>JAJEKV010000031.1:2571054-3021860 GCA_021234155.1 Isoetes taiwanensis
CATAAGTAGAGGCATCTAAACTTAAATAGAAAAGAAACAACAACCAAAATCTAAATTATTTTTGCCTAAAAAATTAAAGCAAAAAAAAAGAAAAACAGGTTACAAAAGAAGGCACATGAGAGCTTCTTTTCACGACGCAATAACTGAAAAATCACATTGTGTTTATATAAAAACTTTCATGTATGCGTTTTGCACTGTTCGTGAACTGGTGCAAAACGAGTACAAAAAAACTTTTATTTCCAGTTATTTGATGTTGCGATAGCAGAGGAGCTCCTTCATGGTCTCGCTATAGAGGATACACAGGAAGTTTGCGTTCAATGTGCATATGAGATGTTCCTCTTTCTGATTACTAATCTGAGAATCTTGAAGCCACAAAACTAATCTTAGATACATTCTCACTAGCTTCCGGTGTGTTGATAGGTTGGCAAAAGTGTACGACCTTATGAATGTTGGACATATGGACTCTGGAATATCCACGGAAGCTTCTTACTCATGGACAGGTCACCAAAGTACTTGGAACTCCCAATAGCATTCATCTTAATGCAGGAACAGCATGGAAAGAAATTATTAAAGGTTTGTAGAAACAACTATTTTGGTGGTCAACTGCAAGTTATCTCTCTGTGGACGATAAAAACAATTCTATTCTATTCTATTCTCTTTGTTGCATTATAGTGGCCAAATCAATTCTCAGCAGTACCCATGTTTATATGGCTTATTTGTTTCTAGCCCCATATGTTAAAATATAGGAGCTCATTGCAATAGTCTGAAATTTCAATAGGCTGGTATTGAGGAGGAAATTAAGATAGTCTGGTCTAAATACATCCTCCCCAAGTGGGCAAGTGGCGTGGGTATGATGGACTTCATATTGCAGAGTAAGGTCCTTATCTCAAAATTCATTTGAAGGCTCCTAAATGATGAAGAGACCCTCCTGGTCTATCTCTTCTTAATCAATCACTTGGTCATTGTATTCCTCCAAGCAAGAAGGCAGTCAAACCAGTTCTTGCTTGGGCACGATTTCACCCCGTTGAGCCATTTCCAAATGCATCTCCTTTCCTACGAGGATTAATGGCAACATGGATTGCGGTTAGACATCTATTTTGTCCACTTCCTTATATTTATGCTTTCTTATTGCAGCCAAACCTCTCAGCACCTCCATTTGCAATATCGATTCATCTTCTTACATAGAGACGATGGATCCTGGTAGGCGGCGTCTCTATTAAAGCATGGTATGAAGGTGGTTGTCTTTTGTCATGGCCTCCGTTTTAGGCAAAATTCTTACTCTCACGTTGGGATATAACTTTATGGGAGAAGGTAGCAGAGAACTTGCCTCTCATAGTGGAAGTTGATGCCATGGAAAGGGTGTCATGGGGTTGGAGAATATTCACAAAGACAAGTACTTTGCCCACTCCATATATCATCTCCTTTTAGCTCCATGACCTCTCCCACTACTAAATGGATGGCAACTGTAGATCCCAGATTGTTGTAGCCCAGACTAAAATATTGATGGCTTATAAGTTGTCATCCCTGAGGGAAGAAGCGTGGGACTGTATTTGAATAGGAGCTTTTTCTTATGCTTACACAACTAGATGAGATATATGCATGTTGTTTACTTTTGATTAATAAACTTTTTTTTTGTCCTTAAAAATTGTAATGTTAAAATAAATCCCATCATAACTTGCCCAACATGTCGCACATGTTGGCCTTCAATGTCGTAAATGGACAAGGCCAAGTTATTTGTATAACTTACCCACCTTAGGCAAGGCAACCCTACATTGTCACTTGAAGCCACTTCATTAGCCCCTTGCCATGTAGAACCATCCTATTGATGCCATGTGGACCTATTCAAGTGAACTCTAACCTATATAGGCCTAAATCATAGCCCCGGTCCATTTTTGCACTCCAACTGTCAGCTAACCTTGCCACCACCTTGCAACTTAGAATTAAGGATCGTTTTCGACAGGATTGTGTGCCAGCTCGAGCCCAATACTATACATGCAATGAGTGGAGTAGCTCATCACTAAATATGCAGCCAGATAGGGAGATGCTAGCATCATGAGGCAATGGCGAAGAACCAGGTATTTGATGTAGATGACATGGGATGCATGCTTTCAGATAGGTTACCATGTTATATCTCTTGTAGAACTATCCTAGAACCTGTAGTTCTAGTTCAAGAAGCCTAATCAATGAACCCTAACTGTAAGTTAATTTGCTTGTGAGTAGGATTCGTTGAATCTATGTTATTTCTCAAGTATATGGATGCTCTACGATGATGGTTGATCATTGTTTTGGGGGGGGGAGGATGGAGACCTAGTAGCAATTGTAGATGATGATGCTTCTAATGTAGATCTACTATTTCCCAATTATGCATAGAAGCCCCCCCAAGGCTGATGCGTATGGGGATGTATATCTGGCGGCAGTTGGACCCTTGGTGCGTAGAGTCTACTGGGGGCCATAGTGTGTTAGGCTCAATAGTCTACCGTGGATAGAATTTGAGTCCGACACCTCTTAGGTAATGCATTGCCTTGGAGGGGTTCAATAGATTACATGTGAACAAGTGACTGATGCCCTCCAACCGTCTGTCATTGGCACAATGTCTACTGGTTGGGAACCCAGCCTGCCTCACCAGACCAAGGGAGATGCAACCTTAGAATGACCCTTTGGGGTCATGTTTTTTGCAACCTACCGATGGAGCCCAGACCTATCTGCACAACATGCATAGGAGGGGCGGATGGAGTGGTCAACTCTAGCAATTCTATGCCAGCCAAAGCCAATGCCATTGCCATGACTCTGTCTACAGTTATTTGGAGACCCTAGCCAATAGTCATACTCCCCATTATGTCCGAGCATGGGTAGGAGACTTGTTATATGTTATTTATGTAACAGACCTAGCAACCTAGCACCAACATTTTTTCAGGTGGGACGTGGCATTCGCCAAGGCTGTCCTTTGGCACCACTGCTTTTTACAATTGTGGCGGAGATTCTTTCTCAGGTATTCTCTCTTGCAGTGCAGGAAGGCATCCTGCATGGTCTTCCCATGAATAATGGTTCACAAAGAGATCCAGAATCATTATGCGAGATGACACTTTCTTGTTCTTAATGGTTGATGAAGCGGAATTTGCGGAATGCCATTTCTTTGTTGGATAGCTTTTCTTTGGCTTTCCGGTATCTTTGTGGGGTGGCAAAAGTGCGCCACAGGGCTCTAGACTCTCGGTGCGTCTTACGTGGTTGCATTTCCATGGAAGGTTCTTCCTCATGGGAAGGCAACTAAGCTTCTAGGCATTCGGTTGGTATACACCTCTCATCCGGAGATCGTGGGATGTCATTATTAAGGGGGTTGGAAAGGCATTTGTTACGGTGGTCCACGGCTAAGTTATCCATGGCTGGTCGTGTAACGTGGCAAAGTCGGTTAAATTGGTACACATGTCTACATGGCATCCATCTTCTTTGCACCCATGAGACAAAGATGTAGCTCATTGTTAAATCTTGTTAGGAACTTCATTTGGGGTGGCAATCAAGAAGGAGCTGATGTTAAAGTTAGTTGGGCGAAGTGCATTATGCCTAAACTTTGTGGGGGCTGAGGATGATTCACTTTCTTCTCGAGCAAGGTGCTCATCTCTAAGTTCATATGGCGGATTCTCAATAATCTTTGATAATTCTCAGTGTGCATCTCATTCACCGGTCTTCTGAGAGGTGCATTTCCTTTGGCTCTCCATCCATTAAGCCTCTCCTCCCATGGGCATTATTCTATCCACTTTCTCCATATCCTAATGCATCTCCTTTCCTCAAAGGGGTTGCTAGGCGCTTGGGAGATTTGGCGCACTTTGTTTCGGTTCCATCCAATGGCCCACCACCTCTTCTCTGACCCGGTTGTTGGTGGATTCCTTTGGGTGGCGGTCCAAGGCGGTTGTCCCCCGGTCTCTTCTATCCATCCATTGGCCTTAGCGTCGGCGGCGCGCAGTGTGCTCACGGTATCTACATGGTATAATGAGACAAGATTATTGGCGTGGAATGAGTTCAAGTTGAAGTTCCTTCTCCTTACGTTGGGACCGGGGCATTTGGGAAAAAGTAGTTGCTACACTTCCTCCACACCCACAAGGCGTGGCTCCCCAACTCACGGGTGGTTCATGGCGGTGTTAAGGAGGAGCACCTGGTGCACTTTCGATGTATGTGGTGCATCCCCGGTGTTGCCTCCATCGCCAAAGTGGCCTTTAGTTGTCCACGAGCCTCATCGTAAAGCGATTTGGCGATGGGTATGGGATAAATTGCTTCATCTAAGCTATCCATTTTATGGTGGCGGATCATTCATAGATGCTGCGGGGTAAACACCATTGTTCATCGATTTCGTCCAGAAGTCTACGGATCTGCCCTCTTTGCCTTGAGAGGGATGAGACAATTGAGCCTTGCTTTTCTTGTGTCACCATGTTAGACCTGCTTGGCAGTGGCTTCTGAGTCTTTTCCATTGTGACTTGAATAGTCAGCAGGTCCTATTGTCAGTCTATCCTAGTTCTTGGGACAAGTTGGCAAAGAGGGCTTTCCAGGATCATCTGGTCCATCTGGAAGAGACGAAATCTCCTCATCTTCAAGGGACAGCTCTTTTCAGACATGCAAGTGCTAAGCGATGCCCGTAGTCGCATTGTGAAGGCGTACAAGTGTTCTTCCTTAAAGGATGACATCAAAAGTGTCATTTGGGAGCAATATCTTTAGATTCACACCTATTCATAGCAAACAGTTGTGCTCATGGTGATCTGTGTTCTCTGCTTTTCTATGTTATGTATGTGGTGGGTAGTGTTGCTCTAGTGAATATCTTCTCCACTGGGTTTTGAGTCCCCCATGTACTCTTTGTGTTCTTTTGAGTAATAAAGGTCCACGTTCATAAAAAAAAACATTAAGATGTGAGTAACGTTGCCATTATATAAGAGTGCATTTTCAATGGTAAAATAAATGATTATGCGCTAGGAATACATGCATGCAATGTGTCCATACATGCAGCGTGTGCATGCATGCAACGTCTGCATGCATACAAGGTCATTGTTAGGTTATATAAGCGCAACAATATTATTCTTGATTGCTTGGGAAGGAGTTTTCCATGGGAAAGAAGCCTTTTTTGTTGTGGTGGATGTGCTTGCACCGTTGATCGAAATTAAACCGAGAAGAAGGAGCAAAGTATTTCCAGGTGGGGGTCAAGTCTTGCACCTGGGGTTCTTGTGATGTCTATGTTTTGGTTGACGTAGTTTGGGAAAACTTAATGAGCTTTGATGATGGTTTGTAGATTTAATGGATTGAGGCATGATCTGAATTCAATTAACATAATCAAAGGTAGATTCTTGAATGTTAAAGAGAAGGAAAAATAGTGCTTTTAGATTATCGTTTGTGGTTTTTATGTAATCATATAGTAGAGATTGATTCTAACTAGCTGAGAAATTGATGAGTTAAACACACATAATTGTATTACGATTGGATGATGTTATTACATTGTCTTAGGTTGTTGGTCCTTGAAAGTATATCATGTCGGTGATTTAATTGTTCTAGGAGCATGGGATCATACTTACTATTGTCAATGTAGCAAGTTGTTAATGTTTGCATTATTGAAGGAATTATGATTTATCATATCTCTGATTTGGTTGGCTTAGTAAAGTATAATTATGGGTGCATGGATTGTTGTTAAAAACATGTCTTTGGGATGTATCATGGTGTGGTTGCTTACCCACTAATATGACATTATGATTTGCTACACAATTTGGTTGACATTGAGAATCCCTTGTTGGAATATGCTATGATATATTTTTATTCGAAGTGCTATAGTAGCATTGGAATGCTCTGTGATATAATCCTTCAGGGGCGAGTCTAGAATACGATGGTCTAGACTTCATGATTATTGCAATGAATGGTATGTGAATGGTTTATTTGGAACATCGGAATGCTGGTACCTTAGGGTCTAGACGCCTTGCACGCGATAATGTGTCCATCGGGCGTTCCTTAGGGTGCTTTGGGTACGCTTGTGGCATGGATGGGTGTGTACACACGTGGTTTACCCCGCCTCTATGTCACTGGCCTGATCAGCCGAGTTGACCATGCTCAGACCCAGAGGAATATTGGTTGTTGTCTATGTTGCCATGGTTGCTAAGTTGTTATTATGTTAATTGGGATGTCTTGTATTGAATTGCAATGGTTGTAGTATGTAGTAGCTATTCATGGGTAAATTGTGCATTGTGGAACATGCTTGTATGGATTACTAACTTGAGTTTCAGGGGCGAGGCTACAGTAAGGTTAAGTTATTGTTTTTGGATGGATGCATTATGTTGTTGATGCTTAGGCATGTCCTAGAACCTCGATCCCCACTTAGTCCCTGTGACTAACCCCATTGTTGATGGTGTAAGCAGACGTGCAAGAGGCTCTGGAGTGTAACTAAGCTTTGAGAAGACGATAGTAGGAATTGGATTGCAAATAAACAAACTTGTTGATTATTACAAGAACTGGGTTGAAACTATAATTGCTAAGTTCATGGATATAGCGTGAGAATATTATTATTGGTTATGGGGGAATAGTTTCTGGGACCTTGGAATATTGATATAAAGATTAAATTATTTACCTAAGTGTTATTGTTGTAGATGCATGAGTTAATTTCTTAAGTTTTTAAGCTTAAGTAGATCCAATGGTCGAGATTGATGGGATCTCCAGTTACCATAAAGGTTAACTGGCCAGGCCCGTCACAATTTAGCATGTTGTTCGATGTTATGATGTGATGGATATATTAATGCCACCCTTCATGATGGCAACCCTTATTATTGTTATGTGTTAGTGTGCATAGTTTGCTTCTGTTCTTTGTAGAAGCCCATAGAGGAAAAGACTGGAGGGGGAAGGGGAAGGAGAAGGGAGAGTCCTATGGCATATACGGTGGACTGCCATATGAGTCGTAGAAGAAGTGTCACAAAGATGACATGTCCAACTTGTACTTATCGTGTAGGAATGCTAATTATTTATAAGTGAGTTCATAAACTTTAGAATGCTAATGGAATCTGGAGTAATGAGTTTTGCAGTCGATACCAAAGCAGTATGGTTTTAGAATTAATATTGGAGTAATACATTTTCAAATCGTAGTTAGTATAAAGTTTCAAATTAGCATTGCAGATACTTCTTCGTCTTTACTTGCATGTGTTTGACATATTATTTCATGGTTTAAGTTAGAGGTCTATATGGTGTCATTCATTACAAGGTCTCTGGTTTGATAACATATAAATTATGATATTTTGCCTTCTTTGCTCTACATAATTGGATTTCGATCATCAATCAAGAAAAGCATTGGTAAGAGTTGAGGAATCGGATAAAATGTTGGACATATTCCATCTTTTTTGGGTGTTTGGTTAGCACTATGGATTTAGTATGTAACATTTGGTACTAGAGCCCAACAGTTACTTCTCCATGGTGATTTTCACATGCTTGAAATAGAGGAAGGATGAATGATATGAGTTAAGGGATGCTTATGGGAATGGAATAAGTAGCTAGTGTCCACTAAGGATCTATCCTTTTAGGTAGTTGGCTAGCACTAGGGGATGGACGCGTTACATTTGGTATAAAAGTCCTGAATAGAGATAAAACCCTTGGAGGAAAATATCATTTGGGTGTCATTGAAAGAAAAGATATTCAGAACCATTCCTAGGATGGATCCTAGGCTGAAAGTGAAGTGGCATCCTCAATGAGCTTTGTAAAATCATGAATACAAATTGATCCCCTACTTGGGGTAGAAAATTTGAAGAAACTCAAAAATTAATTGCTCCAAAACTAGAAAATCATTGAGAGCACGTCGAAACAATAGAATACAAGATAAAAGATGGTATATGCCGCTTGGTTTATGCAAAGATGAGAAAAATTGATGATCACTTCTCATCGAGATGAAAAACCCCACCCTTTCGGGTTTTCGAGAAAAAACCCTAATGAGAAATGACCGCCAATGCTCTCGAGGAATGCCGGCGGTGCCCGAACTAGAATAGAGACAACTTGAAGATGTAGCGCCAAGCAAATAGTTGAAGCATGACCCCGTGTACTATGTCAACCACGAGACCTTTTAAGAAATAACCTACAGAGTCAAGGCTGAAAAGAAAATCACCTATCAAGGAGTTAGATGCCTTAAGCAAGATCATGCACCAATGCGCAATATAAAAAATATATGCAGTAAGACTCGAAGGCTCCAGGGCCACGCCGAGAAAGAAACAATACTTGACCAATCGGGAACCATTCGCAGAATGATCATTGAAGAGAAAAACATCCGATTAGTGCGGCCTCGAAGGCTACATTGTTACACCGAGAGAAAATGAAACAGAATAATGCCACGGGGGCTACAATGCCACACTGAAAAAGAATGATATGATAAGTAAGCCTCGAAGGCTACAGTGTCGTGCCGAGAAAAAATGAGAAATAAAAACATATGCACTTTTAAGGAACATAGAAACAAAACATCTTGGAGGCTGCAGGGCAAACCGAGAGGTGTAGAAAAATAGACAGGCATAAAAATGACTAACCAACTAATAAGAAATGGAGCAACTTAAACAACAGAATGTAATATAAGAAGACGGGGAATCAGACGTAGATATAACCAACGAGCTCAGATATGATAGAGGGAGGGGGGAGGGAAAGTTGTGGAATAAAAATGAGCATAATGGAAAGGAGCTCAAGAGAACACCAATGACTATAAAAGAGGAAAGTAGCAGTGTAAGTAGAGGATGCACAATAGGACGTATCAAGGAATGTTGGTTCTATACTGTGGTATTACATTAAAAACTTGGTCCAGAACATGGGGACGTATGATGCCATCCGAAGTGATCATGATAACTGTGACACCCATGTGGGGAGGAGATCAACCACGGATGGATGATAGCGATAATATCATAGGGAGACACTGGCTGTCTTAGGATGATTTAGGTGCAGAGAGGTGTGATGGTGTTCATAAAAGACAACTGGCTATGATACCGTAGTCAAAGGGAAATGTATTTGTATTGGAATGGCTGAATCATTGTGATATCAACTATGGAAAACATTATTGTGATATCATCGATGAGAAAAAACCTTAAAAAATCTTGATATTTTAGTAGATAGAGCACGTACCAGAAAAAGGACAACCATGGTACTCGACTGTACAATATCATCTACTGCTCTATCAACAACATATTTGCATAAAAGAGCCAATGTGGCTTTATGAGTGGACCAATATTCTCTCAGAGGATTAAATTGCATCAGAGATATTATTAATGGCATCCACCGCGGAGAAGATATTAGACACTATAACAGTTCATGATACCATCTTCCAATCCTAGGAGATTCAGTATTGTTTGTGGTATGGGACATCTGTGTGCAAGAAAGAATTTTATTTTGCTATTTCGTATTTGTATACTTACCATTAAGGGAGTTTTTCAGCCATTATCTGGGTTAAAATATATACTTTAGGGGTTGAATTAGCTTCCGAAGTTCAGTATACTAGGAATGTCTCTGGTTACTCTTCGAATGCAGATGGCCATATCCCCTTATTATTAAGTGCATCCCCTGGCCTTCCAAAAGGTCCCCCACTAAAGATGGGTAAGATTCTCATGAGGACTCGCATCATACATCCAAACTACTGGTAGGTAGACTCTTTCATTAATTCATCTCAACAGGCATTTTACATTGGTTGAGAGTGGGTAGCTGCACATCGCAGGCTACCCAAAAAATAATTATAAATTATTACAATTATGCAGATAAAAACAACTCCTCAATAGAGTTAACATAACAAAGTATGATGAGATGTTCGATGATGTACCTGTTGAAGGCTTATCACCAGGATTAAAAAACCCTGCCCTTTCGTGTGTTTGAGGAAAAACCCTAATGATAAGCAAGGGGTTTGGACAATCGTCAGGCTACTACAACGGTCCCCAAAAAATATGAATATCGACGAAGCAAAAAAGCGTATATTCGCCGAATCCCTGCACAACTTGTTCGTACTGTCAGGAACTTCATCGGGGTGGCACTGAAGAAGGAGCTGATGTTAAAATTAGTTGGGAGAAGTGCATTATGCCGAAACTTTGTGGGGGGCTAGGGATGATTCACTTTCTTCTCTAGAGCAAGGTGCTGATTTCTAAGTTCATATGGCGGATTCTCAATAATGCTGATAATTCTTCAGGTCTGCGTCCCATTCACCAGTATTTACAGATGTGCATTTCCTTTGGCTCTCCATCCATTAAGCCTCTCCTCCCATGGCCATTATTCTATCCACTTTCTCCATATCCTAATGCATCTCCTTTCCTCAAGGGGTTGCTAGCTACTTGGGAGACTGTGCGCACTTTGTTTCAGTTCCATCCAATGGCCCGGAGATTCTGACCCGATTCTTTGGTGGATCCCTTTGGGTGACGGCCAGGCAGATTGTCCCCTGGTCTCTTCTGTCCATCCATTGATGCAATGTCGGTGGCGAGCAGCAGGTGTGCTCACAGTATCTTTATGGTATAATGAGACAAGATTGTTGACGTGGAATGAGTTCCAATTGAAGTTCCTCCTCCTTTGTTGGGACCGTGGCATTTGGGAAAAAGTAGCTGCTACACTTCCTCCACACCCACAAGACGTGGCTCCCCAGCTCTGGATGGTTTATGGCAGTGTTAAGGAGGAGCACCTGGTGCACTCGATGTATGTGGTCCTGCTTCATCATGAAGTGTTGCCTCCATTGCCAAAGTGGCCTTTAGTTATCCCTGAGCCTCATCGTAAAGCAGTCTGGCGATGGGTATGGGATAAATTGCTCCATCCTAAGCTATCTATTTTATGGTGGCAGATCACTCATAGATGCGTGCGGGTAAACACTATTGTTCATCGATTTCGTCCAGAAGTCTCTGTGATCTGCCCTCTTTGCATGCAGAGGGATGAGACAATTGAGCACTGCTTTTTCTTGTGTCACCATGTTCGACCTGCTTGGCAGTGGCTTTTGAGTTTTTTCCATTGTGACTTGAATAGTCAGCAGGTCCTATTGTCAGTCTATCCTAGTTCTTGGGACAAGTTGGCAAAGAGGGCATTCCACTTTGCATCTGCTTGGATCATCTGGAAGAGACGAAATCTCCTCATCTTCAAGGGACAGGTCTTTTCAGATACACAAGTGCTTAGCGATGCTCGTAGTCGTATTGTGAAGGCGTACAAGTGTTTTTCCTTAAAGGATGACATCAAAAGTGTCATTTGGGAGTAATATATTTAGATTCAGACCTACTCATAGCAAACAGTTGTGCTCGTGGTGATATGTGTTCTATGCTTTTCTATGTTTTTTTTTTGAAGAACGTGTTTTACTTCATATTATACACTCAAAATATTTCAAAGTACTTCCATAAGTAAGAAATGTCCCTGAAGCATTAATCACTTTTAGATGATCACTCCATATTAGAATTTTAATACGATCAGGCCAATTGGAGATCTGAAAGCAATTATACAACTTCTTATGAATTTCTTGAAGCCCCACCTGAGAAGAAATACGCTTATCATAAAAGACATTTCTTCGCCTTCGCTTCCATACACTCCATATTAGCCAAGACTTTGCCATGTGAAATGCAATCCTTTTAGAAGCAGTCCACTGATTTGGATAAATACCCAAAAGAAAGTGCTGACTATCCAAAGATACTCCAAAAAGAGAATGCAGCCAGGACCTAAGACTACTCAGCTCTGCACACAAATATAAACAGTGCTCCAATGTTTCAATGCACCGCTCACACATTGGGCAAAGTGGGCTTACTCCCGGCTTAAAACGATGAACCATCTCATTAACTCTCAAAGAGCGATGAATCACCTGCCAAAGTAGAACATTTACCTTTGGAGGATTATATTTAGACCAAACAAGGTTCCAGATGGATTGCCATTGAGAAGGCAAAGTCTGTAAGTGCCATTTTTGAGAAGGTGATAAAGTATTTGAGGAGGTAAGCAATCTGCTTTTCTATGTTATGTATGTGGTGGGTAGTGTTGCTCTAGTGGATATCTTCTCCACTTGGTTTTGAGTCCCCTATGTACTCTTTGTATTCTTTTGAGTAATAAAGGTCCACGTTCATAAAAAAAAAAAAAAACATAAACACTAAAATATATACATGAGATAAAAAACCTCTAAAATAAAAAGGGCTGGTCACACGTGCCACGTGAAACAATAAATATAACAGAGAGAGAGAGAGAGAGAGAGAGAGAGAGAGAGAGAGAGAGAGAGAGAGAGAGAGAGAGAGAGAGAGAGAGAGAGAGAGAGAGAGAGAGAAGTGAAGTGAAGTGAAGTGAAGTGTATTACGTCTTTTGGGAGGCCTCCCAGGCCTATAAGACGACATTATTATACATCATAGTCATAAAAAATTAGATGAGTTTCCAATTCCTCATCCAATTCCTCACTCTCACTCAATGCATCCTCTTCTTCTATTAGGGTATTTACATTTTTAGTACAACTCTCTCTATGCTGTAGAGTCTCAATTAAAAAGGATCCAATTCTATTTCCTTCCAATCCAAAAAAGGTATGTAAATCAGGCACGTTGATGCCATATCTGTCTCGTATTATACTATAGGCTGGACACTTAAGTATGACATGGTCTTCGTCTTCTATCTCATCTTTGCCGCATACTTTGCAGCATCTCATGGTTCTCGGAATAGTACCCCATCTCCCAACCTCCACACCTAGATGGTGCGAGCTGAGCCGGATTCTGCTGATATTGTGCCTCTTCTTTATCGATAAGTTCTCCTTTAGATGTATTGCCTCATCCAATGTAGGATTCATATGCATCTTGTACAATATCATCTTAGTCTTTGGGCTCATCCACATTTTTCTTCTAACCTTTTCATAGACCCATGTTCTCAGGTTGTCAATGGAAATTGCCTCTTCCCACATGATATCCCATCTTTCAAGCCATGTCTTGACATCAGCAAACCATCCTTTATGTTCAGTGTTCAGGCAAGCATAATAAGGAATGCGTGTGGCATCCATCTTTTTTATTTTAGCAAGGTACCTAATGCATTTGAGTAAAGCTTCCCCTTCAAGTGGCATAGTGCCGCATTCGGCTAGCATCATCGGATATGGGGTTTGCGCCTTTACACCCAATTCCAGCCTGAGAAACTTATTGTGTACCTGTTCAATATCATCCCAAGAGAGAGAGAGAGAGAGAGAGAGAGAGAGAGAGAGAGAGAGAGAGAGAGAGAGAGAGAGAGAGAGAGAGAGAGAGAGAGAGAAGGAGAAGAAGAAGAAGAAGAAGAAGAAGAAGAAGAAGTGTAGTGTATTAATCTTTGGGAGGCCTCAAAGGCCTAAAGACATAAAAAGTTTACTCATAATCATAAAAGAGCAGATGAGTCTCAGAGTCCTCATCTTGCTCATCATTCTCACTCAACTTATCATCATCTTCTAAAATATAGTTCATTCTCTGTAAACAAATCTCTCTATATTGCAATAGCTAAATTAAATATGCCCCAACTTTCTCTCCTCCTAAGGAAAAAAAGGACTGAAGATTATCAGCGTGGATCCCATGCTGCTCTCGTAATAAATGATAAGCACTACATCTGAGTAGTGCATGGGATTCATCTTCTACCAGCTCCTCACCACACACTTTACAATATCTCGCTGTTCTAGGTATGATATGCCCCCATCGTCCTGTTTCAACACCCAAATGGTGTGAACTGAGGCGGATCCTGCCAATCACATGTCTTTTTTTTATTGAGATATTATCTTCTAAATACTTGACAGCTTCCAAACTTGGATTCATATGTTGCCTGTATAATATCATTTTCGTTTTTGGTTGGGACCACATCTTCTTTTGAACCCTAGCGTAAAGCCATTGCCTCAGGTTTTTCTCAACTAGTATTGCTTCATTCCATTGAATATCCCATCTCCCAAGCCATCGTGTTGCATCATAGAACCAGGCTAACAATGCTTTATAAGGAAGCCGGTTCTCATCCATATTCATTACTTTTTTCATATAGCGAATACACCTCAGCATGGCTTCTCCTTCTAGCGGTAGAAGACCGCATTCTGTTAGCATCATCGGGTAAGGAGTCTGGCCTTCACCCCCAATTCCAGCCTTATAAATTTCTTTAAAATCTGTTCCATATCTTCCCACAATCCCATTGGGAGGCTCGCCCCCCAAACCTCACTGCCATATAATACAACACTTTGCACCAATGACTCAAACAACCTCTTTTTAAATGTCCAGGCCCACAAATGAGCTTCTCTACATAAACTTTGCATGGCATAAAGAGCCTTATGGCCCCCATCAATGCGCTGATTAATGCATGCATTCCACATGTGATTCCTATGAAAAATCAGCCCCAGATATTTGTAAGAATCACATGTGCTTACTAGATTCTTCTTATATCTAAAAGAACTTTCTTGTTTAAGTGTTCCGACTGTCATGACGCTTGTTTTTTCCAAGTTCACTTGCATCCCAGTTGAGTCACAAAAGTGGGCAAGTTAGATGATGCGGCATGCATTTTGGGGAGCGGGCGAAAATAACCACATCATCTGCATACATCAACAATTGTATCATAAAACCATAAAGTTCAGTACCACCAGGGCAATTATCGTGCAACCAGGTTTCAAGACCATCTATAAATAACCCAAACAAGGTAGGAGACATTGGGCAGCCTTGTTTAACTCCAATATTACTATCAACATATTCCCCTTTTTCTATCGACATAGGCGGTGATAACTGTACCAGAACTTTTTCATATAAGACCTGCACTGCCTCTTTCAACTGCTGTGGCACATTAAGTTTCTCCAATGTGCTCCACAAATGAGATCTCGGCACCCTGTCAAAGGCCTTTCTAAAATCAACAAAGGCCACATATGCTGGTTTCTTCGTCCCTTTCACAGTGTCAAAAATTGCTTTCAGAACCAATAGGTGATCCACAGTGGATCGCCCAGATCTAAATCCCGCTTGCGTCTCGGCCCTTTTCTCATTAGACTCGGCCCAAATACTGATTTTGGTTTCCAGGATAAATGCTAGAAGTTTTGACAACAGACAACTTACTAGTATGGTTCTATAATTACCAATCTCATTGATAGAACCTCCTTTATGTACAGGTACTACCCGATTTACTTGCCAAGATAAGGGAAGTCCATGCTTGAGGGCCTTTGTCAACAGCTCAGCCACAATGTGATAAATCTTCGGACCAGCCCATTTTAGATGCTCGGCACATAGTCCTTGTAAGTCTCTTGCTTTAACGTTTGCTAGGCGAGAAATCCCTGATGAAACATCCTCCTCTGTAATTAACAGATTAGCTCTTATGGGCTGTCCGGTATCATTAGCTAGAGCTGGGTGATGATACAAGATATATACATGTTTCCATAAAATATCTGCTGAGAGACTAAATTCATTGTGTCTTTTTTTGCGAAGCATGTTCCAAAAGTTTTTTGGTTCAGTCACATACCTTTGACATAGCTCTTCTTGCCTAGACTTGATAAAGTGCCATTTCTTTTGTCTTATTATTGCCCTATATTCTCTTCGCCTTGTATCCTTAAGATGCAATGGGCTCTTTTTCCATGCAATCTTTGCTGCATAACAGGTCTGATCATACCATGACTTACAAGGAAGGCCTTTTTGGGCACGCTTGGAAGTAAACACCTCCTTAGCGGCACAAGATAACAGATCATGCAACTGTTGGCTTGCTATAGTTACATCATCATCCCATACAAAGGATTGTAACATGTCTTCCACTTTTGCTTGATAATTTATCATCAAGCTGGGCCGCATATAGTATTCCTGGGTTATCCTGGTACTGACACTTCTCTCCATTCTCTTAACTGGGATCATGAGCAACATTGGACAGTGATCGGATTCTAATTGTTCTTCCCCAATCTTGAAGTCTATTATCTGAACTATCTACAAAAATTTCGTGTCTATCATAGTGCAAATTTGGAACAATATGTTGAGAAGACTGAACTAGCAAGAGCTTGGTCTTTTGGAGATTAACATTCATGCCTCTATTCCCACAAAAAGTGCGCAAAGCATGTAAGTGTTATTGCATACTAGCAGCTCTATGCGCCATAAGCAAAACATCATCAACATATATAAGTTGGTTAATGATATAGTGCAGTCCTCCGCCACCATGATTATCAAGCAATGCCTCCAATTTGATCAATATATTACAGACAGGGGTTTTGAGCTCATGTGCCATTGATGGCGGCTGCGACGACGTCGTGAAAAATGGCGGCCCATTATTCACCACACAAGCCAACAATGCGCCGTGTCAAAAAAAGTTGTGAAGGTTCATTGCCATGTGTCAACATTTTCGTAACATGTGAACAATTAAAATGTATCTAGCGTCACGATCGCGACGGTATATCTCTACATGTTATCTCTACATGTAAACCGTCCTACAACTGGTGAATAGTGCAATAGCTCCCATTGGGACAACATGCATGGGACTAACAAAGAACCATGCTTTGACAAGGCAAGGTCAAAGCATGCCCAATATTAAATTCCACTCTGGAAAGGGTTTTCCCACCCATAATGGGAAGGCGAAACCACGTCTTTGATCTTCAGATCCGCAGAGTATGTCCCGCATGCCCTTTACACGTCTAAGCTAACACACAGACCAGGGCAAAAAATTTAACTCGAAGATTTATTCTTCCGGAGCCCAGATCTCCTGCAAGGGGCTTCAGGCATGTCAATTCTGGTTCTCCAGCACCTTCATTTGTTACCAGATACATTTTTCATATTTTACTCTTCTTCTTGGTCCAATGTGTTTTGGTTAAGAGCAATGGCAGCAACGTATGAATTTTAACACACATTAGGGATGGCGGATAGAGCTCATTCTGGGGGTGAAATCGAGTTCATTATAGATGGGAAGCAGCTGAGGTATGATTGAACCTTTGATGGCTGTATCAGGTTGCATTCGTTCAATTACCATGAAAAGTGCGCTAAGAAACTATTTGGAATAGCTGAAGAAACGTTGTCTGCTAAAATGGAGCTGACACCTGTGAAGTTTTTGTCGCTCTTTTTCCTGCTTGCTTCCATTGGATACATTTTCTTCACGTAAGATTCACAATTATCTGCGATTGTTTAAATGAGGGGTGATAAAGCTATTAATAATTGGATTACAGAGGTTTGGAGTTCTTATACTGAATTATTGTATGTGTAGTTGGATAGGAAGGCTTCTTGCCCAGCTCCTCAGCAAGAAAACTGGCGCTGTAGTCTCATTTCGCATTGCCGGATTGAATATTCTGAAAGACTTTTCTCTACAGTTCCATAAGGTCAGCTATGGACATAGAAAGTATTAAACACAAGTTTTTATTTTAAATAGTTTCATTCTTATATATCTATGCAGGGACCTCTTGCATCCATTACAATCAGTGAAGTGCGCTTTAATCTCCGCAAGTCAACAAATACTACAGGAGGGAATGGTGCCATGTGCAATTCAAAAATACACTTATCAATCTGTGAGGTAGATGTTGCATTGAGGCTTACGAAATTGCAGAAAAATGGACAAAAGAAAAGTGCAAAGAATTATTCTACTGGACGTGGAAAATGGGTGGTTGTGATGAATATAGCCAAATATCTCAACATCTCAGTAAATGATGTCACGATAAAGGATGTTCAGGTTATATATTTCCTTCTGCTACAATTTCAACTTATTTTACTTGGTGTGCTTTATCGTTCCTTGTCAGTTTCATCTTTGTTGGACATAGTTTTGTCATTGATCCTTTTCCTATGCCATTTAACTTTTACAATTAATATGGAGGGCTTTGGTACCCAAAATCTCATCAAAGAGGATAGAACACAAGCATGTGTTCAACCAACAGTTTGTCATTTTAAGCTCTCTGCATAGAATTTGATGCAAAATACGAAATTTGACTATAAAGAGCACGTGAACTATGTATTTTCTCTTTTTCCTTGCCTATTGGTCCAAAGACCTCGGATTGACCTTAAAATTGTCTCTGACAAGGGCCAACCTGAGATTCCTATTGCTGGACGTTGGAAATCATAATTTGGATTTATTTCGCATTCTGTTTCCAGTCTCATCCACTATCCACTTTACATTGGTTCTCAAATGATTTGATTGATTTTTGTAGCCAGACCCCTAGCATCCAGCTTGACATCAAAGAGGTCGAGGTGGAGATGTTTAAGGAGACATCAACATTTCATTCATTTGGAGTAAAAGTACTACTGGCTCCATGTATTGTGTATCTGGGAGAAAACAAGGGAGTTGACTTGGACTCAAGTATTTCACGAATTCGAGAAAGAATTCTCTCTGTTGGTGGCCTAGCAAGCACACAACCAAACAAAAATCACATGCTATTATCTCTTGAGCACCTTGCACTGAAAGTCAGCTTTGACCATGACAGGTAAGAACTTTATTCTACTTTTAGGTTCTTTTTCTTGTTGGAATACGATGTTGGACTAGGTTCTGAGTCAAAACAATCTTTAGGAAATTATTGTTATCGCATAATTTACTTGTTTTCTAATAAGGTTCAAAAGATAGAGAATAGTCCATGGACAGGGCTTCATAGGCTAGATTTTGTCAGTACATTTTCTACACTTGACCATGCCTTACAGTGACATGTGCAAGTTTTGGAAAATATGAACTTTACAACATTTTAAATTCACTGCTATTATCTTCATGCTCCGTCAGTTCACTGCTATTTACTAACTGGACGGGAGTCGAACAATATGCATTGGTTGTGCATTGTACCCTACACAGTGGATCTTTTCTGAAAAAATGGGGGTTGGGGGTCCATGGATGCTCGAATCTATGCCATCTCATAATGCATCCCTACAATGCACCCCTGCAAGTTTTCCAGTGGGCATATGGATTTCAATAATTATTTACATATTTTCTCTCCCACTTTATTAGCACCTTGCAAACAAATCTTCTGCATGAACTATGGAAAGGCAATATTTTCTTGTTCTTTTTCCTCTACAAGCTAACTTATAGAGGCAATTCAGTTAAGGTTGTAGGATTCAACACTGTTTATTATTTAGACAAACATTATACCAAATTGGTGTTTGTCTTGCTGAAAAACTGAGCAGAGCTGCATTTTCTTTTTTATGTGAAATCAGAGAAGTGGGAGTCAGGGCCAAGCAGATGGAAGTTACTTGTGGGGATGTTGCACTTGATTTAAGTGCAGAAAAATGTCTCGTCAATGGTAATCTTCCGTCTCAGTTGCCTACTTGTCCGGGTGACAGCACAGTTGATGGAAGTGAAGAGGAAGCCAGTAATCATGTATCCGAAAACCCAGTTGAACAGTTTCAGAAACGGGATTTTACATCTGATGTCTCCATGTCCAAATTCACGAAGAAGATCCCCGAGAAGGTATGCTAACTATTTTGATTCGGTCAATGTTGTGGGCAGTAGCGACGAAGTTAATATGGTTTAGAAGTATGAATTTGTTATGGCACATGATTTTATCACCCGGAACATTTGACATTATACATAGAATAGATTTTGTGGGATAAGTATTTGATGTCTTAATTATTTATTTAGAACACTTTCAACATCTACGTTATCTTAAACCTTGTTCTAAATTTTGTGTTGAAGATCCAATTCAGTCTGCCAAAGCTCCAGATGAAGTTATGTTACGAAGAGAAGAAGATGATCTTGGAGAATATTGTTTTTGGAGTTTCTATTCAAATCATGAGATCCCGTCCCCCTGAAGGCTCGTCTGACATTGTTTCTGTGCTAGAAATGCAGCTGGATTGTGGTGAAATTCATGTATGACGATCATTGTGATTTTATATTATCAGTTTACAGCTCAGTTATTGAATAGATGCTCATTTCCTTAGTTTGCATCCAGGTTTTGCATGCAGCGGATGCTTCTCTTTTGGAGATACTGAAAGTTGCTACTGTTGTCTCAGTGGAGCTTCCTTTAAAGGTGAGTTGTCGTTTATTTGACTTGAATTGATTAGAAACTTGGAAGAGTTTGGAAGGATTAGTTCTAGCCAGGTATTTCTGTTCCTTTTGAAGGTTTACTTATTCTACGGAGTTGCTAGAGACCGCCTATGGAACACCATTAGAAATGGGTAGGTGGGAGTGGCCTTTCTCGGAGTTGCAACAGATCGCCAAGGACTGCTGCTAGTGTCTGTTAAGGCATTTATTGAACAGTATAAATATTCATCAGGTCTATAGTTTGGTAGCATTCTCAAACTGCCTGTTATGCTAGACAAGATGTTCATGTTCTATTCCCAAGCCACAAATTTTGCATATGCGGTACCCCCGTGGTATCTTTTTCCATCACCCACACTCGATCTGTAGGTGATGGGAGATAACACTCATCTGATGGATACGGCATCTCTGGGACCTTGGTGTGCGGTCTATGATCTACTGTTGAACTGTATAGATAATTATAGGATTGATTTCTCTCCCGTAGAAATCCATCGGTTTCTGTGCATTTGTCCATAACTTTTCAATGATCTTGGTTGTAACTAAATACCATATTGCCACTGGTTGTTCTGGTAAGTCATCAGTCTCGATGCCCCATCTTTCACCCAAGTTTGTCCTTCTTTCTGCAAACCTGATACCGAGTGTTGGGATATATGATGATCCTCTCTTAGGTGTATTAATCCCAGAAGAAGCCATAAAGTGTGGAAGCCTTATGTTCGTATGTTCATTTACTAAGTTAACTCAGTTAACTCAGTTATTGCTTTTCTATCTGAGCAGATTCTTAGATTTTCAATTGTTAAACTTAATATTTTTGTTTCCATACTTTAGATAACAGGAGGGTTTTCCTCCTGAAGGTCATGAATTCTGTTTATGTTATGGTCTCATAGATTCTTCGGGTTTTACGTAGACGTTAATAAATCTTTCTTTCTTTTTTTCTTTCTTATTTTAGCATTCACTTAGAATGTTCTCGTCCACTACCTATTGAAACTTTTAATATTTGCGATGTTCAGTTGGGGAAGCCCATACATGTGGAAATCGATGTGAAACTAGGGGGAACAAAGTTTAACTTGCTTGTCAACAAGTTCGATGATTGGCTACAGTGTGCTCCTTTGCTTTCCAGCACTATTCGGAGAAATCCTGAAACATCTGGTAATAGCAAGCCAAGACCTAAGAGATCCTCATCGGGGGCTGCCATACAGCTATCATGGAATTGTAGCATATCAGCACCAGATATGTGCTTCGTTGCATACAATATGGACGGGCTTCCTGTTTCACATGTAGGTATTTTTATGTGGGTAATCTAGAAGCTTATTCAATGATTGTTTAAAATAGTTGACCTGCAAAGTCACGTTCAAGAAAGAGAGGAAAGTAACAAGATATGAAAGAAAAATTCGTGGGGCTATAGTTCAGGCTTTTGTATTTATTTTGCTTTTTCAGTATACAACTCTCAAATGACTTTCTGGTTTTCTGCTCTGCAGGTTTGTTCGCAGACTTCTCATTTCTATATCAATTCAATTCCTAGAAAAGGCATTGGGTTGCATGTGGAGTTCGTTGAGTTATGTATGAACATGGTTGAGAATGAAGGGGAGTGTGCAACTGAAAGCTCAGTGGGGATGGATACAAGTTGTAGCTGTCTTCTTCGCATATCACGTTTGGATCTAGATTCAGGGGTTTTAGAACGAGATTTAGGAGAAGATGACAATCACAAGAAAGTGAAATTTATAGTTGAAGGTGGTGATTGTGAAGTTTTCTTAAATTTGGCACACATGAAGGCTGTGCTTTCTATTGTCATGGCAGCTGAAGCATGCATGAAGACATTCAAGGCAGTTATGTTTATGAGAGGACATAAGAAAGTCGTTCAGCAGAGAAAAGATAGAAAGGAAATGGGAAAGTTGAAAGCACATCTTGACAAGTTGTGCATTGAATACCGCACCCAATGTCAAGTGGATGCAGGCATGGTCAAAGATTCAAAGAAAGTGAACTTTGGTTGCCAGGGAGGGGAGGTTTTAGTGAGTATGCTTGATGGAAAACCACGATCAGCCTACCTCTATGCCTCAAAGTGTCATGAATTGCCTCATTCCCAGATAACACAACGGGCCGAGTTGAAGCTTCTTGACTTTTGTATGTTGGTAGAGTGTGATAAACCCTGTACTCGCGTTGAAGTTGATCAGAGCAAGATTGTATATCAGGAGTTAGATTCAAGGGGGAATATATTCATCAATGAAATCCTTACAGGAATAAGTAGCGTGAAAGTTGTGTATCAGCATCCTGCTAGTGTTTTTATCAACCATTCATTGGTCAGCGCCACTAACTTGGTAGCGAGATGGGACCCAGATGCTCTTCTGTTCTTTCACATGCTTTATCTGCAGTTAAAAGACTTACTTGATGCACGTAAAATCAGGTCAAAAGATGGATCTAACCTGCCATCTGGTCCAGCAAAGCCAAAGCAGATGAAACAGCACGCTCCTTTTGCTGTTGACATTGAGGAGATGTCCCTGTCTGCAGGACTTGCTGATGGGGTTGAGGGTTCTCTACATATTCAATCTGTATTTTCAGAAGATGCATCAATTGGGATGCTTTTTGAAAATGTTGATATTTCATTCAATAGTGCAAGTGTCCTAAGGAACCAAAGGTTACAAATTTCTAGGGTGCCTTCTGTTGGTAATAAACAGGCTATAACAGAAAGTGATCACAAATGGGACTGCATTGTTCAAGGTAATGGTACACATATTATGATGCCATACAGGTTACCATTACGTGCAATAGATGATGCAATTGAAGACACCTGGAGAGCACTAAAACTAGCAATGGAAGCACAAAAAAAGACATTTTGCACACAGGGATCCCCACGTTCCATCTCCAAAAAGAAAAGGACTTCAGTCTCTTACTGCTTAAGGTTTCACATGCGGGATATTACAGCAGAGATTGAGGAGGAACCATTCCAAGGTTGGTTGGATGAACACTACCATATATTGAAGAGGGAGATTCGAGAGGCATTTGTTTTAGAGGAATTCATGGAGAGTAAAAGTGGAAAGCAAGCAACCTCAGTAGTGGAAACACAGGCTTCAGATCTATCACATCATGATATAAAAAGAATAAAAGACAAAGCTTACCGACAAGCTCTGAAATCGTATCGAAAGAGCTGTAAGAAACTCACACCTTGCAGAGGTTCAGGTGCTTGTGATTCTGGATTTCAATCAGGTTTCAAACCTAGCAAAGCGAGGGCATCTTTATTCTCGATATCTGCTTCAAGTTTGGACGTATTATTGACTGAAATACCAGGTGGCAGAGATGGGATGATCAAGTGTATACGGGAGCTTGATTGTGTTGGTCAGGATGTTCAAGTTCCTTTTTCTAGAGTGTATGGGAGGCATATGGCCTTGAGCATGTCCACATTATCTGTGAATATCCGAAATTACTCGTCGCCACTCCTCTCTGCTGCGTATGGACAATGCGAGGGTAATGTGATATTCGCACAACAAGTGAGTATGAGTGTACTTTTTGTCAAGTATTTGTATCTGGTTGGGAAGCTTTATTTCTGCACTTGAGGAATCTTCTCTAATAACTTATACCTTCTTTCTTTTATGTAGGCTACAATGTTCCCCAAACAGATGGTTCAGGAGCTTTACGTAGGCCGTTGGAGGAAAATTGAAATGCTGCGATCAATAAGTGGTTCGACACCATCATTCAAGTGCTATTTAGGTTTGCCTATCAAGCTTAATGAAGCAAAAGTTTGTTATGGTGTTGGGTACGAGCCGGCACTAGCTGACATAAGCTATGCATTTACGGTTGCCCTACGGAAATCAAATCTAAGTATACGCAGCAATTTGGAACCAAGCGGTTCCAGTGAGTACTTGACAGCATATTTTGGGAATGCAGTTGAGCGTCCTGTAAAAAGAGAAAAGAGCTTACCTTGGTGGGATGACATGCGATACTATATTCATGGGAAGAATAGCATCGATGCTACTAATTTTGAGTGGATTTTCTTGGCCAGCACTGATCCCTATGAGCAGAGCAATATGATGCGCTTATGTGCAAGCAAAATGCTCATTGAACAATCTGAAGGAAAGCTGTCATTCTCTGGCCAAAAGTTTGACATACGAATCTCAAGTCTGGAGAGTTCGACATTTAATAGCAGGTCCACTTTGAAGGAGAAACCTGTTCTTCTCCACTCTCCTCTTTTTAGACTAGACATTTCTATGAAATGGGACTGTGCTTCAGGCAAACCAAATAACCATTATTTGCACCCATTTCCCAATGCTCCTGAATCACAGCCTAAAGTTTATGATCCATTCAGATCGACTTCTTTATCTTTGGACTGGAGTTTCAGCTTAAGGTCGTGCAAATTGGGAGAAGATATAAAAACCTGTGATGATATCACAAATAAAAGCTCACTTCAGAAGGCTTCAAGTGGTTCTCTTATTGAAATAGAAGAACCTGGTATACCTTGTATGAATCTTGGATCACATGATTTAATTTGGATATTCAAGTGGTGGAATCTGTATTTCAACCCTCCACACAAAATCAGATCATTTTCCAGATGGCCACGCTTTGGGGTTCAAAGAATACCACGATCAGGAAACCTTTCATTGGATAAAGTACTCACAGAATTCATCTTACGGGTTGATGCCACTCCTGCTTGCATAAAACACTTTTCACTTGCTGAAGATGATCCTGCGAAGGGTTTGACATTCAATATGCAGAAGTTGAGGTATGAGCTTTGTTATAGTCGTGGTCGCCAGCGTTTTACATTTGAAACAAAAAGAGATATTCTTGAGCTTGTTTACCAGGGGCTGGATATTCATCTGCTCAAGGCAAAACTTGTAAAAGGTATCCAAACCAGCAGTAGCGGTGTTGAAGTTATTAAGAAGTCTGAGAAAGTGAAAGAGCTGCTTGGTTGCACTGAAGTGCCTCACAATGACGTGTGTCAAGACTTAAGTAGGCAAAATAGAAAGCTAGATGAAGATGGCTTCCTTTTCACAACAGATTGTTTCACAATTCGCAGGCAGTCTCCAAAAGCTGATCCCACTCGACTATCCTCATGGAGAGAACATGCAAGGCTTCATGATGAAGGCTTGCTGCACAATGCCAATGGTGATAGTGGAAGTGATCAAGTGAATTCTGACCCAAGCGATGATGATGGTTTTAGTGTTGTTTGTGACGACAATTGCCTTCGCGTATCTTTATATGGTCTTAAACTCTTCTGGAACCTAGCTAATAGAGATGCTGTGTGGGCATGGGTTGGAGACATTTCGAGGGCCTTTGAGTCACCAAAACCATCACCATCAAGGCATTATGCCCAGCGTAAAATGTTGGAACAGAAACAACAGACAGGAGATGCGGAAAAGCTGCAAGAAACTGCCACTGTTGTATCAGCAGACACTGATGTAAAACCGACTTCATATGGTATGTTTTATGCAACTTCTTTATGGTACGTTTTATGCAACTTCATATGGTATTTTCTTATGCAATTTCTTCTTCATACAATAATTACATGAAAGATGATATGTGAGGAAGGAGAAAGACATATTTTTAATGATTTCTTATACTTGTACAGACTAGAAATACTTATCAGTTTTCTCTCCCTATCTGCTCTGCCATGGGTCAGATAGTGTGATGGATTCCCAAGTCATGTGCATTTGCAAGTGATAGGAGCATTCTGGTACTATTCATTTTAACTAGGGGCGGAAAAGTCTCCTCATAATCTTGCCCCTTTCTTTGGGAAAATCCCTGAGCTACAAGACGTGCCTTATAGCTTGGCGTAATACCATCTGATCCAGTCTTGACTTTAAATAGCCATTTACATCCAACTATATTTCTGTCATTTGGCATATGTATAAGTTTATAAGTCTTTGTTCTCTTGAAGGAAGCCATTTCATCATGAATTGCTTTGATTCATTTATCCTGCATGATAATCCATTAGTTTTGAACTGTTTTATATCTTCCATTTACCTTATAGGTGTTTTAAGAGATAAAGCATCAGAAGATAAAGGAGAAGAAGGCACTTTGCAGTTTATGGTAAATGTGATCCAACCGCAATTCAATCTTCATTCAGAAGATTCACATGTAAGTATTGGCATGCTAAATGAGTAAAAAAGGAAGAAAGAAATGAAGAAGTTAACCGCTTACAGAGATCCTTAGTGTTTACTAGATAGCATTTTTTTGTCATGTATTTTGTCATGTAGGAACATCATTCTAGCTTTGGAGTGGTAGGCAAAGCTAGCAAGTAAAAACAAAAACAAAGTTGAAAAAACATATTAGAGTCTGCATGCACCTAACTGCTCCTGCTTGTCCCCTTAAGTAGTCCAGAAAATGATGTGATGTCCTGTTTATTCCAGAGCTGCTTTGCTTCTTTTGGCATTTGTAGAATTTCTTCTTTGAATAATTCTGAGTCACCTTCAGTTAGTATTCTTTATTTCTTGTGAAGCCTAATAAACCATTTGCTTTGGTTTCTCTGAGTTGGCTGAGTTTGGAGACATACAAAGAAAAGACATTTCCTGGTCTCAGATGGAACTTTTCCCCTTAGGCATAGTATCCAAGACACGAGAAGAGAAAGTGTGCTTCCAACTCCACCACCTCGAAGTTACACCCCGTCCCATGCTTTGGGCTCAGCCAGCTTTCACCTGAGGAAAAAGCAATGGCATTACATGCTTCTGTGCCTTAATTTTGAACAGGCACCTCGTTTGGAGGAAATAATTTGACTTGGAGCCTAATCTGTCCTTAGTGAATTCCTCTACTTCATTCTTTTTGTAGATTGTTTTGAAAATAGCATCTATTGATATTGTTCTCATACCCGTGATTGCATCATTTGACGTGCAGGGGAGATTTCTCCTTGCTGCTGCTAGTGGGCGCGTTCTAGCCCGATCCTTCCACTCAATTTTCTATGTAGGGTTTGAGATGATAGAACAAGCCTTAGGTACAATATCTGCACCTTTGCAAGGGAGTCTTCCTGAAATTTCGTGGAAGCGTCGTGAGCTGTCACTATTACTAGAACATGTGCAGGCTCATGCTGCACCTACAGACGTGGATCCCGGTGCTGGTTTACAATGGCTACCGAGAATACCTAGGGGTGAGCCACAGGTGAAGCGAACTGGTGCTTTACTGGAACGTGTATTCATGCCATGTACAATGTACTTCCAATACACACGACATAAAGGTGGAACGACAGATTGTAAGGTATTATTTTATCGTATGTTTGTACAGAAATCAGTTGGCAGTTTAATTCTGGCAGCAATTTAAGTTCTATATTACTACTAATGATTATGCTTGGCAGGTCAAGCCTCTAAAAGAATTATCATTCAATTCACCAAATATCACAGCAACAATGACATCTCATCAGTTTCATATAATGGTTGATGTGATAAGCAGTCTTCTGCTTGCAAGACTTCCAAAGTAGGTTTTCTGTCTACATCTACATTCTTCTGGTTTTCTTTATACTCATCATAATAAGGATCATAAATGGAAACTTAGTTTGCTTCTTGGAATATGAGAAGCATGTCCTTAGAATCGTACATATCCGGAAAATTGGAATATTTCATTGCTCCTGTCCTTTTGTCTTGTCCCTTCGTGTATAATGACTCCATTGAGAGTAACTAATCAAATTAAGCACAGAACACTTACTATAGATGAACGAAAGAAAGAAAGATTTATTTATTCTACTAACCTTAGGTTCTATGAGGCACGAATACATCAATTGTTCAGCACCTAAGAGCACACTTCGAGCTGTATATTATGAGCCATATCTAGCAATTAAATAACAAAAACACAATGAGGAATCTTAGACTCAGCATTTCAACTAGTTTTGTGTGCTTCCTCATGGTGTCTGGAAAATGAAGGGATGTCCTCTTTAGAAGTCTTACTCTTCTTTTGGACAGAACCCTTATGGAGCTTCTTAGTCTTTTTGGCCATCTGTAAGGTCACCTCTTTGAGTTATGCTGACTTTCTTTTCATTTTTCTATTATTCATTCACACCTGATGATGCTGAGTCAGGTAGAAAAGAGGAGGCGAGCATTGTTTGCCTTAACCTTCATGCACCTGATTCTTCTTTTCTCCGCTTAATAATACTCTTTCCCAAGTAAGGCAAGACGTAAACCAGACCAGCCTATCATCAAAATTAACCTCTTGGGTTTTGAAGCTGAACTGCTGTAAGGTGGTTGGGTCCCAGAGAAGACAATGGTATCTTCTGTTTATTGCATATTACACTGGACATGAGAAGATAAACTATCTGTCTGATTCTACTACTCCATGGGCTTGGTGTGCCCAAATAGTTAGCCCGACCTAGGCAACGGCCCAGGTGGGAGAAGGCCGACCCCATCTGCAGAGGGAGATGCATTTTAGGCTCGCAAAGACCCGTCTATGCCAACTATGTTAATGAAGTTTTCCATCAATGTAGAGCTGGAAAAGGGTTGGCGAGAATGGCAATCCTGCTTTACGCCAATTATGCTGTTTGCTTCGTCTACCGTTTTCCAGACATTTTAATCCACCGCAAATAGAGAGTACCACTGCCCAAATAAGTTCATTCATTTGTCCCGAAGGACTTCAATTTTTGAAATAGCTAAATGCCTTACAAAATTCACAAGACAGCAAAACGCTTCTTCTATATTAGCTTTTGGCTCTTCAATAGTTTGTTAAAAATTTTCTTTAAAATCAATAAAAGAGGAAACTAGTATTCAAACCATAACTTATATCGAAATAAAGAAAGAAGATGGTTTTAGTTTTTATGCTCTACAGACTGTACTGATTAGGGCACTAGTATCTACGCATAGCTTGTGCACAGACTAGATTTATGAGCACCATACATTATCTTGTTCACGTTCATTCACGTCAGCTATAAATGGCTATAAAAATGGTAGCTTAGCAGGTAGGTACTGTGTTGGGCCCCTTCAAAATTCACATGCACCATGGGTGAGTGCAAGTCTTAGTTTAAACGTTAAGGTGCAGTTGACTTCGAAAGGGAGAAAAACCTTCAGTAACATTTCTTCATGACTAAAATGGAAGTGAATTGTGTTGTCCAGGCCCCGCAAAAATACATCATCATTTTACGGCGAGGAAGAGGAAGGAGCTGAAGAAGAGTCAGATGAGGTAGTCCCTGATGGGGTAGAAGAGGTGGAGCTTGCAAGAATTAAACTTGAGCAGGTCGAAAGGGACTGTAAACTCTTGATTGATGACCTAAGAATTTTAAATCGTACTGTTTCAAGCATGGAGGAAGGAAGTGGTGCAGGAAGTCCAGAACAAGTTCTCATTTCAGAAACACAAGAGGCATCTCCACCAAGGACGTCAGGGCTGGTATAGGTTCAGATAATTTTCTATTATATTTTCAATTGGAAATTAGGTATGTTTTTCTGGTGTTAATCTAGTCGTTATTGAACTTAACTTTCTGTGCCCATTTGGTGGTTTAAAGGTGAGTGCACTTTTACTCTGTGAATGTGTTCCTGAGAACGCATTAGCTTCAGATATAGCAAGATCAATAAAATACTAAGTTTGATAATATCCAAGATGTTACTATGTAAAATGGGTTATACAATGAATTTCTTCATGCAACCAGGTTGGGCATTTCTAAAATCAATCAGCTAAGAAAGAAAAGAGATATGCGATTGTAGTTTTGAAGGCTAGAGGGACGAGAACTGAAAAGGATGCTATTTGGCATGTAGAAGAATGACTTTTCTGTTCATATTTGTTAGGGGAAACATTCTTTGTTTCCTAGCTGCAAATTTAGTTAGTATTATTCCATCTAGATCTGAGATTCACAGAGTACATGGAAAGTAACATATTTATAGTGCATGATGGAGTATTCACATGTCTTATTACAGCTACTTGGTTTATCGAGTTCTTAATTAGCCCTTCTTATTTTGCTACAGGTAAAGATATTGGAGAAAGAGCTAACTGTGAGACGAAAGGCACGGAAAAGTGCATATGCTTCTTTGAGAGCTGCATTGCAAAGGGCTGCGCAGCAAAGGTTGATGGAAAAGGAGAAAAACAAGAGCCCTTCTGCAGCTATGAGGATTTCATGGGCAATAGATAAGGTTGTTTGGAGTATGCTTTCAGACTGTGAAGCTTTTGCTGAGGCTGAAATAAGCAACATGGTAATGCCTTTATTATTTGATAACACCATTAGATTGTGGAGAAATGAATTTTAGGCACTGTTATGTTATGCCTTTCTATACTGTCATGTTATACTTTTCTATACTGTCTTTTGAAAATGTTTCTGCTGTGAATATTGCAGATTTTAAATGTTGATCGTGATTTTAATGATATTGGTGTTGCAAAATTTACGATCAAGTCTTTTGTTGTAAAAAATTGCTTACCGGCAGCAAAGTCAGTTCTCTCAGCTTGGAACGAACCTAAAGAATGGGGAAGGTTTGATTGTCATATTTTCCTTCACTGCCTTGTTCATGTATTTATTTTGTTCAGTATCTCCGGCTCCACACTCTAGAGTACTTAAAGACTGCAACACTCTGTTAAACAGTGTCCTTATGATCAAGCTCAGGCTGTCTATTATTTATGCAGATGGACTAGTTGGTAAGATATCGTGCTTGCAAGCCAAGTAGTCTACCACTGGCCTACCTGCCCTGTGCATGCCCATCAAGTGCATTGCGCACCACCTAAGTTCTTTCCATCCTCATTCCGGTGCACTTGCACCCTCCTCTGGGACCATGGACCACCCAGAAACTGAGAATCGACTGGTTATGTGTGATCCCAGACCTTCCTGCTTGCAAGCCAGCCACTGAGCTTCTGCCCTGTATGTGCACATTGTAATTAAGTTAGATATGCTATAAGGGTACAATCACTTCCTTATTTGGTGTTCAACCTAAGTGATATGATATGTTCATGCCAAATTTGCATACAGGTAATAAATACTGTTGATTAATTGCAGAAATGTCATGCTTCGCGTGGATGCAAGGCAAGGTGCACCGAAGGATGGTGTTTCACCTTTGGAGCATTTTCTGGTCCGTCACTATACTTTCATGTGGTTATTGTCTTTATTATAATAATAATAGTTGAAAAATGATGATTTTAGGTTGAGATTTTCCCACTAAAAATCCACCTGACGGAAGCAATGTACACCATGATGTGGCAATACTTTTTCCCTGATGATGAACAAGATGCACGGCGGCGGCAGGTTAGATTAGATGTAGTTAGGATGGCACTTTGTAAATGAAAGTCAGTCTCTTTTTTATATATATCATATTGTGTACAATGGCAGGAAGTGTGGAAAGTTTCTACAACATCTGGAACAAAGAGGAGTCGAAAGGGTGCAGCAGCTGCACCAGAAACAGCATCTACACAGGCAAGTACAAAGCATGAAGGTGACATCTCGACGAAATCTACCAATGACCATGGTTCGGGCCTCGATGGAGTTAATTTAAACTCTAGAGACATTCAACAAGATTTTACCATCACCATGCACGCTGCAGAGGTAAAATTTTCATACTTTTCTTTGCTAGTGAATGCCTTTTACACCCTTGATTCCTTAAGGTCTAACCGAAACTACTGGTTCTTCTGTGGGGTTGAATGACTTTCTTAATGGAAATTGGATTTTTTAATTGTATTTGTAGGTCTCTAGGTTGCCACAGAAAAACAGTGCCCCTGTATTAGCTAGAGATGTTGATCACTATCGATCATCATCATTTGATAGGACATGGGAAGATGATGGAGATATCCTTGCAGCTGAACTTCTTATGAGATCAGAATATCCAATGATAGCTGATGAGTTCCATGCTGCGGGGACAAGCTATACGGACAATAGTGGAACGAAACCAAGAGAGAATCGTAGAGTATCGAAGACTGGCAAACTTCACGATGAGAAAAAAACAAGGCGTGCATTTATGGAGTTCCACAATATTACAATCAGTCAAGTAAGGTTTCTCTTTTCTGTTTGTCATCTTTTGTCTTGTTATTTTCCCAATCTGGAATCCTCAACCTTTTGTCATGGCAAGCTGGTTTGGTCTCTGGAGTTTTGTTGTTGTGCATATATATTAAGATCTAAGTAGAATACAATATCTGGAGAATACAGTGACAGGAGATTCCTTTTGGAATGACTGACCTGGAAGGTAGTATATATGGGCCTTATGGGTTTTCTGTAGAGTAGAGTAGAGTAACAATTTTCAGTAAAATTGTAGGCTCCTTCTCATGCATCAGTCGCTTTTACAGGTTGAGTTGCAAGTGACATATGAAGGATCAAGATTTGCAGTAAATGACCTGCGGCTTTTAATGGACACCTTCACTCGGGCCACTTTCACAGGCTCTTGGCGCCGGTTGTTTTCACGTGTCAAGAAGCACATCATTTGGGGTGTCTTGAAGTCCGTTACTGGAATGCAGGTTACTTTTGGTTTACCATTGTCCTTTTTATTAATTTGAGTTGCAAAGTCTCGGAACAGTTTCTGAGCTGGATGGCAAACGTGGGTGCAGGGCAAGAAGTTCAAAGACAAGTCACAAACTCATGGTCGTAATGATGACCGAGAAAGCGATTCAAACTCTAGTGATAGCTGCGCGAGCAATATATGCATGAGAGAGCGATTTCCTATTCCCCACTTTCAGAGACAGACTGATCGTGCTGGTGAGGGCTTTGTGTCTTCCATCAGAGGGCTATTTAATTCCCAACGTCGCAAAGCAAAGGCTTTGGTTCGGCGTACAATGAGGGGAGAAGGTAACATGGAGTGGAGTGACGGTGAAGCAGATCTAGCACATTTTGCCAGGCAGCTAAGCAGAACAAAACAGATTTTGAAGCTTCGCTCAAGAAAATTTCGGCCACCACCAACCAAAGCAAAAAGTTTGCACAAGCAAGCTTCTCCACAGCACAGTGAGTCAGGGTCTTCAGATTCGTCTACGTATGAAGATCCTGATTGAGAATTGCTTCCAATTTTGGATGTCATCACTCCGCCATGGTGATTGTACAAACAACTTACGAGTGTACCATAGCATGACTTCATCAGCTGTAAAGTATATCCTTATAGATAATACACGAACTTGTTTCCCCAACAATAGAAATCTCAGGGAAGCAGAATTGTTCAAATGAGATTTGAGTAGTATATTATACCGTCAGCCTAGATACAACCAGCGCCATCTTGCATGGTTCCAATGTATGCTTGTGATGTAAATAGATAAATTTTTGGGGAGCCATTCTTCCCAGCTTTCTTAATTTTGCAAGTCCTTTTATGTTGCAGTATTTTTACAAATTTGAGAAGAATGTACTTTTGTGCTATTGTGTTTATATTAGTTGCTGCAAAGCATTATATTGGCAAATGTAGTTTGAGCAAATCTTAATGAATGCATTGAGTAATTTTGCAAGTCCTTTTATGTTGCAGTATTTTTACAGATTCGAGAAGAATGTACTTTTGTACTATTGTGTTTATATTAGTTATCATTTATGCTGCAAAGCATTATATTGGCAAATGTAGTTTGAGCAAATCTTAATGAATGCATTGAATATTCAAAACAAATGAGTTATTCGCTCCCATTAGATGGAGGAATGGATAAATGAGTTCTTAGTGTATGATTCTGGATAAATGATCTGGTTTCCAAGTAAAAGCGTAGTTAAATGTTTTCATAAATATCATGCTATAGGTACATGTATACCATGATGAAGTATGAACAGAGCGTGTAACTTTTGCAATTTAGTTTTTGGGTTGCCCCTAGGGGGCAAACCCTTGTTTATGTGGGCTTTTGGCATATCCTAGGTATATGCTAGAATATCCCTAGGATATGCTGGTGACTGCTAAAAACTTATGATTGGCTGTAAATGCTCGGTCACTTCTGTTGGTGGGCAGCCGCTCTCGAAACCGGGTAACCGGAGAGGTCTCTTGGGCAGATGGCAAGTATCCGAATGCAGATCGAGAGATAGGGTGATACAAATCAGGGCTTATTTATTTCGTAGTCTGCTTGCTTGATTCTTTGCTCTTACCGGAATGGTATATTGAGAAAGGAAGCGGATTTTCCATTGGCTTTTCAGTCATGATTCTTTTTCCTTTGGGGCTGCTAGACCGTATTTTCTGCTTATGGCAAGGATTTCTTTTGTCATGGAGCTAACCCCGACTTGCTACATGCAAATCAATTCAAATGTGAGCTTCCGAATTTACTGGCCGATTTTGCAATGAAGAAATTTTAACAGATTTCATTAGGTGCTTTTATGGGCTTTTGATTCTGGCTCTATTGTTGCAGGTTGATTCCGGGGCAACAAAATGTTTGTAATCTTAGTGCTTTTTTAGAAGATAATGAAGGTTTCATGCCATTCAGTTTAGGTATAGGATTGTATAGAAATAAGATAATACAAAGCTGATTCTTATATATGTTTGTCAGGTCTGCAATCCGGCTGGGCAATCTGGCTTGGTGAAGAATACCTAAGTGGGAATTCGGGGCTGGTTAGTAGAACCTAGAGGACAGTACTTTGATGGGTTCCTTCTACACAAGAAGCCATTGAATCTGAACGTCCCCTTTTATCAATAATGAAGTAAGGCTTGTTGATTAGCTCTTTCTGTTTCGAACACCATAGTTAAGCATATCATTGCATCTGAATTGGCTGCGAAGAAATTTTAACAGATTTCATTAGGTGCTTTTGTGGGCTTTTGATTCTGGCTCTATTGTTGCAGGTTGATTCCATGGATCCAAAAGTTGATGAGGTAGCATAATATCTGACTAATTCTTTAATTCGTGAGGATATTGGTTTGTTGGATTTGTAAACATTTTTATGTTTTCTACAGGTATCTGAATTTGTTAACCCAATTGATTCATCCAGCATGCCTTTCTTAGACTCATCAATTGTGAAAACCGCAGCAATTGCACAAATGGTATGCTTTAAGGTTATGCACACGTTAGCTAGCTTATGCAGTTTAAAACAGTCTCTGATTTAGACTATGCCATCATGAATATTATCCTGGTTGCAGGCTATCTCCAAGGGTCGTCAAGGTGCAGATGCACGCAATATTGTGCGGGTAGATCTCATTTCTTTACAAGTGGGTTCGAAGCAGTTAGAATATGGGCAAAATAAGACCAATTTTTGAGAAGTTGGAGAAAGCATTATAGCGTGCATTTAATGGCTGCTGTCTCTTAGAATGTTGTTTGTTTAATAATTAAAAACTGATTATTTTTTCGCTTGCTGCCACGATAGGTATATTTGGGGAACATACGGTTGCGGAATGTTGGCACTAATGTCCTTATCACTGTTTATGAACCCTTACATATCAGGCATGTCTGTTTTCGAGTACAATACCCAAGCAACTAACAGGCTGAATAAACTTGGTGCAGTGAGCATAGTCAGAGTGCAGCTGTAGTTGGTGCAGGAGAGACTGTTCCAGCTGCAATGATGGGTTACATGCCTGCTCAGACAATTTTTCAGTACGCCCTAGCAACATTCAAAATTCTTGATTGGTGTCTCTTTGGTTAAGTCTCAAATATCCATGGAGATGGTTAGAAAGCATAATTTTGGGTATTTCTAAGCTGTTGTGATCAGGTGCCATTATAAGAATATAATTTTTTTTCTCCCAGTTATAGTGACCTGTATTCTCTGTCCTAATCAAATAACATATTTACCTCAATGTATGTTGTCTTGGTTGTTAAGATTTTCATCTGTGTTTACAGCAACAGTAGCCCTAAACTATTTTGCAACCACAATGCCCACTCTATCACTCTATGTCCCGTCGGTGTCCATCAATTTTGTAAACAGTCATTATTACATTATTTAGAGTGTTTTGGGGAATACTGTGGAAAGAAGGCTGGAAGGAATCTGGCAAAAAGCTTCAGTATAAGTGGTTTCATTTTGAGGAGTTTGGTCTGCTGCTTCAAATGAATATTCTGTGAAACCTTGCTGAGATGATACACTGCTAGTATGGTAGAATTGCTGCAACATGTTGAAGGAATATGTCATAAAGGAGAGCTGGAAAAGGCATTTCAGAGCATGGAGCTTATTGAATGAATCCTGTGCATGGAAGCATTGAATATTTTTCATTGGACTTATGCTCGAAAAAGGACAGTGCAAGCTCTAGGCAGTTGCAAGAGATCGTCTTCCAATTAGACTTGCTTACTATTGCAAATGACAATCTTATTCGCCACTTTGTTTTTTATACGAGGGCAACCCAAGCTTTTAGCAGAATGGAAAAACCAAGTATATTACATGGAATGCAGCATTTCTGCAAACTGCAATCTTGGGCTATGCAATAGTGCCTTTGATCTGTACACCAGAATGCAGCTTTTAAACATCAGCAGTAATAACTATATTTGTATTACGTTCAGAAGTCATGCAAATTGACAGGAGCTCATGTACATTTGCAATACCCTTTCTGATATGTATGCAAAATGGAGAATCTGGAGGATGGATAGTGTGTTGCGTTCTGCAGAAATGCAGGAGACTGGCCGTAAGCCCCAAAAGTTCACGTATTCCAGCACCTTGAAAGCTCGTGGTAGCATAAGGAGTTGTAGAGCATGGTAGAGAACTACATGGCCATATTATTAAAAGCGAGACTATCCTAAAACCATGTTTGTGGCAATTGCCATAGAATTGTGGTTGGTGAATCCATACCATCATGTTTTCCTTCAAAAAAGTGGTCCATGTTCATGGAAGCACATGTCAGTGGAGGGAGGCTCGCGGCGCTTGGCCACGTCAGCAATGTGCGCCATTTTTCTTGATTGCTTTGTCTTTTCTGATTCAAACTCAAATCTTGATCTGCTGTGCTAATTCATTCTGCTTCTGAAAACAATTTGGGGGATTTAGATTGTCAGCCTTGTAGGGGCTTGCAATTCTCATGATTCCCCTCATCAAATGCCACAAATGGATACCAATGTCTTCACAATTATCAAGCAAAATTCAAGATTGACCTGTGGTTACTTGAAAGGCTCTCCCTCTGACTTGTGGAATTCGCTAATCTCTGAGCAGCATTTTCCTGAGGAATTATTTGCCCCTGAGTACTCATTTGTTCCGAGTTCAGTAGAATTTGAAGTAGAGATTGTAGAATCTTGGTTACAGGAGTTCATTGGAAAGAAAGAAGTCTCTGCTTCGGGCACTTTTCATGTTCATTGTGATTGGGCTGATTCCAAGATTGTGGTAAAGGTCTACTCTGAGCAATGATTCATGTATTGGCGTCTGGTTTCCTTCAATTTGGTACTGAGTGTGGCTTTCCAGCTTCTTAGATTTAGATAGGCTCTTCCTCTGTTTTCCTCCCTCGCCTTTGTTTTCCCCTCCTGCCAATTCGCACATGTTCCTTCTGCTTTTGTAGTTTTCACCTGGTTCTTTCTGCATGGCTTTTATAAACAAAAATTACCCTAAATTTCTCTCCATTCTTCACGCTTTTGCTGAATTCGCGCCCTCTGATCGACCCGAGCTTCTCAAGCAGTTAAGATCCTTCCATGAAAATCCCAAAAATTTCATTTTCTTTGGTAATTTTGCTAACTCATGCATTGGGCAGCCTTCAATGGATCCACTATCTTTTAAAGTCCCATGCTGGGATAATCTCTCCAAGGATCCGGATTTTCTAGGCCGGCTTCCAAGCATTGATCCCGTCCTCGAAGTTCCAATTGCTTATGGGGATAAAAGATCGGATCAACCAATGTCCTCTGATGCTACCATGGACAAGATCCTAGGAGATATCCGCCCTTTCAAGGGTCCATTCAGTGCAAGAAAGAAGGCTATTTTCAATGGTATTTCCTTAGATCTTCCTTCTGTTCATGCAAAATTAAACTCTTTCCATGACTCAGCTGTAATTGTTAAAACTAATAAGCATGGGATTAAACTTGACAAACTTTGGTCGTTCTGCCTGAACCTTCAGAAGGGTATGCTTATAAATGCGGTCTACTGGCTCCACTTCCCATATATCATGATTGAATGTGGCAGTAAAAGATCTGCCAATTTTCTCTTAAATCATGGTCCAATGGCCTTTGAATCTTTTCAACTTACCTTTCTTAAATGGGATCCCAAATTTGAAGTAGCCAATTTAGACAATCTTTGTGTTGCTTCTACTACCCTTCATGGTCTAAACCCAATATACTGGAACGAGGATTGTCTTAAACTATTGTTTGACTCAATTGGTTCCTATATTTGCACTGAATTCTCCCCTTATAGACCACCCCGCTCTATAGTCCAACTTGATATTTCCAAAGACATTCCCCTCCACATCCCCTTTCAAGATGTTTTTGGGAAAGAAGCCTTTCTGGATTCGAGATGGTCTGGCTTGCCACCTCAGTGCCAAATTTGTAAGGTTAGACACTTTTGGTATGATTCCTGCAACCTATAAAGCTATCTGAGAATTGTCGAGTCAATGAGCAGGTCAACCAAAAAGTCAATATCAGAGATAAGGTCAACAGTCAGCAGATTAAGCAAAATTCAAATGGATCAGTAATTGATCATCAAGATCCTGCCTTCGTGCTCCATGCATTATCTCCAAGGATAACAACTTTCAGTGGACTAAAGTTAATGGCAGTTACAAAAGAATTCAAAGAAGAAAGCAGCTAAGAGAGGCAGAACCTAAGAATGAGGAGACAACTAATAAAGGAAAGCCTGGAGGTGGTTCTGTGAAGACACTCAGGAATGGTAAAGCTTTGCAAGTCAATGTGTTGCAGAATCATGAAAATTCTGCCAAAACAACTAAAACCTCTGACAAAGATGGCAGCTTCTCAAAAACCAATAATTTGCATGACACATTGAGCAAAATTATTATGGAGGCAAAGCTTTCTGCCAAGAACAAGGAGAATGCTGATATTCTTGATTCCTACAGGGTTAAGAATGGTCCATTAAACAAGAAAAATAAGCATGATAAAACTCTGAAACAGAATAGGCTGGAAAATGAACAGTCTATGAATGAACAATCTATGATTGATCCCAAGGATACTCTGGTGGAGATTGTTCCAGCTCCTATTTCTACTTCACCAAAGGAGTGCAATCAAATTATTCTCCCAATCAATGTTGCTGAGTCAAGTAAGGTTCAAGAGATGGCTGCTGATCACAAAATTGGTAACTCTAACCAATTCCAGGTATTAGCTAACCTTAACCCTGAACTTGATTTGGAGGTTTTGTTGAGCAAACCATGTCACTTGGATCCTTTACAATCCCCAATTATTGATCTTTCACCAGACCCTGATCCCCCCCCTCCCCTCATCCTTCAAATATTGCCTTGGAAATTGCTCAGCAGCTGGCATCTTTGCAAGAGGGCCTCAGTGCACATGGCCAAAACTATTGTCAGTATAATCTTATGGATGAAGAAATTGTACAAGATACTCCAGAAAGGGATGCAACTGGCCTAGAAGATGACAATATTTGCTTGGAAAGTGAAAAGAATCTGGCAGCTGACTCTACTCAAGAAATTACTGTTGTCCTGCAAGAAGACCTAACTCAGCTTGAGGAAAGCAACAATCCAGGTCATGTTTCTTCTCTTTCCCCATCTTTTATGCATAATCTTCCTAATCTTCCTGTCTCTCCTAAAAATAGAATGTTTGAATTTATTCCTGGAGGATCCTCAGATATCAGTGAAGATGAGATTGAAAATGCAAATGATAAAGAAAATTGGGAAGGGGATAAATTTCTTGTTGACTGTTCTATTGCTGGATTAACTGCTACATCTGAACCCTCTAGGCCCAATGCCTCTAAGTATAGGAAGAATAGTTCAACTCTTGCTGACCTCACTAATACTCTTGCTGCTAATACTAGGAGTAAACAGAGAAAAGGGAAAAAGAAAAAGAGATATATTTAACTTTCTGATTTATTGCTTCCTTTCCTTTTTCTTGTTTTTCTAAGCTCATAGTATAATGAGGATTTTATCTTGGAATGTTAGAGGAATTAAAGGTCCTATCAAAAGAAAAAGAGCTATCTCTCAAATCAGGAGCTATAGTGCTGATGTGATTTTGCTGCAAGAACTTAAACTTCCAAAATTTGAAACCTCTAATCTTGGTGACTGGATTTATCCAGGATCTCATTCCACCTGGATTGAGGCCAATGGGAGAAGTGGTTGCATCATTATGATCTGGAAAAGCCTTGAGCATCTTAGTTTCTTCAATTCCCCTTCTAAATTGTGGCAAGCTGTTACCTTCAAGTATCAAGATTCTGTTTTTGGTATTATTAACATCTATGCCCCAACTTGTCCCAAGGATAGGGAAATGCTATGGAATGATAACTCTTGGTTACAGAATAATACTATCTCGGATTGGATTGTTGGAGGGGACTTTAATAATACCCCTTCATGGAACATGAAATTAGGGAATAACATTAATATGTCTGCCTCTGAGAGATGTAATTGGAATAGTCTTATCTCTGATTCCTCACTTGTGCATGTCCCCTCTTCTACAACCTCCTTCACTTGGTCTAATAAGCAAAAAGGGGATAAGAGGGTCTACTGTGCTCTTGATAGATTCTATGTCTGCAGTCCTAACTCTTCTCTTTGGGATAATTGTTTTGTTACAAGTGATGAAGGGAATATAATTTCTGATCACCAGCCACAATTCTTGTGCACAAGGCAATTGACTCAAATTCCAAGAGATGGAAATATTCCCTACAAGTTCAATTGTGCTCTTCTTGAAAATGATTCATTTGTGAATGATTTCAAGGCTTTTTATCTTGGTTTTCAATCTAATTGCAGTCATCAATCTATGAAAAGCTTTTATGCTAAGATCAAGAAAGCCAAAAGCTGTATTAAAGAATGGTCTAGGAAGAAGCACCTCACAAGATTAAAGGAGAAAGAGGACTTGTTAACTCATATGAGAAACATAAGATCCCTGCTGCAGGATGATCCATACAATCTTAACTTGCATGTGGGTGAAGAATTAGTGGAAAATTATCTCAAGAGTATAGAGGAGGTTGAAGCTAAAAGCTCAACAATCAAGTGCAAAGTCAAATTTAACAAAGAAATGGATTATGGCAGCTCAAGGTTCTTTTTTAAGGTGGCCAAAGCTAGGCTGCTAAGAAACTCTATTACTGAAATTAGAACTGATGCTGGTCTTTGCTTGGATGATCTAAAGAATATCAGAACCTTCTTTCATGATAACTATGCCTCTCTCTTTTCCAAAATTGCTTCTCAAGATATTGACTCCCCGAGAGAAAAGATTTTTCTTGATTTGATTGATAAGATTATCCCCAATTCTATTGACACTATGGATGACTCTTTTATTGTGCCTCCTGCTGAGCATGAAATTCTTAAGGTTTTAAGATCTTTTGGTAAATGTAAATCCCCTGGGCCTGATGGCATTCCCAGTGAATTCTACATTCATTTCTGGGATCTTCTTAAAGATGATGTTATCTAAATGGTGAGAGGCTTTTGGGATAATAACCACCTGCATTCATCTATCTCTACTGGCCTCATTGCTCTTATACCTAAGATAGACAATCCATCTGCTTTTTTGGATTGGAGGCCTATATCTCTCACCAATACCTCATATAAAATCTGTGCCAAAGTCATTGCCAACAGAATCAAAGAGTATCTTCAGAAAAATATCTCTCATTATCAATCTGCCTTCCTGTCCAAGAGGTTTATCTTAGACAATTATATTTCAGCCATGGAGGGTCTTCATTGGAATAAAGTTTCCAATCAAAATTGTGTGCTCCTAAAGCTTGACTTCAAGAGAGCCTTTGACACTGTTAGATGGGATTTCCTAGACATTGCTCTAACTAAGTTTGGCTTTCATCCTAAACTTAAGCTATTAATTCATGGTCTGAATATTCACTCAAATTCTGCTGTAATTGTAAACGGTTCTCCCTCTCAGTTCTTTCCTCTTTCTCGGGGTGTGAGACAGGGATGCCCCCTTGCTCCTTATCTCTTCCTAATTGTGGTTGAGATGCTTACAAGGGCAGTAATTCATTCAAAAAATCTGGGGGAGATTAGAGGTCTTCAAATGCCAAACAGGGAGGATTGTCTTACTATTTCTCAATATGCTGATGACACCTTTGCCTTCCTTGATGCTGATCTCTCTAATATTGAAGCTTTCTTGGAAATTATCAAACAATTCTCAGCTGCCTCTGGTGTAAATCTAAATCTGGCCAAATCTGTTATCATTGGAGATAATATCCAGACAAACTTTGCTGATATCAAGGTCCTTAATTGCAACCAAGCTTCTACTTTGTTGGGAATGCCTTTATCTCTGAATCCCTCCTTGAAAGGTCTATGGCAACCTATTAAGAAGAAGTTGAATCATTTTAGAGGGGGCCTATCTTTTGCAGGTAGGACTATTATTGCTAATTCTGTCCTTGCTAGCTCCCACATTTACTTTTCTTCTGCCCTAGTGGCTCCTAAGGCTACCTATCAGGAAATTGAGAAACTTATAAGAAGATTCATATGGAAGGGCTCTCACTTAGTAGGTTGGAAGTATGTTGTAAAGCCCAAGAAATATGGTGGTCTCGGTTGTAAGGATCTGCACCTGCAAGCTTGTGCCCTAGCTGGAAAATATGTGTGGAATTCTCTTGTGTCCAATTCTAGTCCTGCTTCTCAATTTGTCAAATTTTGGCTTCATAGCTCTCAAGTGGATGGTCACCCTTCCTTAAGTCATATCTTCCCTGATTCTTGCTTCAATAATCTTCACCCTGGTCCTAATACTTCCCCTCTCATGAGGAATATAATTATGGCCTGGAATAAAGTTCAAACTTGCTTTGAATATGCTGCCCTCAATGATCTCAATCTTCAAATGTCTATTTTCTGGAATCCTATCCTTAATGATCATGCAAACAGTGTTTTGGCCTTGAGGCACCCAAGAATTTATAAAAAGTGGAATGATCATGGTTTCAGGCTGCTGAGTGATCTTTATGTAGATGGCAAATTTATTTCCTGGACAGCCTTTAAGAGAATACTGCAAGGTACTTCAAGTGACAGAAAGATATATTATCATATCAGATCCATTCTTCCTCACTTTTGGCTTAACAATGTGGTACCTAAAGCTACAAACTGGAATTTGGATGGCAAATGTCATTACAAGGTAAGTAAAGTCTATTCAATCATTAGTGATTCTGCTATACCCTCAAAAGCTTCTTCCAAATGGTCTATCTCTGAGGAGGATAGCAGGACTCTGTTTAAGGAAGTGTGGCACTCTTATTGTTTCCCTAAAATTATTTTTTTTATCTGGCTACTGGCAAATAAGAGTATCTCTACATTACAAATGGTCTCCAGAAGATATGAGAACATCTCAAATTGCCAGCTTGCTTGCAACATGGAAGAGAGTGCTGAGCACATTTTCCTTTGTCCAAAGCTTAACCCTTTCTGGTCTTGGTTTAATGAGAAGCTTGGATTCCTCTTTCCCATGAAAGTTAATGGCAATCTCTTATCCTATATTCAAAACAATTGTGCCTTTGCCAATACTATTATGTTCATTGCTTTATGGAATATTTGGAAAGCAAGAAATAGAGTTGTGTATGGTAAGAAGAACTTCTCTATCTTTTGGATTAAGATGCATTTTCAGCTTGACATTGAATCTACTGCAATAGCTCACAAAAGGAAATTGGCTGACAAATATAACAGGAAGTGGGACTCAATTGGTGCCTTTAGGGGGGCTTTTGATTTGTTTGTCTCTAATTTATGTGTTATTAATTCTAACTCTGTTCTTTGTGATGATTCTAGCATACTTGAGAGTGTGTAAAGAGAGCCTTGGAGACATGGATGACATCAAGAATGATGCAGGCCAAGAACTTGAGCCCTTCTGGAACAGCATTAATACATCTCAATCTGACATAGACATGAAGTCAAGTCTACCTGAAGCCTTCTGCAGAGAAGTGACCCAGATGTTCTGCATGTTTGATTTCTTATCTATGTACGACTGTTACATGTCAGTGGATCAGTTCATAAGATACAGGGAGCAGTACTATACACACAGACTTTTGGCAGATCTATATGGTTCCCTACTATGCTTATATGGAGCTGAGTCTTCTTGCATTGATGATGCTGCTGACAAGGCAGAAGAGGCCTATATTTTTGGATCTGCTGCACCCTTCTATGCATATTTCAATGCCAAATTGGATTCCCTCTGCTCCTAGACCTTCCATTTTCCTAAACTTACATCGGAACTTCTGGATTGTTTTTTTCATCTGCCTGAACATCCTTTGCTCAACCTTGCCTCCTAATCTTGTTTTGGTTTTAGCTAATACAGGTAATCACAGAAATTTGCTGGGGTCGTGACTCTTTTTCCTTCATCAACAGACTGTTCATTGTTAATTCTGACTTACCAACAGGTCAAGCTATGAGACTGATTATATTTTTGGACTAGTCCTACATCCCAGGTGATGGTCACAATCTAGGGACATTTTGTTTCAGAGATCTTTGCTATGTTTAGCAGATCAACCATGTTTTATTTTTCTTGATTAATGGAAAAACCAATTCTTACCCTCAAAAAAAAAAAAAAAAAAAAAAAAAAAACATGTCAGTTATTCTGAGGAGGAGCATGGTATTGTAGTGGATGAACGAGACAAGGAATGTATTACAAAGGAGGATTTCTGGATCTATGGGGTTTCTGTAGGAGCTTTTGTGGAATGATCAAAATTTTGCCATGCTAGGCTTGGATGTGGTGGTTGTTGGTGACACCCTTGTTGACATATTCGCTAAGTGTGAAAGCCTCATTGAAGCAAGCTAGAAGAAAGTAATGAGGCATCTTGGGGTTAGTGATTCAGGATATGCACATGACAGTCATGGTATTCCTGCCTCAGAGAACTTCTTTAGAAGTAATTAATAATCGTTCTGCTACATGCAATAACGTTTCTATATATTTTGAAAGCATGCAGTGACGGGATAAAGCAAGAGAAATGTGAAGAACTCGAAAATAAAAGTGACATGTCCTGAGGTGCTATGATATCAGGACGTGCAGACCATTTTGAGATAATGCAATGCTCTCATAAAGCCACATTTTAGTCTTTTGGTGGCATGTAACATGCCGGACTATTCAACAAAGCGAGAGAGACAAATAACTATCCATGGCTTAGGATCCGGTGTTATTGTTGGGAGTTCCAGTGTGTGTTTTCCTTGGCCATTTAACAAGAAGCTTCACTTATCTTTGACAAAGCCAGAATCTTGGAGGTTACCTACGCGTTAAATATGAGAAGGATTATAAAAGAATGGGAAAACTATTGAAATGCCCCCTACAATTTGGGCTAATGGCTAAAATGCCCCAAAGTTTCAAAAAAGCCCTAATAATCCACAAAATGTTGCAAAGATACATAGCACAATTTCACATATTTTTGTATTTACCTAAATGCCCCTATATTTGATAAATTTCTTGAATGCTCCTTGCTTTGGCAGATAGAGATGTTGCACACATTTTTGTATTTACTTGAATGCCCTTATATTTAAGAATTTCTTGAACGCCCCTTGCTTTTGGCAGACAGAGATGTTTGCTGTTGCATCGCCTTCGATGCTTCTTTCAATTGATTTGGAGATGATCATTGGCAATTTTCTCCTTGTTTTAGGGTTCATGTTGTACATTTGGAACAAAATGAAAGCAAAGAGAACCAAGAGAGGAATTTGCAATTTGGTCTCCTTATGACAAATTACTTCAATATTTTCAATTTTGGAGGTGTGATATGGTCTTTTCATGACAAGTTGCCTACATGCGATCTGACTCTGAAGTTATAAACCTTTAGGGGCATTTATCAACTTGCAAGTGCTTTTGGAGAATATAGAATACTATGCGGCATTTGAGACATAAGTTTCATATATGCCCATGGTATTTTGTTGACTGGGGACTCTTTGGTAATTTAGGGGCAGCGTTGAGGCATTTTGGCGTTACTTAAATAAATAAAGAATAAAATGGCCATAGTGATAAATCAAGCTTTAAGAAATGCAAGGAAGACAGAATGACCAAATCAAGCTTCAACAAACGCAAAGGCAAAGAAATTGGCTAATTGATCTTTCCATAACAATGTAAAATAGAGCAAACATATTTGCACTGGAGCTGACATATCAATTGGATTAACATAAAGAGGCAGGGTATCCAGATAATGTGCTCCATGAGCCACATCCACACATGCATATCTCTTTTGGGAGTTCTGAGACACGACCAGACCTTTGTCTCTTCCAGAGGATAATGTCAAAGTAATCTATTCCAAAGGTACTTGATATTGCCATTCTCTGAGAGGGCATTCATTTAGTGCTCAAAGGAAATGATACTATTGGAGAAGTGTGTGCAGAGCTCCTAGATAAAGTTTGCATCAAAACCACGACAGAAGTTGACCAGACACAACAGCAGTTATCAAGACAAATGGAGTTTTTATTTGACTTAAGCAGCAAGGGACTTCCTCATAGTGGAGCCATTTTATGTCCATAATGCAATGAAGAAGCTACAATTGAGTATTGCTTCATTGATTTGATGAGCTTTCAATTTATATTATTGCTAGAGCATGTATTATTTTTTGCAGGCCCTATGATTGTGGCATAGTTCATGGAATATTCTCTCTCCATAAATCCTGTGTGCCCTTCCCAAGTCAATTTGGGGTCAAGTCAATCCATGTTGACCCACTTTTAAAGGGGGTGCCAAGCTAGCGGATCTCCTAGGTCAGCAGACCCCTAGCAAGGCTCACGTGTCATCTTAGTGCATACAACTCAGACATCGGAGCCCCAAGTTGCTCCCAAGCAACACTAGAAATCGTCGAATCAATAGCAGTATAAAAACCTGTCAACTACCTCCTCAAGATCCTAAGGGAAGCTACAATTCTGTGGGCCTCAGTACCAACCTTCCTCTGCACTAAAAACCTGTTCAGCCTTTGGAAGATACGCCTAAGGATCAGGCCGGGATGCATCAATTCTGGAGCTTATTAAAGAGGGGTCCAAGCTCAGAACGGGGTGGCCCATCTCACCCGGGGAATTTCCATTGCTCTCCATTCCAACCCTATAAGAAGGCCTCACCACCACAAACTATGCTCCAGAAAAATAGAAACAAGCATACAATTGAAACTGTACAGCAAAGAAACCATATACGGAGTCACCCGACAGCCATGGTGTGGTCCCTAGTATGAACGGGGATGTAATCCACACCATGGTCTGGGATTTCTAGTTCGGGGCTGAAGGATAGATCACAAAGATCCTCAAAGTTACAATCTAGCTCATCAGGTGGCATGGAATCATCCCAGTACCGCTGGCTTGATATCGTCAAATTCTAAACAACCAGATTGGCTTGAAGAAAATGCTAGAAACAAAAACATAGATTCATGATACAAGCCTTGGCAAAGAAAATGATTATGGGTCATTCATTAAGAAGGCAGTTTTACATAGCTGGGATTATTTTAAACACTTTATTTAAATTGATGCCTTTAAATACAGTTATGATGGTTATGATATATGGAGTAAGTATAAATAAAGTTATCTGGCTAATAATTAGAGTACCTTATAGATTGTAAAGGCCTCTTGGATGTAATATATTCATTGTGAACATGAATACTCATGGATGGTGGTTGCTTCATGGCTATCTCTTAGCCATTATAATTACACTTTGGTATGCTTAGATTTTGGGCATAATGTGGGTTCAAATCCCACATATTCAAGATCGTCTTCCACGCCATTCAAAATTGAGAGATATACTCTACCATAAAATGTCGAACATTAATAATGGATTCAACCTTGTAATTTTCGAACCAAACAATTGTCTGCACACTGGGGTGTCTCATTTTCGATGTCCCTTTTGTCCCCCAATTTAGTACTAAAATCAATAAAGGTGGTTGGAAATCTTGGAGGTAATTTCAAATTTAGAAAACAAAAATAGCAATAAAAAATCGAATTCCTTGAATCTTGGAGAACCGGGCTACAGTGCGTGCATGTGTTAAGCCCCGATAAAGAAAATTAAAACACCAACGAAATCATCATTCTTGCTTCTCGTCTTTGGATATGTTCAAGGTTTGAATGGAACCAATGGATTGTGTTTCTTTTTCCTATTTGCAACATTCAATTTGTGAGTTATTAGCGTATTTGAATGCCTTGCCTTATGAATTATGAATTGGGCATGGAAATAGCATTCCACAGATATGTTTGAGTCCAGTTTTTTCGGTTGCCCCTAAGGGGAAAACCCTCATCCATGTGGGTTTGTGGCATATTCCAAGTATATGTCAGTATATGCTCGAAAACATGACTTTGAAGTGTGATTTAAGCCATTTCACTCTCGGGTCACGGAGGGCAACCCTCCGTGCGCAGCACCTTGTTTAGTAATATATTAATAGAGAAATGCTATTTTGATGTAACCATATATGATTGTAATTTGTGAACAGTCTTATACAATGGCTCATCTAGAAGCATGCTACGGTGTAGTTTGGAATATATGATATGGCACTAAAACATAGATAGGGTGATTGGGTTGGTTTCTAATTTGATTTGTATTTGAATCCCATTATGATAAGAGATTTTATATAGCTTTTATTTTGCTTATTGCGCTTGCGGCTTTTTGTTTGGTTGCATCCCGCAACGTTCAAAACCTAATGGCTACTATTGGAGACCTCCATCCATTTTTCTATGCCATGGAGATGAGTGCAGTCTCAACTTTTTCTTAAAAATTAAGTAAAGAAAGTCAAATTGTCATGGAATATTATGAAGGTCTTGCTAAAATATAGGTTTAATAGACATTGGCTTATTGGGCGCTTAGTTTGGGCACTTAACAGTTAGAGTTTCCGTACGAAAATGGGCCAGAGGAGGAAGGCCACTTCCTCCTTCCAAGAGGAATGACTGGGTAATGCTGCTACTGCTGGAATTGAAAGACGAAGTGCAGAAGCTTCGCTTAGCTGTTACTAATCTAAGCACACAATACAAAGAGACTGCAATTCCAAAATCTTGAACTTAAGACCATGTTGCTGAAACCGCCTCTGGAACAAAACTTCAAATTGCAGCACACAGTTAAAAAATTGCAGACTAAACTAGCCAATTTGGTGGCTGAAACCACCAAGGAGTAGATGATATTACATCAGGATAGAATATCTTCTGAAAAGTCCGAGCAAGAGGCCAGGGCCCAGAATCTAAAGATTTCAGGCTTAGAGGAAACTGAAGGAGAGGATACATTTGATATCATTGAGGGAACGCCGAATATCTACTCCGGGATATGGTAAACCCGGACACATGTCCGGGTTAACCACTGTCATGTCCGAGCTAACCACACTTTTGTCCAAGTTAACCACTTTTTTTTGGCTGGGACAACCACGCGGTGAACTGAGCGTGGGACTGTGTTTTGGCATGCTGATCTTGGAATAGAGCTTGCAATCAACTCCTTGAACGGTTCAATCCGGTTCAAACACCATTGGAATCACCTTAGAAGCCCCTAAAAACCTCATTCTATCAAGAGAGCAAGAGATTTGAGCACAAATCAAGCAAAATCAGTGAAAAAACATGCAGAAACCGTTGTCTTTTGAGCTTGAAACTGAGCAGCAGTGGTTAACCCGGACATGTGTCCGGGTTTACCACATCCCAGAGTAGATTTACTGCCATTCATCATTGAGCAATTCTCCAAAGATACTGTACACTTGCATCACTACAAGAGGATGGGGGGTATAGTGTCAACCGTTGTGACAAGCCATAGATCTAGTGACAATTTTGTGTCGATTGGTACTATCTTGACACAAAGTGCTTGTGTCGTGTCAAATTTATGTCTAGTGCATAGTGTCAAACATCCCATCCAATGCAATGACATCTTTTTTGTCAACTTTTTTTATCGCAATTTAAGTGGGTTATTGCAACAACTTTTGAACAATATTATAACGAAGATGTAACAACCTTTTTTTAAGACTTCTAACAAAATGGTATCCAATGTTTTATCTAATATTTCAACTGAATTGTGAGGGAGCATTTGTCTAATTTAAGTGGGTTGTTGCAACAATTTTTAAACAACATTATAACTAAGTCGCTACAACATTTTCTTAAGACTTATAACATAATGCCATCCAACTTTATGTCTAGTATTTCAACAAAATTATGTTGTGTATTCATACATAGGATATAATACTACACCAAAGGGTGTTATTTGATACAATTGAACAAAAGATGCTCGACGAAAGATGCTCGAAAGGCTCCATAGCTCCATAGCTCCATCATCTGATGCTACAGCACAAGAATTTATGTATTAGGTAATCTTTGGATGGGGGGCCTTTACGCCCCATAAAAATTTGAGGCGGCCCCTTACGCATCGGTGGCGCCGCGACGGCCGGCGAGAGTGCCCCGGATCTAGGCAACCGCCGCCTTTTGAGGAAGAAGGATGCATAAAGATAATTTTCACGCTTTTTCAAATTTTCACCATTTCGCAATGATGCCGCGGCAAATTATAAGATTTATGGTTTTGAGATGGAATTAACTGACAAGAATGAAGAGATTTTTCGCAAAAGGATACGCTTATGGTGATGCTTTGATTCTAAAAACGGGTAAAAGTGTATTGGAAGAAGAGCAAGGCAACCCCATAGAAATACAAAATAAGAAATCATTGTGATTGCTCCATTGATTCGTATATAGCATATGGAATGGGATAAAACCAGATAGACCTATATTATTTCATGGATGGAGGAGTAGACCAAGTAAAACTCTTTTTTCTCTTTAGAAGCACGAAAAACACAGAACCTTGTTTAAAATCTAATAGAGATCATTGGCCAATACAATAGAGATCTAGCCTCTTCCCACCCATAATGAGAACAAACCTGGATTTTCTCCTATTTCTTGCATGTAATACTTGCAACATCCGTAAGCATAAAGATACATTCTCGGCCATTCTAATGTTTTTCTTGAATCAAGCACTTCAATGCCATCGCTTTTGTTGATTCCCAAGATCAGGAATGGATTCATCACATTGATTCTAAACATCAAAAAATGGATTAAATGGAACAATATGGGGTAGAAGGTTGATTTTGAACAGAGGAATAGAGAAATAGCGGAATAAAGAAACAGAGGAATAAAAATGGAATGGATCCTGCCTAAGATTAGTTGAAATGGAAATTTTGTAGAGAATTTTGCCAAAAGGAAAAATTTTCCAAGAAAAGGGAGGAATAGTAAATGGGAAAAATGCCCCAAAAAAGAAAAATGATTCAGCGTGATTTTTTGATGAAATAATGCTATAATTTGAACCAAAGTGATTTTTAGGTTGAATACTACAAACCTTTACCTCCGGACATATCCATTGGGACATCGATTTTCTTGCCCTAAGATAGAGTGGGCTTTCAAAAATGATAGGATGCATAAAGATAATTTTCTTGGCAATTTAATTTTCCTAACTTTATGCAAAAGTTCAAATTTATGGTTTATGTTGGAATTTTTCCCCTTTCCTTTCTCGTTTAGAAGTACAAAGTTAAAGCATTAGAGGAAAAGGAAAAATGGATTAAAAAAACGTGAAATATAGCATTTTTTTTGGGTTTTTCAACATGTTCATATATGTTATGGGTCTTGATTTATGTATTTACAATGAATTCAATGTCTTTGCCCGAATGCTTGGATTTTTTAAATCATTATAGCCACAACCGATGGCTAATATTTGCCTTTCCATTTTGTGAAAGTTTAGCCAAAAGCAAGAAACTGTGATGGAGAAAACCATTTAATTTAGCCAAGTGTTAGAAACTTCTAGCCCCAATTTGAAGGTAGTTTAGCAACTTATTTTGGCTACACTAAAATATAGGAGTAGTAATTTATTCCATGGCACAGCGGTGCCAATGGCTAGAAACGATAGCGGGGCCATCGGCTCAGGCGAAAATCTTTTTGACCATGCGGGGCGATTTGAAATGGCATTTTCATTTGCATTGGCGAAGGAGCGTAATCGAGTCTAATATCGTCATTCTGCACTGAAAGGAGAAGAAATACAAAAGGAAGAAGCAGAAGGAGGAGGCTTAGGCCCGATGCAGAGGGGGAGGCAGATGATATCGTGATTTTTGCCAAAAAACACACTATGGCCCAGATTCTGACTATGGCGACGGATTTGCCAAAAAAACACAGCTATGGCGATGGTTGCATGCCACTGTTAGAACTGCAGTTGCCAAAAAAACACAGCTATGGCGATGGTTGCATGCGGCTGTTAGAACTACAGAACTGGCGACGGACTATGGCGCACGGATTTGTTAGAACTGCTGCCCGGCTATGGCAACGGATTAGTTGCCTGCCATTTTTGCTTGGCTATGGCGACGGATTTGTTGCCTGGCATTTTTGCTTGGCTATGGCGGAGGTCCCAAAAGGAAGAAAATCGGAAATGTTATGGCCATAACATCTTTGTTATGGTCATAACTGATTGGGCCACATAATGTTACTGGACATAACATCCAGAGATTAACGGCTAAGATTAAACCCTACAGCTAAATGCTGAGGCCCAGGACGTTAAGGTAAAGAAAAAAAAACGTGGCAACAAAAGGAAAAAAAATAAGGATGGAAGAAGGCTGATAATGGTGCTGTTATCAGCCAGAAGAGGGCAAAGAAAAAATCAATGGCAAGGTATTGGCGGCAAACAGGTAGCTTCTTAATCGGTTCTTGCAGATTGGCGTGGCGGATCTGTGAAGCATGAAACAGGGAAAGGGCTTGGCAGATGTAATGGTAGAGGGTGGAAGCACATCGGCAGAGATGGCGACAAAATAAGCTTCTCTTTCATTTTTGTTCTGCTTTTGTCACAGATGGCTGGCGAAAATATGAATCTGAGAGCAGATGATTAAGAGCAAGCTATGGCATGCAAAGGCAGCAGATATGGCAGTTTGGCTATGGCAGAAAAGCTTTGCTATGGCAAATTACTCAGCGGTTTGTGGTCACGAAAAGATGCGCCACTTCCTTCAAATACTTCAGAAAATACAAGCTTTGCCACTCTTGGTCACGAAAGGATCCTTTCCTTCCTTGATCTTTTTGCTGGCTCTGTCAAATCTTCTTTTGATAATCTGAAGAATGCATGTGCAAAAGTCATTGGATTTACTGATTAATTTGGCTCTTGATCTCACCATCTTTCTTCTTTAGATTTTAATCCCCGGTAATATCGGCTCTCTCTCTTTGTACTTGGGTCCCATAGGCCGCTTGGTCTCCGTGGGATTTATAAAATCATATTCTATTCTATTCTATTCTTTAGATCCGGCAAAACCGACAAAGCGCAGGCAACGAGCAAAGAATTGGTGAGAAGAGTAAAGGCCTGACCGCACATATTTAATAAGATTGAAGGGCTGGCTTTGTTGGTAGGAATTATCAACGACAAATAGATGCTTCTTCCACACGCAAAAGGCAGCAACGAACTGGCTCTGGAGACATAATGTTTAAAACTAAGTTTGTAAGTGTTATCATTATTTTGATGATTTTCTTTCAAATACATTTCTTCATTTTTTTTGGATGTCTAAAATACAATATAGTTTCAGGATTGGGGGTCCATGCTAACAAAGGATTTGCTACAGGAAAATTATAGCGAAAGAATAGAATAGATTTTTTTAAAGGCAAGTATGAAGCATGGAGAAAGAAGATGATCGCAAAAGTCTTTGTGCCCAAAAAGGCTGGTTTTGCTTTAAATCAGTGTCATGCATGTCTTGCTTTGAAATACACCAATTTAGCTGCTGTACACTCATGAATTAGTTGATGTACAAATTCTTTAGCTACTGCATTTATAAATTAGCTGTTGTATTAAATCCTTAGCTGCTTCACAAATTCTTAGCTGATGGACATTTCCAATTCCTGCTAGTTCTTTAGCTGGTGCACATTTCTGATTTCTTGTGTCACCCTGAACCTTTAAATAGTGCATATGGGTTGTTTTATAGAAGGCATTCAGATTTGTGCAGATTTTTTGAGCTCTGACTTTTCAGTCCACTCCTGTACGATTTAGAGTGAACCATAATCTTTATTCCACACAGAATTTATATATAGTGTATGAATAAAACGATGCAAAAGAATATCATTGGCCATAATCTGCAGTGAAGATGCTTGGCAAGCATACTTGTGGGCTTGCTGCATGATTGTCTCCATCTATATCTAAAAGCTCCCTACTCTTGGCATCAATATTTGTCTCTAAGGCAATTAATACGCAAGACGTAACAAGCTTTCAAAATCCAGGTTTATTTCTAAGGTGTACTATTACGGTCTAGTATTCTGCACCGTTTTGCCATATAGATGCAAGCAGATGGAGAACCTCCAGTAAAATCCTTAGAGAATTGCAAAGAAATAAGCTAGTAAAGCAAAATTCTTATAAACTCATAAACTTATGATCTAATAATATGCAGGGCAATACCTATCATATCTCCCTCAATACGCTGTAATAATATACAGGGCAGTACCTATTACGATGTAATAATATGTAGGGCAGACATGATTACTGCAGTTGATATCGCAGCTTTAAATGCTTCATTTTTTGCTGCGGCCAAATGTTCATTTCCCAGAATTTATTATTCTAGTTTTAAATGAGCTTAAAGCCTTGGACTATGGTAATGGACAACCCTACGTATCATCTTTGAGATGAAACTGAAGGAGGAGAAAGAAGTTATGAATATAGTATGCATATTTGACGTGATATCCGTGGTTTCTTTCAATGCAAATTAACCTTATATTTTGTATATTCTACATGTAGAACATTTGCTATATTGATAATGACTTTGATAAAGAACATGTATGAAGTTTTATTGTTTCATATGTTTTAAAGCATTTTGCATTGCATTGAATTCCTTCAATCAGAGCTAATTTCTACATCAAACTATTCAGGAGGAGGACAGTCATGAAGGCAAAAGAAATGAACTTGAACAAAATAAAGATGACTTTGAAAGTCAAGAGGACTGAACTTTTGTACTTGAATTTAGAGGTCGCTGGCACATTTGAAATGTATTATGAGAAGCATGAAGCCAATGCTCAATTTCTTTGTTGTATTCCAATCCTTATTAGATAATGAAATTGGTTAATTCTGTCTTCAATTATCAAAGTTATTACTTTTTCCATTTTTGAAATTTTATTGTTGTAAGGTGCAATTAGTTTGTATTGGTATTTTCTTGACAATATTTTGGTGCTAGATTGTCACTATCTTGAGAATGGTGCTTGTTAATTCTTCACAAAGTTTTGTTGCTAAGTCGATACTATTACACAACTGGTGCCCTTGTAAGTGTTCTATTACCTTGGTGTAATTTTGACACTATATAATTCCAAGCTTGTCACTATATATTTGTAGTTTGGGCACAAATCATACTTAAACTTGATGTGAGCTTGTCATAAAGCTTTGTAGAATTCAACAAAATGCTTGTTGATACTAAACTACTATTATCTGTGCTGCTAATTTATCACAGTACAGGTTGCAAGCTTGTTGGAAACTTTATTAGTGTCAAACTTTTTTTGTCACAATCTTGACTGAATGGTGGTCACCCCAGTGACCAATGATGACGTCTAATATGGTGTCGAGATTTTGACCATTTTAGGAATATTGAAGGTCCACTTAGTGTCGAAATTTTTGCCAATATACTAGACACTAGAGGCCCCATTTTCTTGTAGTGCATGAGCCTCTTGTGCATTGTAGATGAATTGATAAAGGCCTCAAGAAGCCAATTTTGATATGTTCAGGACATAAAAAGCTAAAAATAGAGTGCTACAAAGCATACTAAAGGGCCATACAATTTGATTGGACCAGGATCTAACTCCTGCACAACAGAAGTCAGGAAGAAGGAATGGAATAAGGTAAAAGAAGCAAGGGCAACTGGGATAGTAGCATTTTTTGACAGCACAGGGAAGCTGTTTTAGACCTTGCAGGTACTTGCATGGAATGTCTGTGGTTTACCACAAGAGAAAATGAAGGCATTGGTACAGACATGGCAAGATATGGACTCGGTGCTAGTATCTGAAACTTGGAAACATCAAGCACGATCTCTTCCAGATTTGCGAGGCTTTCATAAGGTAGGAAGCGTATGGAATGAGAAAGATCCAGGTGTGGGAAGAGGGTATGGCGGTGTTGCTGCATATGCTAGATCCGAGATTGCACACAATATCATCATATATTCTAAGCATACACATAATTAGTATTTATGGATTTGCATAGACCAGTCTAACCAGAGTACATATATAGCTTTATGCTATTTTGCTCCTCTAAACATGCATATTTATGACCAATAGAAATCAGGCAGCTCAAACCTGATCCATGATTTATGCAAAGACACACTTCAGATTTGTGTGGGAGAGGTTCTCCTGGTTGGTGATTTTAATAAAAGAACCAAGACTTCGCAGACAACCTCATTTGCTGGCACCCTGAGTGATGTTCGACTGATTGAAGACGATGATATATCCTTCCAAAGGCAATCTACAGGATAAAGAATAGTATGAGGGATATTTTTCTGGAACTAGGGACAATTTGCAACTTGAAAATATTGAATGATACTGTCAATTTCTCAGACTCGGGTAAAAGCATGTGCTACAATCATCTGGGATACATCACAGTATTTGCTAGCGAACAATCAGAACTAATACATAAGTTCGATGTGATGGATAAGCTGTCGGAATCAAACCACGCACCATCGTGTTTTGAATTAATAAGACATGTTTCTGCCAAGTGAGACCAAGCAAGTTTCACACCTAGATTGAAACAGGATCACAGGAAAAATAACCAAAACGCCAGCCATCTTGAAGAATTGCTCGCTGGTGTTACTTGGATTGGAGATGTTGAAGCAGATATAACAAAATTCTCGGCACTATTATATGCAGTAGCCATGGATGTTTTTGAATGCACTAAAAAGAGAAGATTGGGCAGCAATGGAGGGGGGACACAGAATGTCACATAGCAAGAGCAAGATTACGTGTTGGATCTTATGCAAACCAAAATGGTACATGGATCTCATAAGTAGGGAAAAAAGAGCATATCTTAGATAAAGGGTTTTATGTGCATCCTAAGACATTCTGAAAACAAATATCAACAATGCCAAGGCAAGCAAGTTTGGATCCCGTGGAGTTATTGGATATGGTCAAGAAACTTTATTTGCACAATTCTGAAGGTATACGAGTAGAGGAAGTAGGCGAGGATTTGCTTACATCATACGATGTCAAAGCCGCGCTAAAAAACATGTAGAATTGGAAGGCAGCCGATTTACAAAGCCTTCGTATTGAATTACTGAATTGGCTAGGAGATGGACCTATAGATATTGTGACGAATTTGATGAACCATGCTGTCAGACAAGGGCTGCCTCATCCACAAATCCGGAGATAAAAGCATACGGAATTACCGAACCATCCTGATTGGCAGTATGTTTTCAAAATTGTTGGGAACCTTGCTAGAAAAAAAATTCAGTTTTTGGGCTGACGAGATCAAGAAGAGGGCTAACTGCCAAGTGGATTTCAGGAAGCATCATTGTACCTTTGACCATGCTCTTAGCTTGCGTGTGTTAATTGAACTTTACAAAAGCCTTCGATACGGTTCCTCAGAGGGATTTGAAAATGAAAATGAAGCAGATTAGAGTACCATGGCTTATATCTCAACTGTACTCAGAGGTATTACTAAAACTACTAGTCAATTTTAATGAGAAAATCAGAAGCACTATAGGTGTATGGCGGACCGCCAGTATTTAGAGTCCGGGATGTGGTATTTTCGGACTTTTTTTGTGGCGTTTCTTGCCACCCATTATCAATCACTGTGCACTTCATAGTTTCAAGCCCAGAACCAACTGTTTTGGGTCATTTTTTGCTCATTCCGGCCCTATCTGAGCTCAAATCGCTTCCTCTCTTCATCAAACTAGTGTTAAAGAGGAAGACAAAGCGATTGGAAGGGTTTTTGAAGCGTTTTAAGCCGTCCAGGGAGAGCAAGAAGGATCCAACCAAAGATTTCGGCCACGTCGCGCAGTTTCGTGCTTGATTTTTGGCCAGAAATACCACTTTTTGGCCAGAAATACCATAATTTTGGCCAAAAACACCACTTTTTTTGGCTAGAAATACCACGTTTTTGGCCGGAAATACCACTTGGCTGATATCGATTGGCCGGAAATACCACAAAAAAAGTCCGGAAATACCACATCCTGGACTCTATATACGGACGTCCGTGTATGGCAGGGGTGCCTGTTGTCCCCGACACTGTTTGGTTTGTACATAGACAAGCCTGAGGAACAGCTGAGCACTAAGGGTTTATCAGATTCTAGGCTGTGCAATTTCCTTTTGCAACTTCTCCTTTATGCTGATGATGTAGTTTTGATAATAGATAGACCGGAAGGCTTACAATTCCATCTTGATAACCTAGCCACTTTTTGTGAAGTAAGGCATATAGTTAATTTGAAAAAATTGAAAGTCATGATTGCGGGAACTGTAAGCAGGCCAACATTCACATACAAGAATGACATTCTGGAGATAGTAGACAGCTACAAATATTTGAAGTTGGAATTTTTAGTCAAGTACAGTTGGAAAGATTGTGTCAGGAAGCGGATTTAAAGAGGCAAAGCAGCCTATAACATGTTATTCAGATGTTGCAGTGCCTCTCTCACTGATTGGGGTCTCAAAAAGATCATGTTTAAGATACTAGTGCAGACTGTGATCCTTTATGGTTCTTCTATTTGGGGGCCTAGCATCTCATTGCAACAATGGTCTCAAATGGAAGCAGTATTAAAAATATTTCTTCGTGAGGAGTTGGAAATCAAATCTCGAATTCCATATGCAATATTATTGGGTGAGGCTAGCATGCTTCCTCTTGAAGCTGAGGCATTGTATCAGACCCTGAACTTTGTTGCCAGGATCCGTAAACAGCCAGATGGACGGTTATCCAAGATGGCTTTATCTCAATCAATGACGTCGGGATGGTATCAAGATGTGAATTTGTGGGCACAGAGATAGGGTATATCCCTGCACCAGTTACCGGACACTGATATGGGTGCCCGAGATCTAGTACAGACACGAGTTATTGATCAGCTTTGGGTGGAGAAGGGTTCATGCATGGTTACGTATATATTGGTGTACTCCAAGAAAAACTACTTGAAAGCTCGAATCCTCAGACATCTGAAACAATGCACAACAAGATATAGAAAAAGCTCTGATATATTGCATGTCGAAATAGGGAGACGGTCAAAGACTCCAAAGGAAGAGGGATTTTGCAAGGTATGTGACGTGAACATGGTTGAAGATGAAACTCATACATTTTTGCACTGCCCAACTTATGAAGAGATTCGGAATACATTCTGTATAAAAGATGTTGACTTTTTCTCTTTGCTAGAAAGTGGTTCAATAGCACATTGCTCTCTAGTATTGAAACTGTGAACAAAAACAAATGTATTCCTTCAAGGTCCAAAGCGGGTGTGATTAATTTATTACTATTACTATTACTATTACTATTATTATTATTATTATTATTATTATTATTATTATTATTATTATTATTATTATTATTATTATTACAAGAAACTTATCGCGGCGGCCAAGGCCACCGCGAACGTTTCTCTTTCTCAACCCGAGCAATTGCGCCATCCTACTCAAATTTCAGATGCGCACATGAAGCCCTTTTTGCTTTTGATTGCTGCCGGTAAACCCATCGCCCACATCATAAAAGGGGTTGAGCTTTAGCTTAACTCAGACACAGACACAAAGCATGACTTTTGTGAGCCAATTCATCGGATGCAGACTCCTTTGTATAGCATTTGTTTTGCAAAAGGTCGGTGAAATTTGGCTAGATGTATTCTTGCTTTTTACTGTGCTTCTTGCAGAATCTCCGTGCCCACCAGCAAGGTAACGACATAAGGTCGAAATCCATCTTCTGACAGAGCACAGCTTTGGATTAAATCCTGGTTATTCAGATAAGAATTTTGGATTAAATCCTAGTTATTCGGATAAGAATTCTAGCTACGGTAATTGAAGCCCTGGTGCAGGCCATGCATTTTTGAAAGTGGCCCTAATAATCCGATTCAAGCAAGTTATTGAAGCCTCAGACATCGAATTCGTAAAATCTCAAATAAACTTCTAGCAACAAAATATAATTCAAGGCTACCCAGATTTAACAGAAGGAAAATTAAACTTTTCGGAAGTGGCGTAAACCTGATGGACTGCTTTCTAAGCAACAGATCCAGAGGATAATTCAGACTTTAGTATCACGTGCTGTGTCCCGCTTCTGTTTGCTAGTGAGGAAAAATTCTTAGTTGCTGACCAAATTCAATCTCCTTTTTCTAAATCGTGCCCGCCCATTTATAGGCTGCTAGTGAGGAAAAATTCTTAGTTGCTGACCAAATTCAATCTCCTTTTTCTAAATCGTGCCCATTTACAGGCTCTTCAAGCCCATTTATAGGCTGTGTAGAATTGGCAGAAAATTTCCAGCTCTTTGCAACAATAGATTTATTCAAAATCTAAATCTCTGAAACAGAACACTAAATCAGTGACCCAAACATGAGTCTCTGCACCAATAGCGAGGCATCATTGATTGTGGCGTTTGTTCCATTCTGGCGTTTTTAAATCTGATTTGCTCTTTTGATTGGGCATAGCAGGGAATTTTCTAGAATGCAAACGTCACATGCTAGGCGTCAGTCCATTTATTCCGGCAGCATGATTTAGAATTGCTATGTTCGTTCTAGAATAGTCTATCCATGGCATCAATGGAGTTCCATCTTATTAGGCCCAATTTCGAATGGCAGAGGCACAGGATTTGAGATACGAAACTCTTCTGCCATATCTGGGCCTTCAAGATATCTGCGTCTTTGCCAAATTTGCAACACAGCGTGCAGCTTCTTCAATTAGAGTCCATTTTCTTGACCTATTTCTTATTTTCTAAGTGATTTGTTGAAGCTTGAAGCAGAAGCCCATCGCCATAGCCAGACCCAGCACTGCCGGAAACCAAGCAGGCCTCATCTCCAAACAGAGATTAACCCAAAACAAGTACATGTAATAGAGTCAGATATGTAATAGAAATCCCAGTTCACAAAATAAATTTAGCATGCTCGAATGATTCTTGCCGCAACAAAGCATGCCAATGTGAAGATTTCTTGCCTTTGACCTTGCGCATCACCTCTAATGACATGCCAAATAGACAGTTGAATTCACCTTTCACTGTTGTGAAACTTTCACCGTTATGAAACTTATTGATTGGACGTAGGATTTTTATCATAACTCTCAAATGCAAGCTCGATTTTTGCAGCAACAGTATCCATTGAAAAGATCAAGGAAACACCTAAGAATGTTGCTAGGCACACAATTTTCAGATTCCTACTGTAAATGACTCAAATGTGGCAAAATGCATTTGCTGTTCTAACTTCACAGCAGCATAGAAAGAGGGGCATAACTTCTGCAAGAAAACTCTGTTTCTCAAGCATGAGCATGCATTGGAAAGCTCAAAGCATAATTTATGAAAGTTCCTAGGTACATATTTTTCAAATTCATTATGTAAACATGTCAAATAAACCAGAATTTTTCTAAATCCAAAGCCTTCTTTATTAGGAATGTTGCGCATACTCAGCAAAAGAATGACTCATTGTAGCTTAAATTGGAACTCCAAACACAGAGGAAAACTTCCAGGCCTGAGATTTGCTTGGCTTTGGCCTTGCCCATCACCTCTAGCCCGACTGAAGAAAAAAAGGAACCCTAGTACATGTGCTGCAGGATTGAACTGTTCTTTGCAAAAAAGAAGACTTGATTTGTGCCAAATCAGTGTCTACAAACTCAACATGGTCATACCTCGTAATGTTGGTCTCTAAGCTTGTAATGTTGATCTCTGAATTTGCTATGTTGATCTCTGACTTGTAATTGTGCAGTGGCACATGACTTCGTACATATTTCCAGGCTCCTAAGCATGAACAAACCGTAAGCATTCAAGAAAGAGAAAAAATCTAGCTTAATGTTTTCCATGCTATAATAATAACAAAATGACTTACGATCGGCCAGCCAAAAGTATCGGACTATAGCTCTTTCTCAAACCATCTATATACATGCCTGAACAAATTTTTCCCCTTTATGCAGGCTGCAACTCTTCATCTTGGCAACAATGCACCTGGATGAGACTGTAATCTGTAGGGTTTCACATAAGCTCCAAGCCACACACCGAACATGACACTATTCCAGAAGGCCAGGCATCCAGCTGGCAGGTTAGTCCAGGCATATGTAAGGCTGGTTCAACTGGGTTTCTGTCACTACAAATTCTCTATGACTTGGAGATGTTGAAGCCCCAGGAATTGCATCCCCAGGAATTGGTATGTAAAAAATGCCAAATCAACCTGCAAAATCAAACCCCTCTGCATTCAATCCCTGGTTTTCAAACCCAAATGCTTAGCCAGTAAAATGGAATCAAAGTGTTACTCAAATAACTTCGCAAATAATAAAGTATACAAATCTAGTAAAATGGAAATCAAAGTGTTACTCAAATAACTTCGCAAATAACGAAGTATACAAATCTAATGACGGCAGAAGAATAGCAAGTCGGATTTGCAAATAAAAAATCCCTAGAGCTTGCTTGCAATTGATCCATGTGCTATTTCTTGCAGCAAAAAGTTTCTAGAACTTGTCTCAAAATTCATAAGCATCTTGGGCTCATAAACACACAGGAATCAAGTAAGCATAGGGAAGCAGCTCTCGAGTTGTTTCTATTTTTGCCAACAAAAATCAACCTACTGTAGATGCCAGAAAAGAAACCGTATGAATTTAAATATATGCTACGATGAATTCTTTGGAGCCGAGTTTTAAATCAAATTACCGAGCCTGTAGAACACTTGCAAGGGCCAGATTTGAGGCCACAGCTAGTCGGTATCGAGCCCGAAAAAACTGATTTGGCTCTGCACCAGCAACCATAGAGTGGATTTGCACAGTCTCGGAATTCCAAAATAGTGTCATGCAACCTAAAAACGAAAATGTTGAGCCCGATTGCTTGGCCATGCAAGTGCAGTAGAGACCCAAACAGGGCCGGAGCACAGATAAAACCCTGAAAACGAACCTCTTTAGGAAACATGGCTGATGAAAATAACAATCTAAGGCGGGAAAAAACCAACGAAACAGCTAGAAAACTTTATTGTTCATCACGCGGAGAATCCAATGACCGTCACAAGCATCATCATGGCTGGGAAAAAATTGCTATTAGAGCATAGGGTATGTTAGAAATCAAAGCCCAAACTCCCAAATCCAACTCCGGAGCAAAATCACGCAAACAAAGGCAGAGCGATTTGCTGAAGCTTTGAAGCATGCGACAGATCCAGAGCAGAGGATTGCTTCCAAAGCAAGAAATCCGGAGCCCGTCGAATTTTCTTTCTTATTTTCACTTTTTCTTTTATAAAAACACGTGTCGCCCTAGCAAAAAAAAATAACACGTGTCGCCCCCAAACGTTTTCCTGGAGAAAAAATATTAGAATCAAACAAAAAAAAGGGTACTGCTTTATATATGTTAAGATTACAAGAATTTGTCGCGGCGGCAGTCGCCGCCGCTAATTGTTCTTTTAGTGGGTGGAACCTCCCAAGAATTAATTGTTTCCAAGCTGAGTATCACCTATAGCATAGACTCTATACCCACCACCAAGGACTCTGGTAAAGTATGCAACCACCAAAGATAAAAATCTTGTGTCCCAATAGTGTGCCATGCCAATGGAATATTTGAGGAATTTAAGTTGGTTTTAGAAATTTAAAATTTTGATTGATTTCACTTGATATGTATCCGAGGAGAAATTCGTGTTGCTTTTTGTAATTATGATTGATATATTACTTAATATTCTAGATAATTCATTGGATAACTACAGAGTTGTTATAAAGGGATTTTTTGGGGACACTCTATTCTTTGACATATAGTGGAGTGAGATCAGCACACTCCAGCTTTTGTATATTATATTTTGGAGACAAAATTTGAAATTGTTTGGCACAAACGTGCCCTCAAAGATGCTAAAGGATTGTTTGTAAGGATTCAAATGATGCCCCTTCTTTTGTAAGAATTGCTTGCATGCTGAACAATGCTTCTGTATGTTCAGCATTAGCTGGCTCGTGAATATCTAGCTGGCTGGTTATGTAGTACTCGAAAGAATAGACAAAATAATGGGATTTGTCAGATGTGGAGGTACATTCACATTAACTGCCATGGCACGTCCTTGGTCATGAAGTTTACAGGAAAATCAAAATTACTCCAGTACCAAAATCATTTTTCATGGCAGCCTGGCTTGAGACCTGTTTTGTTCTAGCTTCAAATGCCCCTCGAAGCTACAGGTCCGGCAACGCGGCTTGGGCTCCGTGAACTCTGCTGAGGACTTCCTATGGTAAGATTAGAGATAAAGTTCTGAAAATTTTGTACTTTTTTAAAATCAACTTAAACAAAACAATTGCTTGCAACAATTGCCACCATCAAACAATCTAGCTGATTCAACTGCATTATGGGCTGTGTTTGTGATGATATTCGCCTTTAGAGATGTAGAGATAGATGAGTGGCCTCCAGGACAGAATAGAGATGCTGCTTTTCTGTCGTTGGAAAAGATGCAGATTAATCAAAACTATCCATCGTGCAATCCCCGAAAACAGGGGTTGGGACAAAATCCGTTTACTTGCCACAAAGAAAAATCTTCTTCACTAACAACATACCAAAAAACTCACTTCCGAATGGGCATCAATCATCGTCCTGTAATGAAGACACAGATGCTGAGATAGTTTGGTGGTCTAGCTGAAGAGATGTAGAAACGTAGTTGAACCTTCCTTCTTCCACCATAGTCAGAATATTAAACGCCCTTTTTTCTGCAATATAGTCCACGAATTCCATTCTATTTCACCACTGACATGGATATCTTTAGAAAAGCTCTAACGGATTTCTTTAGAAAAGCTCTAACTGCTACAGGAATAGAGATAAAGATTTTGTGGCCCGTCAGTGAGGCCGCATCTATATGCATCCTGGCAACAAAACTGGAAAATAGAAGCATGCCACTACAATGATGCACAATTTAATTTCACACGCCTAAGCAAATCAATCTACACAAATAGATCTACTAGCATAATTTAGAAGCTTTGCAGTGTCAAAAACTCAGCAAGAAAACCACATTAACGGAAAGGCCTGGTGATTAGACCGCATCCAAGCACAAGAATATATCCATTGTTGAAGAAACATGGTTTGGCACTGCCTGTATGGAAGAAAATAACCCATCTACATAGGTTGGTCCAAAGCGGGCATCGTTTACATTTCTGACAGGCCCGAATTGTGTAAATCAACCCTATTTACATAGGTCGATATGTAAATCAACTCTATCTACATAGGCATGCGCCAAATAAAAAGCTCTCACCAAGCGATCCGACAAAGCGTCCCGGTGAGCGAAATCGGGTCGCGAGCATACTGGATAACTTCGGAACATAGGGATGGCCCGGCTTCAATACATAAGCGATAGGCAAAACAAAAATTAGGGACACATAGAGAAGGCCGGCGGCACAACAGAGGCGGCCGAACCGCCGCCACCCCACAAATTCGAAAAAAGCGGACACATACTCCGCATGGGAAATCCTAACCAGAACCGGGCCTTCCAGACTTTTAGTCACACGAAAACTCCCAAAAGCTGCATCAAAAACAGGTTGAACGGGTGCCCTCTCTTTTTATATGAAGCCAAGGAGAATCCTGGAGGATTCTAGAACCTCTGCAGAAGCTTCTAGCACCTTCTATACTATACCAAGAAACTTCTAGCGCAAACTACTTCTTTCTAAAAAATTTAAGAGGTGACACGTATCTAACTCTAACCAATAATATTTAAACAATCAACTATATTTAACCTAGCCCCTTCTCCATATTACAATTATATATTAGAGATATTATTATTATTATTATATTATTATTATTATTATTATTATTATTATTATTATTATTGAAGGCTTTTCTAATATATACGTGTGCCATAAATCAAACAGCTTAGATCCAATGGCGCCCATGCCATGTGGCACGATTTCAAACATTAAATGATTAATAATTTTTTCTTGGCTGTAGCAATGATTTTACTCGAGGATTCAAAGATCTACTTGAAGGTCTTTCCAAGCTATAGATTTAGTAGCCATCCCTATTGAAGGCTTTTCTAATATATAGGTTTGCGCATAAAATGTAAGAGGTTTATTTGAACCCCAAACATCTTAGATCCAATGGCACCACGCCATGTAGCACGATTTCAAACATTAAATGATTAACAATTTTTTCTTGGCTGTCGCAATGATTTCACTCGAGGATTCAAAGATCTACTTGAAGGTCTTTCCAAACTATAGGTTTAGTAACCATCCGTATTTGAAGGCTTTTCTAAAATATAGGTTTGCGCATAAAATGTAAGAGGTTTATTTGAACCCCAAACAACTGAAAAGGATGAGAACTGAAAAGGATGCTATTTGGCATGTAGAAGAATGACTTTTATGTTCATATTTGTTAGGGGAAACATTCTTTGTTTCCTAGCTGCAAATTTAGTTAGTATTATTCCATCTAGATCTGAGATTCACAGAGTACATGGAAAGTAACATATTTATAGTGCATGATGGAGTATTCACATGTCTTATTACATCTACTTGGTTTATCGAGTTCTTAATTAGCCCTTCTTATTTTGCTACAGGTAAAGATATTGGAGAAAGAGCTAACTGTGAGACGAAAGGCACGGAAAAGTGCATATGCTTCTTTAAGAGCTGCATTGCAAAAGGTCACAAAGAAAGGTTGATGGAAAAGGAGAAAACAAGAGCCCTTCAGCAATATATGAGGATTTCATGGGCAATAGATAAGGTTGTTTGGAGTATGCTTTCAAACCGTGAAAGCTTTTCTTTGAGGCTGAAATAAACAACATGGTAATGCCTTTATTAAATTTGATAACACCATTAGATTGTGGAGAAATGAATTTTAGGCTGTTATGTTATGCCTTTCTATACTTTGTCATGTTATGCTTTTCTATCTTGTCTTTTGAAAATGTTTCTGCTTTGTGAATATTGCAGATTTTAAATGTTGATCGTGATTTTAATGATATTGGTATTGCAAAATTTTACGATCAAGTCTTTTGTTGTAAAAATTGCTTACCGGCAAGAAAAAGTCGGTTCTCTCGGCTTGGAACGAACCTAAAGAATGGGGAAGGTTTGATTGTCATATTTTCCTTCAACGCCTTGTTCATGTATTTATTTTGTTCATTATCTCTGGCTCCACACACTCTGATTGCCAAAGATCGCAACACTTTCGTCAAACAAAGTGTCCTTATGATCAAACTCAGGCTGTCTATTATTTATGCAGATGGACTAGTTGGTAAGATATCGTGCTTGGCCCATCGTGGTGGTGGTCTAGTGGTAAGGCTTTGGATTGGGGTGATCCCCACCAGGGTTCAAAACCCACTGGATACCATCGGGTGGGAGATATGGGTGGGTGCAAGTCCCACCAACCGTGCCTTCAAACAAAAAAAAAAAAGATATCGTGCTTGCAAGCCAAGTAGCCTACCACTGGGCTACCTGCCCTGTGCATGCCCATCAAGTGCATTGCGCACCACCTAAGTTCTTTCCATCCTCATTCCGGTGCACTTGCACCCTCCTCTGGGACCATGGACCACCCAGAAACTGAGAATCGACTGCACTTGCACCCTCCTCTGGGACCATGGACCACCCAGAAACTGAGAATCGACTGGTTATGTGTGATCCCAGACCTTCCTGCTTGCAAGCCAGCCACTGAGCTACTGCCCTGTATGTGCACATTGTAATTTAGATATGCTATAATGGTACAATCACTAAGTGATATGATATGTTCATGCCAAATTTGCGTACAGGTAATAAATACTGTTAATTAATTGCAGAAATGTCATGCTTCGCGTGGATGCAAGGCAAGGTGCACCGAAGGATGGTGTTTCACCTTTGGAGCATTTTCTGGTCCGTCACTATACTTTCACGTGGTTATTGTCTTTATTATAATAATAATAGCTGAAAAATGATGATTTTAGGTTGAGATTTTCCCACTAAAAATCCACCTGACGGAAGCAATGTACAACATGATGTGCAAGCCTTAATTATGTTCGGTACCATTCTTGGGGGTCCTAGCCATGCAGAGAACGACTAAAATTTTTTAGACATTCTTAAGAATGGCAAGGGAAAAAATTTACCATTCAATAGAAAAGCTTAGGAAAAAGTTGCCCTTCAGTAGAATGGCCATGATTATGAAAAAAAAAAATTATCGCTTACATTATATATTTTTCTGTTTATACTTATACTTTTATTTGTTATTATTCTTGACCAAAACAAACATTTTTTAACAATATCCTCCTCAACAAATGCATTTATTAAAATTGGCTAATTGGCGAGACAAGTAAATGCTAAAAAAACAATAGAACGGTAAGAATTTCTCCTTCCTTATTTCCTTTTCTTTCCCGCCCAACTTCGAGCTTCTTCATCTGCATGCAATTTCATATGCAGTTTGATCCGAATCCGACCAACTCGGCTAATCAGCTTCAGAGCCCACTCAACACAGAGGAATTTCGAGGCACGTCGTCTCTTGAACATATTTATTTTCATTTTTAAATGGACAACTCTGTTTTTTTTTTTGTAAACAAAATTTTGATTTTCAATGGCAAATCGCATATAATGTTTTTCTCCCTATTTCTTGCATTGGCAATGGCAATATGTCAATGTGAAATATATTAATATTACTAAGACTATGAGTTATTTTGGATTTTTTTTTGTAGTTATATTTATTAAAAGTTAAAATATATTACCCATAATTTCGATGTTTCTTCCTTTTCTTTGTTTGAGTCCATAGGCACTGCAGTTGATCCCCTAGAACACATTCTATTCTATTCTTAATTTTTATAGTTTAAGCTTTGAATGTCTTTCAAAAACTTGGACATGCAAAAGAATGGCAGGCCAAAAATTTGCCCTTCAAATTGTAGGGGTCCCATTCAAATTTAAGGCTTGATGATGTGGCAATACTTTTTCCCTGATGATGAACAAGATGCACGGCGGCGGCAGGTTAGATTAGATGTAGTTAGGATGGCACTTTGTAAATGAAAGTCAGTCTCTTTTTTATATATATCACATATTGTGTACAATGGCAGGAAGTGTGGAAAGTTTCTACAACATCTGGAACAAAGAGGAGTCGAAAGGGTGCAGCAGCTGCACCAGAAACAGCATCTACACAGGCAAGTACAAAGCATGAAGGTGACATCTTGACGAAATCTACCAATGACCATGGTTCGGGCCTCGATGGAGTTAATTTAAACTCTAGAGACATTCAACAAGATTTTACCATCACCATGCACGCTGCAGAGGTAAAATTTTCATACTTTTCTTTGCTAGTGAATGCCTTTTACACCCTTGATTCCTTAAGGTCTAACCGAAACTACTGGTTCTTCTGTGGGGTTGAATGACTTTCTTAATGGAAATTGGATTTTTTAATTGTATTTGTAGGTCTCTAGGTTGCCACAGAAAAACAGTGCCCCTGTATTAGCTAGAGATGTTGATCACTATCGATCATCATCATTTGATAGGACATGGGAAGATGATGGAGATATCCTTGCAGCTGAACTTCTTATGAGATCAGAATATCCAATGATAACTGATGAGTTCCATGCTGCGGGGACAAGCTATACGGACAATAGTGGAACGAAACCAAGAGAGAATCGTAGAGTATCGAAGACTGGCAAACTTCACGATGAGAAAAAAACAAGGCGTGCATTTATGGAGTTCCACAATATTACAATCACTCAAGTAAGGTTTTTCTTTTCCGTTTGTCATCTTTTGTCTTGTTATTTTCCCAATCTGGAGTCCTCAATCTTTTGTCATGGCAAGCTGGTTTGGTCTCTGGAGTTTGTTGTTGTGCATATATATTAAGATCTAAGTAGATCACAATATCTGGAGAATACATGACAGGAGATTCCTTTTGGAATAACTGACCTGGAAGGTAGTATATATGGCCTTATGGGTTTTCTGTAGAGTAGAGTAGAGTAACAATTTGCAGTAAAATTGTAGGCTCCTTCTCATGCATCAGTCGCTTTTACAGGTTGAGTTGCAAGTGACATATGAAGGTGTTCGAGGCATTCTAGGCCTCACATCTATGTTTATCTAGATATCTACTATTATTAGTATATTTATCTACTTATTATTAGACTTGCCTTTTAGGCAAGGTATACGTACACATGAAAAGCATTAATGGAAGTATCTTGTGTGTGCAACCTTCTCTTGTTGTTTACTTGTTATTACTTTTTTAATATGGTATCAGAGCAGGCAACGGTTTCCATACGTGGGGTGACTGGAACAAGGATGCTCTATGTGTTTGATGGGACAGGTTATCCTGCATGGAAAACGAAGATGAAAATTGTACTTTGAAACGACAAAGTTATTGATGTTGTGTTAGGAGTGGTGGTGCGTCCTTTGCAACCCGAAGTGCTTTGGGGTTCTTTTGACACAAGGGCCTCAGTATGATGCATGGCGCAAAGAAGTAGAAGATTGGGATGATAAAGATTAGGTTGCTCGAGGGATGATACTTTATGCCCTTAAGGATTCTATTCTTGTTGATGCCGAAGTATATGAGCATGCTAATGAAGTATGGGAGTATTTGGACAAAATTTATTTGAAGCGGACAAAACAAGAAGTGTTGCATCTACGTAATAAATTGAGCAGTTTAAAGTATATGGTTACAGATTCCATTGATGATCATATTGATAAATTCAAAGAATTGGTAGAACAATTGTCAGCGGCTGGGGCATTGGTGGAGAAAGAGCAATTACCTGTCGTGTTGTTAGGCACGATGCCTCATGATTTTGACACTATAGTCACTGTTCTTCTTAATAAAGAAGATTTGGCTTTTGAAAGTGCATGTTTATCATTGAAAGATCATGTTCGTAAAGTGAAGCATGAGGTTGTTCCTCTAGAGGAAAAAGCTTTGGTTGTTCATACCACTCCTGATGAACAAATTCTTACAGGTTCTCGACGTGCTAGAGAGCCTAGTGATGGCGAAAAGGCTTTTTATGTTGCATATAAAAAGTTTAAAAAAGAAGCATATATCCCAAGACGGAATTTTTCTGCTCGACGTGATTCTAGTGGTGGATTTTTCGGTGGCACAAATCGTGCTTTTTCCCGGGTTACTGGCAATAAGGACCGTGGGTGTTCTTTTTGTGGAAAGTATAATCATGAGGATTCTAATTGTCATCTTCGTCAATTTTTTGAGAAACACCATGCTCATAATAACATGGTTTATGAAGCTCAGGCTATGTTGGTGGATTCATCCACTTATTTTATTGTTGATTCAGGAGCAACTTCGCACATGACTTATGCCAAGGAGCATTTGGTGAATTATTTTCCTATTCACTTTCAAAAATTGGTGTATCTTGGTGACGATACTTGTCATAAGGTAGAAGGTATTGGAGATTTACGTATACAGACCTCATCTGGGGTCTATATTTTAGGAGGTGTTCTCCATGTTCCTGGATTGCGCCGAACACTGCTTTCTGTTTCTCGACTTGCTGACTTAGGTGCTGTGGTGTTTGTCACTTCATTGTTGATGGTTGCATATTAGCTACTGCTCACCGCATGGGACATCTTTATCAAATTAATCTCACTGCTGATTTTGTGAATATGGCGACAGACAAAGGGAGTGGTTTGTCGATGCTATGGCATCACAGGTTTGGTCATGTCAGTTTCCCTTATCTTGTTGCCCTGGAACGTAACAAGGCGGTGAAAGGATTTCATTTATCTTCCAAGTCTATGGGCGGTTGTGATACATGTGCTCTTGGGAAATTGCATAGGCGCCCATTCTTCAAATCTGAGATTTCGACAACTAATATTCTTGACTTGGTGCACTCTGACATTTGTGGTCCATTGCCATATTCACATGGAGGTGGTCGCTACTTTTTACTATTCATTGATGATTTTTCTAGATATACACATGTTTATATTCTCAAAAACAAGTCTGAGGTATTTGCTAAGTTCAAGGAGTTCAAGAGGATGGTTGAAACACAAACAGGTAGGCGATTGAAAAGATTGCGTAGTGACAATGGTGGTGAATATAAATCGCATGCTTTTGCTCAATTTTGTGTTGAAGAAGGTGTTCATCATGAGTTTACTATTCCTTATACACCTCAGCAGAATGGAGTGTCTGAGCGCAAGAATCGTACTATTTTGAATGCTGCCCGTTGTATGTTGATTCATGCGGGACTTGAAAGTTCTTTTTGGGCAGAATCTGTGGCAACTGCTGTCTATCTTCAGAATAGATTGCTTTCTGTTGCTTTAGGTGATATGACTCCATATCAGTTATGGTTTGGCGATAAGCCGGATGTTGCACATTTGCGCATTTTTGGATGTTTGGCTTGGGTACATATTTCTACTCGTAAAAAGCTTGATCCCATGTCTAGAAGGTGTATTTTCTTGGGATATTCCTTTGACACCAGTGGCTATCGCTTTTGGGATATTGAGGCACGAAGAGTTATCTTGGGAAGAGATGTTATTTTTGATGAGACACGAATGGTTCGTGAAACTTACAATCCCACAGCTTCAACTGTCATATTGCGTGATTTTCATACTGAAGAGGATGATGATCCTCTTGTCCTAAGTTCTCCAAATGCTACTAGTGCTCAGAATCCTATGTTATCATCTTATACACTTCCTCATACTTCTACATCCGCTCACAATTCTTTACCATCTCATATCCTTCCTCATACTTCTACATCCGCTCACAATCCTTCATTAGTCCTTCATGAACTTCCTGATATGTCCGTCTCGATGAGCCCTGATGATGATAATGGTAGCATGGATGTAGTACCGGTTGCATCTAATATTGTTTCCTCCTCACACCGTCATTGGCAACCTACTAAAAGAATTTTGGACTATCATGCCGGATGTTATTATCTTGATGATACTTATTCTTGTTTTACTATTACAGATGATCCTACCACTTATGATGAGGCGGTTGCTTCTCCACAGAGTATGGATCCTGAATATGATTCCTTAATTCATAAGGGAACTTGGGAGTTGGTAGAATTGCCTCCTGGAAGGAAGACGGTTAAATGCAAGTGGACATTCAAGACTAAATATCGAGCTGACGGTACTTTTGATAAGTTCAAAGCTCGCTTGGTTGCAAAAGGTTATTCTCAAGTTGCAGGTGTTGATTATACTGAAACATTCTCACCTGTAGTTCGGCTAACTACTGTGAGGGCTCTTTTAGCATTTGCAGCTGCCTATGATTTGGAAGTACATCAGATGGATGTTAAGACGGCTTTTCTTAATGGTGATCTGCAAGAAGAAATTTACATGGAGCAACCAGTTGGATATGTTGTTCAAGGGAAGGAGGCTATGGTATGTAGGTTGCGGAAATCTCTATATGGGCTTAAGCAGGCTTCACGAGCATGGTACTTGAAGATGAATAATTTTCTATTATCAGCAGGATATCTTCCTAGTGCAGCAGATTCGAATCTTTATGTTAAGAGATGATCTAGGCATCAAACATTGGCAAGCTGCGAAGCGAGTTCTTCGTTATTTAAAAGGCACTAACAATTATGGACTTCTTTACAGAAAGCAAGATCGCCATACTTCTCTCACTCTTTATGGTTATACTGATGCTGATTGGGCTGGAGATAATGAAACTTTGAGATCTACTAGCGGGGCTTGTTTTTTCTTTGATAAGTCTCTTGTTTCCTGGTTTAGTAAAAGGCAGCATTGTGTTGCTGTGTCTTCAACCGAAGCTGAGTATGTTGCTGCTTCTTTAGCGAGTCGAGAACTTGTTTGGTTGCGAAGAATGTTGGAATGTTTTCAACAAGTGCAATTGCAGCCGACACGGCTATTATGTGATAACCAGGGTACTATCAATTTGTCTCAAGATGAAGTCTTACACTCTAAATCTAAGCACATTGAAGTCCATTATCATTATGTGAAGCTCGAGGTTAAGAAAAGGACGATTGTCTTGGAGTATTGCCCGACTGATTCTATGGTTGCGGATATCTTTACGAAATCATTAGGGTCGAAGAAACATCTTCAATTTTCTATCTCTCTTGGAATTATTGGAGAGTGATCATCATGCTTGGCTAGTCGATTTATTACTGCTAAGGTTTTCCCTCGAAAACCCGAAAGGGCGGGGGTTTTTCATCCTGGTAGTAATACTTCTACTAGACCAAGGTCGCAGGGGGGGTAGGCGTGTTGGAGTTTGCACCCTTGGTCTATTTTGTTTTAGATGTGAGACCAAGATTGCAGGGGGGGTGTTCGAGGCATTCTAGACCTCACATCTATGTTTATCTAGATATCTACTATTATTAGTATATTTATCTACTTATTATTAGACTTGCCTTTTAGGCAAGGTATACGTACACATGAAAAGCATTAATGGAAGTATCTTGTGTGTGCAACCTTCTCTTGTTGTTTACTTGTTATTACTTTTTTAATAGAAGGATCAAGATTTGCAGTAAATGACCTGCGGCTTGTAATGGACACCTTCACTCGGGCCACTTTCACTCGGGCCACTTTCACAATGAGGGGAGAAGGTAACATGGAGTGGAGTGATGGTGAAGCAGATCTAGCACATTTTGCCAGGCAGCTAAGCAGAACAAAACAGATTTTGAAGCTCCGCTCAAGAAAATTTCGGCCACCACCAACCAAAGCAAAAAGTTTGCACAAGCAAGCTTCTCCACAGCACAGTGAGTCAGGGTCTTCAGATTCGTCTACGTATGAAGACCCTGATTGAGAATTGCTTCCAATTTTGGATGGCATCACTCCGCCATGGTGATTGTACAAACAACTTACGAGTGTACCATAGCATGACTTCATCAGCTGTAAAGTATATCCTTATAGATAATACACGAACTTGTTTCCCCAACAATAGAAATCTCAGGGAAGCAGAATTGTTCAAATGAGATTTGAGTAGTATATTATACCGTCAGCCTAGATACAACCAGCGCCATCTTGCATGGTTCCGATGTACGCTTGTGATGTAAATAGATAAATTTTTGGGGAGCCATTCTTCCCAGCTTTCTTAATTTTGCAAGTTTATGTTGCAGTATTTTTACAAATTTGAGAAGAATGTACTTTTGTACTATTGCGTTTATATTAGTTATCATTATGCTGCAAAGCACTATATTGGCAAATGTAGTTTGAGCAAATCTTAATGAATGCATTGAATATTCAAAACAAATGAGTTATTCGCTCCCATTAGATGGAGGAATAGATAAATGAGTTCTTAGTGTCTGATTCTGGATAAATGATTGTAAAAACATAGTTAAATGTTTTTATAAATATCATGCTATAGGTACATGTATGCCATGGAGGAAATATGAACAGAGTGTGTAACTTTTGCAATTTAATTTTTTAGTAATATATTAATAGAGGAATGCTATTTTGATGTAATCATATGTGATTGTAATTTGTGAACAGTCTTATACAATGGCTCATCTACGGTGCAGTTTGGAATAAGTTTGGAATATATGATATGGCACAAAATCATAGATAGGGTGATTGGGTTGGTTTTTAATTTGATTTGTATCTGTATCCCATTATGATAAGAGATTATATATAGCTTTTATTTTGCTTATTGCGCTTGCGGCTTTTTGTTTGGTTGCATCCCACAACGTTCAAAACTTAATGGCTACTATTGGAGACCACCATCCATTTTTTCTATGCCATGGAGGTGAGTGCAGTCTCAACTTTTCCTTGAAAATTAAGTAAAGAAAGTCAAATTATCATGGAGTGCTATGAAGGTCTTGCTAAAATATAGGTTTAATAGCCATTGGCTTATTGGGTGCTTAGTTTGGGCACACAATTTAGTTGAACTAGGATTTAACTCCTGCACAACATAAGTCAGGAAGCAGGAATGGAATAAGGTAAAAGAAGCAAGGGCAACTGGGATAGTAGCATCTTTAAACAACACAGGGAAGAAGGTCCTCACTAAACGGAGGAAAGAATAGCAGTTTAGACCTTGAAGGTGCTTGCATGGAATGTCCGTGGTTTATCACAAGAGAAAATGAAGGCATTAGTACAAACATGACAAGATATGAACTCGGTACTAATATCTGAAACTTGGAAACATCAAGCACGATCTCTTCCAGATCTGCGAGGCTTTCATAAGGTAGGAAGCGAAACGAATGAGAAAGATCCAGATGTGGGAAGAGGGTATGGCAGTGTTGCTGCATATGCTAGATCTGAGATTGCACATAATATCATCATATATTCTAAGCATACACATAATCAGTATTCATGGATTTGCATAGAACAGTCTGGCCAAAGTACATATATAGTTTTATGCTATTTTGCTCTATGCATATTTATGACCACTTGGAATCAGGCAGGTCAAACCCAATTCATAATTTATGCAAAGACACACTCAAATTCGTGAGGAAGAGATTCTCATGGTTGATCATTTTAATGCAAGAACCAAGACTTCGCGGACAACCTCATTTCATGGCACCCTAAGTGATGTTCGACTGCTTGAAGACGACGATACATCCTTCCAAAGGCAATCTGTAGATCACATAAAGAATAGTATGGGGGATATTTTTCTGGAACTAGGGACAATCTGCAACTTGAAAATATTGAATGATATTATCAATTTCCCAGACTCGGGTAAAAGCACCTGCTTCAACCACCTGGAATACAACACAGTAGAAGTCAGTACGTAACTTCGATGTGATGGATAAGCTGCCGGAATCTAACCGCGCACAATCATGTTTTGAATTAACAGGACATGTTTCTGCCAAGCGAGACCAAGCAAGTTTCACACTTAGATTGAAACTGGATCACAGGAAAAGCAGCCAATACGCCAGCCATCTTGAAGAATTGCTCGTTGGTGCTACTTGGACTGGAGATGTTGAAGCAGATATAATGAAATTCTTGGCACTATTATATGCAGTAGCCATGGATGTTTTTGGATGCACTAAAAAGAGAAGATTGGGCAGCAATGGAGGGGGGACACAGAATGTCGCATAGCAAAATCAAGATTACCTGTTGGATTTTATGCAAACCAAAATGGTACATGGATCTCATAAGGAGGGAAAACATAACATATATTAGATAAAGACAAGATAACATCAGGAGTGATTTTGTTGCATCCTAAGACATCCTGAAAACAAATAATAACAATGGCACGGCAAGCAAGTTTGGATCCCATGGAGTTACTGGATATGGTCAAGGAGCTTTATTTGCACACTTCTGATGGTATGCAAGTAGAGGAAATAGGTGAGGATTTGCTTACATCATACAATGTAAAAGCCGCGCTAAAAAACATGTAGAATGGGAAGGCAGCCGATTTACAAAGCCTTTGTACTGAATTACTGAAATGGCTAGGAGATGGACCCATAGATATTGTGACGAATTTGATGAACTATGCTGTCAGACAAGGGCTGCCTCATCCACAAATCCGGAGATAAAAGCAATGAACGGAATTATCGAACCATCCTGATTGGCAGTATGTTTTCAAAATTGTTGGGAAGCTTGCTAGAAAAAAAACTCAGTTTTTGGGATGACGAGATTAGGAAGAGGGCTAACTGCCAAGAGGATTTCAGGAAGCATCATTGTACCCTTGACCATGTTCTTAGGTTGCATGTATTGGTTGAACTTTACAAAAGCCTTCGACATGGTTCCTCTGAGGGATTCGGAAATGAGAATGAAGCAGATTGGAGTACCAAAGCAAATCCAAGGTCTTATACCTCAACCGTACTTAGAGGTAATAGTAAAACTACTAGTCAATCTTAATGAGAGAATCAGAAGCACTATAGGTGTACAGCAGGGGTGCCTGTTGTTCCCGACACTGTTTGGTTTGTATATAGACAAGCTTGAGGAACGACTGAGCACTAAGGGTTTATCAGGTTCTAGGCTGTGCAATTTCTTTTCGCAACTACTCCTTTACGCTGATGATGTAGTTTTTGATAGTAGACAAACTGGAAGGCTTGCAATCCCATCTTGATAATCTAGCCATTTCTGTAAATTAAGGCACATGGTTAATTTGAAAAAATTGAAAGTCATGATTGTGGGAACTGTAAGCATGAAAAACATTCACATACAAGAACGACATTCTGGAGATAGCAGACAGCTACAAATATTTGGGGTTAGAATTTTTAGCCAAGTACAGTTGGAAAGATTGTGTCAGGAAGCGGATTTAAAGAGGCAAAGAAGCCTATGGCATGTTATCCAGACGTTGCAGTGCCTCTCTCATAGATTGGAGCCTCAAAAAGATCCTGTTTAAGACACTACTGCAGACCACGATCCTTTATGGTTCTCCTATCTGGGGGTCGAGCATCTCGTTGCAACAATGGTCTCAAATGGAAGTTGTATTAAAAATATTTCTTCGTGAGGAGTTGGAAATCAAATCTCGAATTCCATATGCAATATTATTGGGTGAGGCTAGCATGCTCCCTCTTGAAGCCGAGGCCTTGTATCAGACCCGGAACGTTACTGCCAGGATCTGTAAACAGCCAGATGGACGGTTATCCAAGATGATTTTATCCCAATCAATGACGTCGGGATGGTACCAGGATGTGAATTGTGGGCAGAGAGATAGGGGATATCCCTGCACCAGTTACCAGACACTGATATGGATGCCCGAGATCTAGTGGAGACACGAGTTGTTGATCAGCTTTGGGCGGAGAAGGGTTCACGCATAATTACGAATATCTCAGATGTAAATCCTTTATTGGTGTACTCCAAACAAAACTACTTGAAAACTTGAATCTCCAGACATCTGAAACAATGCATAGCAAGATACAGAACAAGCTCTCACATATTGCATGTGGAAATAGGGAGGCGATCAAAGACTCCAAAGAGAGATTTTGCAAGGTATGTGATGTGAACACATTGAAGATGAAACTCATACATTTTTGCACTGCCCAACTTATGAAGAGATTCGGGATAGATTCTGTATAAAAGATGTTGATTTTTTCCTTTGCTAGATAGTGATTCAATGACATTTGGTCTCTATTTCAAAGTTATTGAAGCACATTACTCTCTAGTATTAAAACTATGAACAAAAACAAATGTATTCCTTCAAGGTCCAAAGTGGGTGTAATTAATTCATTACTACTACTACTACTACTACTATTATTATTATTATTATTATTATTATTATTATTATTATTATTATTATTATTATTATTATTATTATTATTATTATTATTATTATTATTATTATTATTATTATCTTCTTTTTTATTTTCGTAAGGTGTTGGTAATTGTGCCTGTGCAGCCGCATGGAACTACCGCATGGAACGCCGCATGCGGCGTTCCCTTTGCCTGAGTTCCCCCTTGCGGCATGGCCAGCATCCTGAGTTCCCCCTTCCGGCATCGCCAGCATTTACTTAATTCAAATTTTTTGAAGTTGGCCGAGCCAACACAATTGAATGACGACGAATTTTGGATACGAAACTCAGTTTGGCTTCTTCTGGCTATTGCGCTGGGTCGGATCTTGGAGCTGTGGAGCTCTTCAGCTGGGCGGCAGGTGAGAGGTGAGTGATGGAAACAAAGCAAGAATCTGAAGTTCTTCTTACCAATAATGTTGTTTTATTCTTCAGGTTACTCTCCCACTTTTACTCACGAAACGCAGGTTGTGCGCACTTGGGATCCTTGGAGCTGTGGAGCTCTTCAACTGGGCGGCAGGTGAGCATGGAAACAGATGCAAGAATCCGAAGTTGTTCTTGCCAATAATGCTGTTTTATTCTTCAGGTTACTCTCCCACTTTTTACTCACGAAACACATGTTGTGCGCACTTGGGATCCTTGGAGCTGTGGAGCTCTTCAGCTGGGCGGCAGGTGAGCATGGAAACAAAGCAAGAATGGCACATCTCATTCTGGTCTATTAGGATACTTCCCTTGGCGCCTCACTCCTCCTCATAAGCTACGAATTTTTCCTTTGATCTGAGTCGAGTCCAGGGGTAAGATATTATTTTCGAAATCTTGGAATACTTACTGTGATGTGGATGCAAGATATATTCTTAGGATTCTTTTCTTTTGCAGGATTGCAGCTTCAAGATTAGCTTCTAAGGAATTTTCAAAAACAAGCTCTAATATCCACAGTTTATTGTCTTCCTTTGTAAATTCGTTGCATAGGAACAGGGAGATCGGGCACCTTGCTGTGCAACCCATCATCAAGCTGTCATAGTGTGTTCCTCTTATTATTTGCATCGTATGTTCCTCCTACTATCATTTCGAACTGCTAAGCTAATCAGTTCTTCCTTTAAATTCCATGCAGGAACAGGAAGAAGAGGCAGCTTAGTTAGCAACCTATCTTCCCATTCCATTCCAGGTTAGTGTCTATATGCTTTGCCGAATCTGTTCTCGAATGCCACAGGGAAGGCTAGATTGGCAGCAAAAAGGCCTGTGTTAGAGAAGATGTTAGTATTCTTCTAGAACAAACAAATTAATCAATCTAATTTGTATTGAGTGCAACTTCAACCTTTAAGCAATATATGGACCATTGATAAAAATCATAGTGAATACTGTAGCAATGATATCGATTAGAACACTGTAGCAATACAAAATAGTTGAACTTCCTTTTCCTATGAAATCTTCCTCCTGAGGCCGATTTTCAACCTGTATAGATGTCTATAACTATTTACAAGTTTAGGTTTCTTCTTATCTTGTTTGATCGACGGTTAAGCCTTCCATTCCGGCCGACTTTCCCATCTTCTAAATCTGCCAAGACTTTGCCGCCAATGCATTTGGACTTATCCAAATATCCCATATTTTGACTGAACCATATATCCCATCTTGACCTTCGATATAACAACCATTATATCCAATGGTCTTATATTCATACGACCAACCAAATAATCCTATGGGTATCTAGGTCCATATGACTGCACAGTATGTCAAGTTATGGATCAAGATGTTACCTTGCAAAATATGATCTTCTCACCATAAGAATGTATGTACAGTGGTGCTCCTTGCATAAGTCTTTAGCAGATAATACTGTTCAAGTCTCAACCTTTTCCAATATTATGCAATGAACTTAACCATATATTTCTAACATTCCTCCTTCATTGCATAATTATGAAACCTGAGACTATTTCTGAACTGTCAACTTCTTAACATGTTCATAAAACTTTCAGATCATTTTTGAACTGTAGAAACTTACCTTCAGGTAATGCTTTTGTAAATACATCTGCCACTTGTTCTCCTGTATTTACATACTCCATTTGAATATATTTCTTCGATGCTAAATCCCTGATAAAATGAATATTCAACTCAATGTGTTTTGTTCTTTCATGGTCTACTGGATTTTTTACTATTGCTATGCAACTCTGGCTGTCAGTCAAAATTGGTGTTGGATCATTTTGCTTGCAATCTAATTCTTCCAAAAGTCTCCTCAACCATGTAACTTCCTTAGCAACAAGTGAAGATGCTGCATACTCAGCTTCAGCTGAGGACATTGCTATAGCCTTTTGCTTTTTACTTCTCCATGTAATTGCTCCACCTGCCAAGTAAACTACATACCCTGATGTAGATTTTCGTGTGCTCAAATCCCCTCCCCAATCTGCATCACTATATGCATACATATTAAGATTAGATGAATTGAATGTTATGCCATGCTCCTTTGTCCCTTTCAAATATTTTAAGACCCTTTTAGCTGCAAGCCAATGTTCCCTGCTTGGATCATGATTTCTTCTGCTCAAGATGTTTACAATATATGCAATGTCAGGCCTGCTGTTATTTGCCACATATAACAAGCAGCCAATTAGAGCTCGGTAGGGTTTTTCCTCCATTTCCTTTACTTCACTTTCTGCTATACTTTTGTCTGCAGTAAGCTTATGACCTGGTACCACTGGAGTTTTCACAGGGTTAGCATCTTTCATATTGAACCTGTCAAGCATATTGGTAATGTGTCTACTCTGCTTCAGTTTTAGAATTTTCTTTGCTCGATCCCTTATCACATCAATGCCTAAGAACTGTTGTAATTCTCCCAAGTCCGACATTCTCAATCTTGCCTTCAAAATGTTCTTACACATGTCGTAAACTTTAACAGAGTTTGCTATCATAATACATCATCAACATAAAGGGCAATTATGCAAAACCCTTCATTTATCTTAAATCAGATAAGTTACCATCATTTTGAAGCTTCTCAAAACCTTGATCTTTTAAATAATTATCTATACATTGGTACCATTCCCTTGGAGCTTGCTTAAGGCCATATACTGCCCTATTCAACTTCCATACCAGATTTCCTCCTCTTGCAAACCCTGGTGGTTGTTTCATGAAAATACTTTCATCTAGCTTAGCATTTAGAAAGGCTGTTTTAACATCCATGTGATGAAGCTCGAGATCCATTGCATTGGCCATTCCTAGCAGTAATCTTATGCTTGTGAGCTTGACTATAGGAGAGAAAGTCTCCTGATAATCTTTTCCCTTTTTTGAGTGTACCCTTGAGCTACTAACCAGTGCTTTTATATCTTCTACTGCCATCTGCATTATTTTTAATTTTGTAAATCCATTTACTGCCAATGATATTTTTGTCTCCAGGGTTTTCTACTAAATCATAAGTCTGAGTTTCATCAAACGAGGTCAGCTCCTCTTTCATAGCATCTTCCCATTTTGTCCTATCAGAACTGTTCAAAGCTTCTTCAAAAGTTTTGGGTAAATCTTCATCTTCTATTAAGGCCAAAATGTGTTCAAGATCATGTGCCACATTTTCAATCCTTCTACTTCTGCCATGTTCATTTCTACCATATTGGCCATTTTCCAATCTTGCTTCTTCCAAAGAATCTTTTCAAATTTGACTTTTCCTTTTCTTTTCTATTGCAATGTTCTCATTTTGATCTTTCTCTGGAATTTGCTCAATTTCATTTCTTGCTTCTTCTGGAATTATGCTTTTGCACTCAGCATTTTCTTGTTCACTGTCAGAATCTAAATCAGCAACCATATCTTGCTTGTGATCTTGACTCATAATTTCTTGTTTAATATCCTTCTCTTTATTTCTGTCTTTGTATAAGACATTTTCATTAAATATGACATCCCTGCTCACAACTATTGTTTTCTTGCTAGGAATAAAGATCCTATATCCTTTACTCTCTTCATCATAGCCCACAAGAAAACCTATTTCAGCTTTATCATCAAGCTTCTTCCTCAATTCAGAGGGTACATGCACGTATGCAAGGCAGCCATAGACCTTAAATCTGTCATAATTCAGACTAGTTTTATCTTTTGACCACAACAATTCAGGTATATTACCTTTTATGCTAGAGGAGGGAAGCTTGTTGTGAATCATAATTGCTGTTTTGAGAGCTTCTTCCCAAAGATAGTTTGGCAGCCCACTGTTTTTGATCATAGACCTCACAGCATCCATGATGGTTCTATTTTTCCTTTCAGCCACCCCATTTTGTTGTGGGCTGAACCTGCATGTCAATTGCCTCCTTATGCCATTCTAGAATGGGACTCGCATGAAACCAACAAACCGCCCGACTTGCTTCTCATTCATCTCAGCAGATTTTCTATAATGGTGGATAGTGGGTAGCCTTTTACATCTGAACTACCCATAAAAATAAAGGAAAATCCAATTATATCATTTGGACCCCAACAAAATACAATGCTAATAGAGATCTGGCTAGTGTACTGCTAAAGCTTATCAACGGATTAAAAACCCGCCCTTCGGGTTTTCGAGGAAAAACCCTAGTGATAAGCCTTGACGAGGGGCTTGGACAAGCGGAAGGCATAAAATCGCCTCCCAAAACCCACGAATGGAAAAAGTCGAAACGGATGCCGCTCGCTAACCCGTACACGCACATCACCAACAAAACAACAAGACAAAACAAACCTCCCAGTGGTGGGGGTTGATTCTGTAGCGTGCCCGCGCGATAAAAATACAATAACAAAGAAGGGGGAGGGTGGGTTCAAAGGAGAATAAAGGCTTCTGCTGAGAGAGAAGAGGAAGCGCCGATGAGAAGTCGAAGCAGAAACGCGCCTAAAATAGCGAACTCCCAAGCAGAATGGGCATGCGCCGCCCGCATGCATGCAAAACATGCATGCTCGTCCCATTCTAGAATGGCGATCCGATGTCTCGGATCGATGGGATTCTAGAATGGGACTCGCATGAAACCAACAAACCGCCCGAATACCAAAGGACTTCCTTCCTTAACAAACTAGAATCGAGGACGAAGGTCACAAGATGAAGGCTAAAGGCCGAAAGGACAGCATGAAAGAACGCCAAATTGGCCAAACCAGTGTGAAGAAGCCCTCCCCCGCTCGAAACAATTCAAAGAGAATAAGGTACTGGCGAGAGAGAAGAGGAAGCCCGATGAGAAGTCGGGCGTAAACGCGCCTAAAAATAGCGAACTCCCAAGCAGAATGGGCATGCGCCGCCCGCATGCATGCAAAACATGCATGCTCGTCCCATTCTAGAATGGCGATCCGATGTCTCGGATCGATGGGATTAGTCACACAAAAAAGTTTAAACTTTGTGGATAAATATTCACCACCCCTGTCAGATCGAATGCACTTTAATTTTTTTCCAGTTTCTCTTTCCATTTCACTTACATATTGTTTAAAGGCATTCAGAGCATGTGATTTCTTCTCAAGACAAAAAACTTTGCATTTTCTAGAATAATCTATATATAATAATAAAGGAGTTTTGTGATAGTCTGTGCAGCATCTTGGCCCTTAAACTTTTTACTTTAATTTCATCCCTTAGATTTACGGTTTTCTTTTCTGTTTCTTCCATAGCCCGTCCTTCCTATTTCTCTTGTGGATCCTATATGCAGATGATTTCACGCTTGCTTCATCCAATCCATCTCAAGGCTTTTCGTATTTAGTCTGCTTCATGGATTTTTGAATGAGCAGTGCTTGTTCTGGCAGAGGGCCAAAAGATTTCATGCCTGCTTGAAACATCAGTTACACCAGAAGGAAAAGGAAATTTAGGACGAGCTGCATTGTTACTTTATTAGAAAGGGATTTCACTTCTTTCTTTTGTGTCAACGGCGCTAGCTGAATACCACCGTGAAGAATTTTGTTGTTCGACTGCACCATTCAATGAAGCGGGTGGCAGAGTAGCAGATCAAGCTGAGCCTTCCCTTCCAGAGCAGGTACTTTTCTCGATCAACCAGTTACATATAAACATGGCAAATCCAAAAGCTTTCTTTGATGTCACAATTGGAGGATCTAAAGCAGGCCGAGTTGTGATGGAACTGTATGCAGATACCACGCCACGAACTGCAGAGAATTTCAGGGCACTTTGCACTGGAGAGAAGGGAGTGGGAAGGTCTGGTATGCCACTGCATTACAAGGGTTCATCCTTCCACAGGGTCATCCCCCAATTCATGTACCAGGGAGGAGATTTTACCATGGGCGATGGCACTGGTGGTGAGTCCATATATGGTGCCAAATTGTGCTTCTCTGGAAGCGCCATGAAGCTACAGAAGCATCTGAGTCAGGGTAAAAATTACTATCCAAAAGACCTATTGTTCAATTTCAAGTCTGGCGTGTAGGTATGTGTTTTATGAACCTTTTACTTAACTTTACTCGATTGCCACATGCATTGACGTTCTATGGTGCAGGCATCCTTGTGTTTACTATGGGACACTGCCTTAATTTTTTTTCATTCGGTTATGCGGCCCAGGTACGCGTATAATTTTGTGATGGATTGGATTAAATTTGTTGCATAAGGAGCAAGTTTCTGACTGATAACTCTGCCTTCTAATGTACAGTCATTGCTTGCAGCACTGGGTTCAGTGCAATTTATTTCTAACGTGGCTTTTGCATACTTTGTGTTAGAGGAAGTAGTAACATTGAGGTAAGATCCAGTATCTGTTCAAGGCAACTTGTGTCTCAGCAGTTAAACCAATCATGTTTTTGCAGGATAGTGTTGGCAACAGTGTGCATAGTTGTTGGCAACATGTTTTTTGTTGCCTTTGGTAATCATCAATCACCAAGTAAGGCAAAATAATAACTATTAGATACTTCATAGAGTTCAGCTATTGCATATTGAGTTTTCCTATTGGCTGTGCAGTTTTCACGCCAGAGGTTAATAAACTACAAAAATCATATATATCTTCTATATTGTGCTTTTCTGGTCCTGATTGTCATTGCTCATCATATGGTATACATGTAAGATATGTTCATAAATTCCTATTGGCTTTCTTTTATAATCTGCAAATTATCTTTATCGACATTTTATTTGGTACTGCAATATAAGAAAGGGATGCGACATCATTGCAAATAAATCGGAGGTTTCTGTTAGTTCACAATGGAAGATCTTGCTCCTTTACTGCTATACCATTGTTTCTGGAGCCATTGGGACACATTCTGTGCTATTTGCCAAATCATTGTAAGATATTTGATGCAAAAGCTATTGTGTAAAGAAGTGTTTTGGAATCTAACATCGATATTTCGGTCAATATTACTTAAGCTTAACACTAAATGGAGAGAGCCAGACTCAATGGTCGGGTTTACATATGTTATCCTTCTACTCTTTTTTTCTTCACAAAACCTCCTTCCGGTAATAGTTTTATATGTTCCATTTTCTTTTTGGTTGAGCATAATTTTCTCCCCTAATTACATTACGTTTTCCAGATGGCCAGGTTGAATGATGGCCTTGCCATGTTTGATGCCATCCTTATTGTGCCCATGTTACAAATATTTTGGACAACCTTTTCTATATTCACTGGATTCATCTATTTTCAAGAATATCGGGTTAGATTTCTCTTACCATGAGCCCTCTTTGTTCACATAAAACATTGGACATGTAATTACACGTTCTTAATATTACATGGTACCACGTGTGTTTAATGAGTTCCCTGGCCCTGTATGTTTGGGATCGCATTTGTTTTCTTTTCCTTGAATTGCAAAGTGCTAGCACCTCAAGACCAGTCAGGTATACTTTATAATGCGTTGAGATTATTTCTTATTTATTAGAGTTTAGGTTTGTTGAAAACGTGTATTCCTTTTTAAGGCGTCCTTTTCTCTTTCCCACCTTGTATATCTTGAATAGAGTGAAGCCACAGATTTATGCTCCTCTTTTGTGCAAAGTGTAGACTGGATTCATTTATCAAGGTCTACAGACTTTGAACAAATAGCATCCAAGCTTGGGTCCTTAAGAATTATAATTTGTTTGCACTGAAATGCGATCGCAATTGAAATTTGCAACAATGTGCACGAACTACTAACCAATCATTAATTGACTATATAAAGATGCCTCACTGTGTGAACACCAGGTGCAAGTTTTCACTTATTCACTTTCATCACAAAATGATCTTTTGGTGCAGACTGCTTATAAATCCGCCCTGGGGTTTGGTCAAGACGAGATTCCCACTTCATCTGTATTTACTATGCCAATGTTGTCTTCATCACGCAATTCCTGGCGGCGAAAACCATCTACATATGTGGAGCTTTTTACATTGGAAAATGACGAGGACATTGAATCACCATTTTCATCTAGCGGATTAGGAAGACATGCCTAGCCTTACATATTCTACATTTATTGTTTATGTAAATGTCATATATTGTTTATAGTTGTACAATATATTGATTCACCGAATGCCAAATTGGCTAAGAATACAAAGTACATTTTGTATGTACGAGGCATCAATGCCCAAGTTTCAAAAAGGAACTTAATGCATTTATTAGTGATTGATGAGTTGAGAGAGAATCATCAAGATGCTTGATCTCTCTCTTATATTGAACAAATACGCTCTTTAACATTTAACATACAGTATAACTTCCAAACATGATTGTTAAAAGAGAAGCTGCAGTTTACAAATGACCATCACCTCAAAGATGGTTTTCCTTCTTTGTGGAATGTCACAACAGTTGAATTTTTTAAGGCCTTGGAAAACATTTTGCAAAACCACATACACGTCCTATAGTGACTCCTATAGTGACCGCAAGCTGCCTTCAATGTTTTGACTAACAACGTATGTCCTTTCTGGGCCTTACTAAATATGCAAGTGCATGAATATATGAACCATTGGCGACACTTTGAATATAGCTTCCAAAAGCTATTGTTTAAACTGCACGAGTTCAACTAAAGCTTGTCATGCCGAATGAAGGTGCTTATTTGAGATTATATTCTTTAGATGTTTTATCTCTTCAGTCTGGTTGATGAAGACCAACAGAGCATAGAGCACTCCCATTTTTTTTTTGGAGCAGGCATGTGGCAGACAAGTGGACAATTGCTAAGAAGATGTGCCAAGAGCAACTTTTACAAAGACAAATTCTTGATGTGTCACGAAGGAGATGCGCCAAGAGCAACTTTTATAAATACAATTTTTCGAATCTACTATAGATGGTTTTTTTGAAAAAGTGGGGACGTAGACATTTAGCTCTTGCATAGTCTAAGCGTTAGCCAAAAGCAGTTTCAAGAAAAAAGGCTATGGACAACAAAGTACTCTATGGAACTTTAAATGAAAAGCATGGGGTGAAAATAGAGTTACCCTAGATTTGGTGATATCTTCGCAAGATATCCCTTCCGGCAGAATTACAGCAAAAAAATCTGTCCGGTGGAATCACTCGACCAAACTGCGCAGCAACTGGGTTACTACGCATTTTGAGGGCAGTTTCCTGCCCTTTGGAACTGGTTGAATTGGGAGGCACTGGAAGAGATTTTTGGTTCGCAGCAATCAACTCCTCTATCTCTCTCATTCTGACCCTCATGGAAGTCACTCGAACCGATTTGGAGCTATATCGGCTTAGAGATCCATGCTAAAAAATTTGAGCAAAAAAATGGCTAAGGGTTGGGCGCAATCGACATGACTGTGCAGTTACTGCGCAATTTTGGTGATTCTGCCAGAAGGGATACCCTACGAAGGTATCATCAAAACCAGGATAACCCTATATTTACCCAAAAGAACATATACAACTTTTATCTAACAATGGTCTTGCACACTACATGTGAGCATTATTTTTTTCTTTTTTAATTTAAATTTTATGAACACCTTAAATTTGAATGAAGAGCTTAGCATTTTTTGCAAATCTTTCATATTATGCCTCAGCGAACATGCTACAAAATTAAATTCACATCCTTCTAGAACATCACAACAAAGAAAGAATTACGCCCTTCTTCTAGCAAACCATATTGAGCATAATCATCAACCCTATGAGACATCATGAATGCACACCTTCTCACATGATAGTCTTGAACATGATAGTCTCGCAGGATGTGATAATATTAGCATGTTACAGAAGATGCAATTAGTAGGAACCACTAGATAACGTAGTAAAATTTGCAAAATTTGACAATGAATTTACCCGTGTCAAGAGACGATGCATATCCAATTTATTAACAATTGAAAAGTTTAAGTTTGGTGTCAAAGTGGAATATTAATTCCAATTGATGGTTCCAAATTCTTCACACTCATGCCTAAGAAAAGCGCATAAAATCTCACACTGCTTATTTTTTGATGCAATCACTTTCATGAATTTAATACTTACTTGGCACATGTTTGTTAGATGGAAAATTCATTTCATTGACACCTCACAATTCCTTACATAGGATTTGCACTACTTACTTTGTAAATACTATCACAAATGCCTATAATGCAAGTAATCAATAGTAACAAAACATATTTTCCTATCGCTAAAACATCACAAAACAGAAATTATACATGACCAATAAGACATAGATATTCAATCACGATTACATTAATTCGATAGCACCATTGCAATTGCTCCTAAAAATTTGGGGCAACAGGTTTCCCAACTTATACAATATTTTGCCCTTTAGATAAGTCATCAATAAAGGAAATAAAGTACCTCTTTTTTGTTCTTCCTCTAATGTTCAAAGGACCACATAGATCTGTGTGAACCAACTCCAAAACTTCTTGTGCTCTTGCCTTTGAATTTAGAAAAGGTAACCTGTTGATCTTACCCAGCATACAACCTTCACACATGTGTTTTCCTGGATCTACATTGTTGCAGTTTATCCATCCTCTTTTGATCAGAGATTTAAGATTGTTGTGGTGGGTGTGTGCAAGCCTGTTGTGCCAGAGTTCAAAGTCTGAAATAGTTATTGCATTAACTTCGAGATTTTTCAACTGAAAAAGATTTTCAACACGTATGGCCTCAAACTTTTTTTCATTCCCCAAGTAAATGTTACATGCTTGAGAGTCAAAGTTGACTCTATAACCTAAATCAACCAACTGACTAACTGAAATCAAATTTTTTATAATGCTTGGCACACAAAGGACATTCTCAATGTCTACAACATTTCCTTCCAAGTCTATGAGCTGCAATAATCCTTTAGCTTCAATAGCTTGAAGTCCTCCATCTCCAACTTGGACATTCTTGGCATGAGCCTTTGACACCTTCTTGAGCGATCGGTGGTTTGACTATCGATCTTTCAGCTCCACTATCAACTACAAATGGATCACATGATTTGTTAGCATTTGCTTCTTGATCAAGAACAGCAAATTCACATTTTACCTCATCTTCATCATTGTTTTTGTCCTCTTCCTCTTGTTCTTTTGTGATGAAAGCCCTTTCAGATCTTCTTCCTCCTCTCCCTCTGCCATAACCCCTTCCACCCCTGCTGGAACTACCTCTTCCTTTTTCTGAATCCTTAGGGGTTGGACATTTTGCAGCCACATGTCCCCTTCCTCCACAAGTATAACAGTTAAATTCTCTCTTAAGTTTGGGGCAATTATTTTTAAAGTGACCAGACTCATGGCAATAATAGCAAATATTCTTCTCACCTCCAATTTTTCCTTTTTTTCCAGTGAACAGAATCTCAGCAGATTCTTCTTCCCCTTTGGCAACCTTTTTTTGTTCAACTTCTGTCCTCATAATACTTTCAGCTTCATCTCTGGTTTTTGCTATATTTCTAATGAATAATGCTAATTGTTCATTGTCAACAACTGCTCTTGCTATAGCTAAAACCTGATATCTTCGCTTAGTTTCTACTCCAGCTCCTCCCAAATCAAAGAACAATGTTATCAAACTTGTTAAAGAACTCGAAAATATCTTCATCTTCTTGTATCTTTAAGGTTCTAAGTTCTTTATCCAATAGATCAATTTGAGAGGACGTTTTTTCTTCAAAGTGTTTAAGCAAATAAATCCACATTTCCTTAGGTGACTTATTTCTTAACTTTAGCCTTATAGTGGGACTTACCTTTGAGGTTATAATCCCTTGAGCCTCCTTAACCCTTGCATATTCGGATCTCCCAGCTCTTGCACTTGCGCTCCCCCACCAGACTCTCCAATTGACTTCTCCAAAGGTGCTTGCACTTGGATTTTCCGGATTTACGATGATTCTTGAGTATCGCCCCTTGCACTTGCTCGGCAAAGGTGTTTGTCAAAGTCACATTTCCAGGATTCACTAAATCCCAGAGATCTTCTACCTCTAGAATGTGAGTTATGGCATCCTTCCAGACTTGAAAGCCTGGACCCCCTTTGTATACATCAACACTGCTTAATAAGCTCGAACCAAACCTGCTAGACATCTTCACAATCACAATTAACCCGCTCTGATACCACTGTTAGTATTCTTCTAGAACAAACAAATTAATCAATCTAATTTGTATTGAGTGCAACTTCAACCTTTAAGCAATATATGGACCATTGATAAAAATCATAGTGAATACTGTAGCAATGATATCGATTAGAACACTGTAGCAATACAAAATAGTTGAACTTCCTTTTCCTATGAAATCTTCCTCCTGAGGCCGATTTTCAACCTGTATAGATGTCTATAACTATTTACAAGTTTAGGTTTCTTCTTATCTTGTTTGATCGACCAAGTTAAGCCTTCCATTCCTACCGACTTTCCCATCTTCTAAATCTGCCAAGACTTTGCCGCCAATGCATTTGGACTTATCCAAATATCCCATATTTTGACTGAACCATATATCCCATCTTGACCTTCGATATAACAACCATTATATCCAATGGTCTTATATTCATATGACCAACCAAATAATCCTATGGGTATCTAGGTCCATATGACTGCACAGTATGTCAAGTTATGGATCAAGATGTTACCTTGCAAAATATGATCTTCTCACCATAAGAATGTATGTACAGTGGTGCTCCTTGCATAAGTCTTTAGCAGATAATACTGTTCAAGTCTCAACCTTTTCCAATATTATGCAATGAACTTAACCATATATTTCTAACAGAAGAGGTGACGATCTTCTCCTGGTGATTTTTCGCATTTGTATTTGTACTTTGTAATCTCAAGCATGTCGTTTTGCACTATTTACCATGTTTTGGGTAGAATCAGATGAAATAGAATCACTTTTATCACTTTCTCTGCATTAAAATCATAAATTTCAAACTGCTAATATTTTCTTCCTCTTTAAATTCGATGCAGGAACAGGAACAAGAGGTAGCTTAAACGTTGGGATGCTTCCAAAACCAAATAGCAGACCTACTAATCCGATTAGCAGGTATGGCACCACGCCATTCCCAAGCTCTCCCAGTCTATTCTAGGTTAATGTCGTATACGCGTTGCCAAATCTGTTCTTTCATTTTAGTTGACTGAATGCCACAGGGGAGGCTAGATTGACAGCAAAAAGACCCGTGTTAGTCTTCTCCTGGTGTTTTTTAGCATTTTTATTTGTAGTTTGTAATCTCAAGCATGTCATTTTGCACTGCTTATCATGTTTTGGGTAGAATCAAAAGAAATAGAATCGCTTTTATCACTTTCTCTGCATTAAAATCATAATTGAGTCTCTTACAATCTGGTTAAATATATAAATGGCATGTTATTTAAAAGAAGCTTCTTAAACTAGAATCCACCTAGCTTGGCTGCTGGCAAGATCCACCTAGCGATGCAAATATCTTCTGGACTCGACATAACTGTAATGGTTTCATAATAATTTGTGGACTTGAAGCTGCAAATCTTTAAAAGGCTTAGTGAAGTGATCTTGAATCTGCAAATAGTTGGAGACATGGTCTTTCGTATTCTGCCATGAGGCATATTTTACAGTCTCAAGCTGTGTTGGAGATGTTGAACATAAGGAGGATCAGATATGCAGTTATGTTTGCAGAAAATTTGTGAAGATTTCATAAACTTTCCAGCTTCAAATCATTAAGAGGCTTGGTGAATTGAACTTTTTATATTAAAAGTCAAGATTTTATAGTGAAACTTTATTGATTGGTGATATTGAAATACTGAAATTAATAGCCTTACAGCCTGTGTATTTGCAATATACTGGATGAAAATGAGGATCCATCTCTTCTGAAATGAGGAGATTATCATTCAAAAAGTTACAGCCAGGTTTAGGGTTTGTAGACTGATTTTGTCTGCAATCATGTATTTGTGTCCAGATTTGTGTATGAGGGAAAATGTCCAGATTTATCATGTATTTGTGTCTAGATTTATTGCATTACTTTACTTTATGTATGATTCTTATTTATTTGTATCTCTGCAGGAATTGTGACCATTCTAGAACCATCAAGGTTCCTCAAGTTGAATTATCTTCACGCATAAGAAGGGGAGCTTCGCCTTTTCAACATTCGGTCTCAAAGGATCCATCATAGATATCTTTTTACGAATCCTTATTTTTCTTTCTGCTACGGAACCATGTTACATTCTTTTTGTAGGCTTAATGGGGTATCAATCTGGTTGGCTTTGAAAATCTTAAACTTTTCGTATTCAAATTTGGTGCTTAGAATTGGGCATTGAATGCTTCTGTTTCGTATTCTATTTTCGAATTCAAAGCATGTATATTCAACGAATACTCAAAGCATATTATTCTACAATGTCTGTTTCTGTCCGCTTGGTTTATTAAGGATCATATAGGACATGGATTTGCAGACCAAATTGAAGATCTTGGGCAGCTAAGGAGATCGAGTCTTGGTTATGGCATTTATACTCTGGTAGGGCCTCCATTGCAACGATATTCTCTATGCTAGAGAATAATGTTAATGCTATATCTAAACTTGATCATTTGTCGTGAAATTTGGTAAGCCTGTCAAATAATGTTTCTGTTCTTAGAGTTTATCCAGCACATTTTATCTTATGCATGCAGCTAAGTATACTCCAAGTGCAGCACCCCTCTAAATTTACTCCAAATGGGGTATTGAGCATGAGAACATCAATACTAGGGGGTGTTTAACTAAATCAGGTGGCATAAAACATGGTGCTAGCTGGATATGCTCATCAAGGAGATGATCAATAGTTTACCAAAAATTGCTCTAGCCATGAAATGACTAGAAAGCTTGAGAACAGATTGGACTTAAGTAAGGATATGTAACAAGAGGTACTGAATTGCAAGAATGTAGTGCAAGAATAATTTGTTGTTATGGTTTGCCATATAGAGCAAAACCATAATGTTCTTCAATGCATTAATCTTAGTTCTTTTGTAGTAAAAATAAAACAAAAAGGATGTGAATAGCAAGATATTACCTGTTTAAGTAGAACTGCCACATGTTGGGCTTTTCTTATTACTAAACTGGTAGTGTTTGTGTTTCAATAAAGAAGTCTTGCATGCAGTCACTAATCCTTCAGTAAAGGGGAAGGGCGCGGGTCTCAGCATGCATGAAGAGGCGCGGGCTGTAGGAAGTGGCATGCAATTGGTGGCAGAGATGAGGGAGCTCTTGGAATCCCCTTCGGTTGAGAGGTATGTGGATTGCTCTTCCTCTCAATATAATTCTGAGACCCAAGTAGATTGTGTTTTGGAGACTCCGGTCTTGATTCCATCAAGCATGCCCCCTTTGGAAACTGGATCTGTGATGCCCTCTGCCCCTGTGCTTGGGAAGGGATCACTTGCTGGTGATGCGCCCTCTTCTAGGGTGCATGTAGCTGATGTGTCTCCCCGGGTGCCTCTCGATACCTCTCGGGTGCCGGGCGGCGGCCCAAAAACTGTCTTTGGCCGGCGAGCAATGACACTTGCTGCTCGCATCACTTTCGGCCGGGTTTTCAGATTGGATTAAGCGCCAAGGCTCGGAGTGTAGAACTGCCCGCGTGTTCAAGAAGCTCACGAAGTTTGTGGAGGATCATCACTCTGTTGACTTGGCGGGCGGCTCTTCCGGAGACTCCATGGATAGATATTGATCATACCGGGCATGTTCGGACCATTGAGAATCTAGTTTCATTTGCGGTGTTGGGTTATTTCACGGGTTACATATTGGACACGAGGAGGTTTAGCTCTTGGCTTTGCCGGACATCCGAGGCGGATTGGTTTGCCCAGTATCGGTCTCCAAATTCTTACCAAATAATTTCTTCCTAATCATGTTTGAGGCTGAGTCTTGTAAGCGGCAATTGGTTAGTCGGGGGTGGATCGTTGGGTGATTCATATGTGTTGTATCGATTATATACTCCAGCAATGTCCACCGCTTCTTTGACAAATGGTTAAAAATCCCGTGTTGGTTCCAGATTCGGATCTTCCTCCCCGACTGATGGTGCCTCGATTTCTTGGTTTCTATGGCCAATGGCCCGGGTATATATTTGGCTCATTCTATTGTGCAGTCCCCAAGATCCGTGTTGCTCTGCGCTTTGCGGCTCCGTGCCCACTTCTCTTCCAAAGGCGTAGTGGTCCCCGCATTTTCTTTTCCGATTGAAGCTTTTGAATGGCTCGAGATCCCATGGATGTTTCCATCTATTGTGCTACCATTTGACCCTTTTTTTTTTTTTTTTTTTTTTTTTTTTTTAGGGAACGGGTTGTTTTTATATTATATATAAATCAAGAGTACAATGTTTGATGTTAATAGAGAATTACTACATGAGTAATCTCGACATCTTCATTCTCTACAAACACAAACTTATTTGTTTGCTCCAAAAGCTGATATACATGAAGCCCATATATAATCCGTCCACAGGTAACCAGATGACGTGATGATGATACCTGAGATAAGCCATTAAGGCCCCCTAAATTCTCAAACCAAGTAGAAGAACCACATAAATTCTCCTGAAATATTGGGAAAAGGCAAGAAAACCTGTATATCTGCATAGCAGTAGCAGAATGGAATGAGGTTCTTGGCATAGCAGTACCAAAACCAATCAAGCATCAGCACTTGAAAGATTCGCCCAGGCATAGCAGTACCTGAGCAAGAACTGAGAGCTAAATAAATATAGGGTTCTTGGCATAGCAAGTATTCAGAATCAATCAAGCATCAGCACTTGAAAGATCCGCTCAGGCATAACAGTACCTGAGCAAGAACCGAGTATTTAGGATCATCCCCCCATGCTGCCATGCTTCCTGTTATATCTGCAATTTCTGACCATTTACCAACAAATCCGTAGTAATCCACATAATTTTACTAATCAGTGTGAGTCTTTACTATCATCCAAATACATAATCCAGACCTTTCTGCTAGGAAGAAAGAGTGGAAGGAAGGGGAGAATTTCTACTGTAAAGAAGACTTGAAGAAAGATAGCACCGCCAAAATCTGAAAAACTCCACCATAAGCTAATATTCCAAAATCATAATCCTGCCCACCTTATAGACATCTACGCTCTTTTGTGTGTTGCTCAATAAGATAGAAACAAAAATACCATAAAAGATAAAGAAAGATCCTTCAGAAAGAAAAGATCTTTCAAGAAATAGAGTACCTCCTTGTTTATCTCTTAGAACCAGATCATAATGCTTCATAGGAAGCGTAAGAGCGTAATTAACCACGTTAGTGGCTTACCCTAATCGTTAGCATACCGCCGGTGTGTTCTGAAAAAATCTTTTGCTATAAATCTTTCAACTCCACAAACAGAGATCGAGTTTCCCTTCTTCTAGGGGAAATCAAAGTTAGGAAGACAAGAATTTAGCAGTTCCAGCCTCGGAGAGAAGGGGCGGCCCCTGCCTCACGCCGCCCTAGTCACAGCCGCTTTGCCCAAGAACCATTTTGGTTTTCCTACCGCCTCACCATTTGACCCCGTTGATGATCCTGCTTTCCTGCTGGTGCTTGTGATGTGGTAGGGGTTTGCGTGTGTTGATGCACGGGGGCGGGATTCCTCGGTTCACGGTCACAGCGAGAGAGACTCCGTGGTGCGGTGAAGTGGAGTTGGACCAGGTGGTGTGGTTGGGAGAGGTGGTGTGGGACGAGGCCGGGCGGGCAGTTTGTGTGGCCCCTTTGATGGCGGGGCTAGGGGCGTGGTGGCTCGGGGGAGGCTCGGATGATTTGGTTGTGGCTAGATCCGGGACGGGGGTTGTAGGTAGGGCTGGGTGATCCCCGGCCGGGGATGTCCCAGATGGCGGTATGTGCTGAGCATGAGGTGGCTGGAGCAACCCGGTTGGAGGTAGAGACTAGTGTGGCCCATGACTCTATGGAGGTGCCTGGGGGACTTCCAACACGTGTTGGAAGTGGAATATCACGAGTTGTGGCCCATGACTCTGTGGAGGTGCCTGGGGGACTTCCAACACGTGTTGAAGTGGACTATCACGAGCGGCCGTGGGGTCACATTGCTGTGATTAATCCTCTGGCTCTAGATGCTGACTCTGTGGAGTGGGCTGATGGCCTGGTGGGTAGGCATGTGGGGCTGGACACTTCTCCTCTGGGATGAATAGGTCGATCCTCAGTTGGAATGTGCGGGGGGTGCGGTCCTCTAGTAGTAAGAGGGCCCGTATTTCTTTGGCACTTCGGCAGTTGCGTCCTGATATTGTTTGCATTCAGGAGCATAAGTGTCACAGGGGTGATATGTCCAGGCTCATGAATATGGTTGGTAGGCAGTTTGGCTTTATTGCTTCTTCTTCTGGGCGGACTAGTGGGGTACTCTTATTGCTTGGAAGATGGATGCAGGTCACATACTCTGCAGCCATGTGTTTGGTCGGTGGGGGCAATAATTAAGTGGTTGGGGGGCAAGGGCAAGAGTGGGGGATTGTTAATGTTTATGCCCCTAATCACGACCTTCTCGGTGGGTGCTTTGTGGGCCACAACCAGGAATAAGTTCGCAGCCCTTGGGTGGGTTGCAGGTTGCTTGGTTGTTGTTAGGGATTTCAATATGGTAGAGCGGTAGAAGATCGCCTGGTTACGGCACCCAGCTTGTGCGAAGGGGATTTGAGAGGACCGGTGGTCTCGCTTTGTTGCGGATTTGGCCTTGGTTGAGGTCCACAGGGACTTGTCTTTCATCTATTGTAATAGGCGATTAGTGGGTTTAGGTATGCTATGCATGACCGGTGCTATGCTTCCCCATGCGCATTGGATGGTGTGCCCCTCTTCGTCGGAGTAACATTCGGCTACCTCCATTTCTCGATCATTACCCTCGGGTTTTGTCCAAATAGTGCGGTTGCCTCTCGGCCTTCTCGGACGGTGTTAGTTTGAACACCCGGGCCACAGTGATGCAGTTCGCCCCGGTGCGAGTTGTGGCTTGATACCTTTTCATCTCCGAAGGGTATGTATGCGGTATGAGACCGCGGCTGGCGGGGAAGCGCTTTTGCTAAGGTCTTTGGTAGGCGCTGCAGCAAGCAGGAGCGGCAGGGAGTTGCATAGTCTTTATCGAGTTGGAGAAGATTCGGGCGCGCAAACATGGCATTAGGGAGAATGCAGTGTTGCAGCGTATTGTTGCTTTGGAGCAAAGTTAAAGTGCATGAGGCGCTGGTGAAGGCAGCCCCCACCTGGTTGAAGGAGGGGGGATACAAGTTTGTCGGTGTTCTTCGTGAGCAGCTAGGGCAAAACATATGCAAGATCTATGGCGCCCCTTGCTTTGCCCTTCGATGGCCGGACTTTGATGATCTACTGAAGTTGCAGAGGTATGTGCATGCTCATTTCTCGGGTTTTTAAGCAAATGCGACTCTTCCCTAAGGAGCGTGAGAGATGCAGGAGCTTGTTTTGGGGTCATTAAACCATCTATTTTGCCTCACCAACGTGAGAGCTTGGGAGCGTGAGCTCTCCGTAGAGGATTTAGCTGGAGGCATGTATGTGCATGGCCAAGGATAAATGTCCTGGGCTGGATGGCATCCCTATGGAGTTCTTTCAGACTTATTGGGAGTGGGCTGGTGAGTCGTGTACCCGGTGTATCTTGAATTGCTGCGGTCTTCTCACATGGATGGGATCTTGAATACGCGCATGCATTTCCTTGATTCCTAAGGTTAAGCAGACCTTCTACTATTAATGATTGGAGGCCTATATCCTTGTTGTCCTCCCTGTACAAGATTATTCGCGAAAGCCCCTGGCCGAGAAGTTGAAGCGGTGTTGACTTCTTCCATTAGTAAGGTGCGATCTGGGTTTGTTCCCAGGAGGAACATTTTGACTAATGTTGCCGCGACTTATGAGGGCCTTTATTGGCCGGGAGAAACGGTCAAGGCATTGCCTATCTTAAGCTTGACTTTGCCAAAGCTTATGATAGTGTCCTGGGAGTTCTTATCTGCCATGATGTTAGCGTTGGGCTCCCGTCCACGCTTTACAGAAAACGATCATGAAAACGCATAGGTCAGCATGGGCTACGGTGGTGTGCGGTGAACCCTCCGCCTTTTCTCCTTAGGCGGAGGGTGCGTCGTGGGTGCCCTTTGGCACCATTTTTGTTCTGATTGTGGCGGAGGCCTTTGTCTCGATTGTTTTGGGCTGCGGTGGAGGGGGTGGTGGATGGGCTTCGGATGCAAGATGGTAGTCGCCAGATTATTAACGGTTCGCCGATGACACTTTTCTCTTCTTGGTGGCGAAGAGAGGAATTTGCGAATGTGAAGGGTTTCTTTGGATACTTTCTCCCCTTGGCCTCGAGCATTCTTAAATTGGGGTAAATGCTCGCATTATGGGCTCGATTGACTCCGCCTCCCCTTGTTTGGCTCTATTCCCTTGGAAGGTGCTTCCGGGTAATGTGTGTACTAAGGCTGTTGGGTATTCCCTTTGGAGGGATGTTTCCATGGGGAGGGTGTGGGATGAGATTTTGCGGGGGCTCTTAAACACCTCAATTGGTGGAAGGGTAGCAAGTTGTCCATGGCGGTAGGATCACTATTGCCAAGTCAGTACTTTGTAGCACTCATGTGTATATAGCATCCTGCATGTTAGCTCGAGGGTAAGATACATGGCTTTGGATAAGATTGTTCGAAATTTTGTGGGGCGGGGATGATGAAGGCGGTTGTTAAAGTGGCTTGGTGGAAGTGTCTCCGCCCGGGAGGATGGGGCTTGGCCATTCCGGATTTGGCACTGCATAGTAAGGTGTTGGTCTCTAAGTTTATTTGGAGCATTCGGGCAGGATGGAGCATCTTCTCACAGTGCGCGGCACTATTGTGGCAATCTCTTCGCCATTGTGTGGCATTTGGAAAGTCGTGCATGCATGTAGAGTTGCCCTGGGCACCGCTGTATGGTCTCCGCCTTTCCCACATGCATCCCCTTTTCTCACGGGGGTGTTGCGGGCTTGGAATCACGTCGTGTGCTCTTCCAGCTAGATTATGCCTCGGTTTATCACCACTCTTCTCCTTTCTTGTGGGTTCCTCTACCTCCTGCGTACTTGCCCTTGGTCGCCACGTGCATGCTCGGGGCCTTCAGGCCGTTGGAGGCGAAAGTGCTCTCACCTTGGAGGATTGGTATTGGGATGGTCGGCTAACCGTGGGAGTTCTTTCGAGCTCGCTTTCGCTGAAGGGCGGTGGCCGCTATCTCGGGAACAAGTGGCGGGGGGTATTCCGCTACATACCTATAGTCCCTCGTGGTGATGTGGTGGTGCGGGTTTGGAAGGTTCATCCAGGATGTTGTATCTTCTTGTTTTGTGCGGTCTTGTTACCGGGTGTTGGCTATTCATGACACTCGCCCCTTCCGGCAAGTGGTCTCTGCGAACCCGGTTCTCGATGGCGCTCGATTTGGGCCGTGGACATGGAGCTCACTTCCCCACCCGCAGAAGGTTCGGGTGCTTATGTGGCGGTGGTGCACATTGTGACGGGGTGAATGTCCTTGTGAGTCGGTTTAGGCGGGTGTGAGCCCTCTTTGCCCTTGTTGTGGCCTTCATCGTGAGACTGTGGAGCATTGTGCGGTTTTATGCCCTCACTTGCGGGTTGCACGGGATTGGGTCGGGGCTCTGTTTCAGGTGAGATTGAATAGCCAACAATTCTTTGCTTCATGTATATCCTGGTGCTTGGCCGCTCGTCTGCAATGCAAGCCTTGCATCTGTCGCGTGGCTTGGTTGGTGTGGTTGATTTGGGCGGCGGCGGTTGTGGATCTTTAGAGGATTGGCCGACTGCGGCCCTCTCGATTCCTCGACTTCGGTACAAGCTATTTCAAAGCTTTTGGTGTTCCGGGATTAGTAGGCGGAAGTTTTCCATTTGGCGGGACTTCTTGGGTGTGGTAGATGGTGATGGTCGGTTTATGCGGCCGGTAGAGTTGCGGTTGTTGTGGAGTGTCGGGTATCACTTTTGTCTCTTTGGAGGCGTTCTCCTTCCTCCTCACTTGCTTTGTAACATTACCATTCTTTTAATATATTGCTGACACAGTTCTTCAAAAAAAAAAAAATAAAGAAGTCTTGCATGCAGTCACTAATCCTTAAGTGTAACACATCCTGTTCACTTTTTTGCAAAGAAGTAGCAAATATGTGCAGCTAGAAGCTTCAATGTAGTGTAGCACTACCTGTTCGCTATCTTGCAAGGAAGTAGAAAATATGTGCCGCTAGAAGCTTCAATGTGATTTTAACCTATGCACAATTTGCATTTCGCTTTGCCCGTAGATTAGAGCACAGAAATTGTATTCGTGCTTCTAGCCTTGAATTATGTGCTCTAGATTATTTTTGTATTCCACATATTGATTTATTTATTTCTTTGGTTTGTGCATGCTTGCCATAGAAACCTTGATTGCTCAAACTCATGGTGATTACCCAGTTTTAAGAAGTTGACATGGAACATTATATAGGCACATATTGTATATTTGAAACATATTGAGTTTGAAGAAGTTGACATGAAACATTACTTAGGCACATTATATTTGAAATATTGTATAGTATCTAGCACATAGTAATAAAAAACATTGTTGATTAAAGCAAGAATATAATATTATTCTTGCATTCACCATAGCAAAGTTGGCTTCTAAGTTTAGATTCAACACGTATTGTATGTATCCTTTATTACATTGGGCTTGTGCATCTTTCAGTTGGCTTGAACTTGGCCTCCAAATATGTTCATAATATGTGACCATGTGGGTTTCACACACCATCACCTCTAGGCACCTGCAAAACGTATTGCCATTCCATCCCACACATCCTCTTCAAGCAATCATGCAAAATGCCTTTCAATCTATTCCATCTACTAGAGATTATTCTATTCTATTGCATCCAATACCCTAAAAGTATTTTACACCTGCTCAAATAATGCCCGGCATCACCGGGCACACGTTTCTAGTTATTATATTATTATTATTATTATTATTGAAGGCTTTTCTAATGTATATGTGTGCCATAAATTGTAAGAGCTTTATTTGAATCCCAAACAGCTTAGATCCAATGGTGCCCATGCCGTGTGGCATGATTTCAAACATTAAATGATTAATAAATTTTTCTTGGCTGTAGCAATGATTTTACTCGAGGATGCAAAGATCTATTTGAAGGTCTTTCCAAACTATAGGTTTAGTAGCCATCCCTATTGAAGGCTTTTCTAATATATAGGTTTGCGCATAAAATGTAAGAGGTTTATTTGAGGCATAATCAGCCCAAATTTAGTTGATTAGGGCAGCCGATAAGGCGCTTCTGCAAGCTGCTGCTCTGATATTCAACTCAAATCCCCTGTTTGTGTGAAGATCTACTATTTGTCTCTTCTTGAGCTTGCAGATCCCGTTTCCTTTTGCAGCAAAGAAGCTCGAATACGAAGAACAGAAGATAACTAACAGATTCTGCCGCTTCTTCAGTGATTGCAAATGAAAACTGCTCCTTCTTCAATGATTCTAGAGATTGAAGGGCCAAAATCGCAACGAAACACTCAAAATCGCAAGAAAACACCACGCCAGAACCAAGAACGGAATTTTCACAAAACTGCGGTTTACATATATAGGAAAGCCCATTTAGTGGGCTTTCCTATAAGGGACGTTCGATTCTTGAATCCAGAATGCAAGTAAAGATCAGCCAGAATGCAAGTAAATCAGCGGAATGCAGGGTAATCTTGCCAGAATGCAAGTAAACCAAGGATGCGCTTAAGATGCGGTTATAACGGAATCGCAGTGATGAACCCAGGATTCTTGATTTGAAACTTGCCAAATGGCATGATCTGATTGGCGCAGGGGCAAGAATTGAACGTACCTGGTTTTTACGTGCTAGGTAACCGGTTTACTTGCTGACTACCACGAAGAGGTTACAAGGAGAAAGCACGTGCTGACAGGTACATAACCAACCTTTATTTGTAACACCACATAACAAGCAAAAACATGTAGCATATCACATCAAGAATAATGGCATCAAAGGTTGTCTTTGTGTAAGGCCCACACTAAATACCTCTTATAGAGGACGCAACCAAAGAAACATAAAACCTTCAAGAAATGATCTATATGTACAATATGACAATATATAAGATATACACTCTTGATTCTTGTAGACAGCTATTAGAGGTGCTTTGGAGGTCCAAGCTATAAGATATTCAGATATATTCTTGGGTCCCATAGACCAATTGGTCACCGTGGACCAATTGGTCGCCGTGGACGATAAAAACCTTATTCTATTCTTGATGGGGGCAAAAATAGTAGTTTCTAACTTTAATAGGCGTTATCTTAGGGATTAATGATGTGGTTGTGATGGCAATTTTAGATTGTACATTTGGCTCATCCAATTGTGTTTTACTTAAGGGATTTGGGAAACTTGCACTCCGGTGTCTGCCTGCCGGTTTACCAGCCGGAAACCCCAAAATCCGGCCGGTTACCTAGCAAATGCACCGCATTGGAACCAAAATAAACTTTGCACTAGTAAACCTCTTCGTTTAGCTCCTTCCTTGCCAGTTAGCTCTGTGCATGGTCTCTGCATCTTATTTCTAGTGGTGCAACAATGAACTCAACTCTCAAGGTCGCATGGAGAATTCAGCGAGGAAGGCAAAGAAGCAGCACCATAAACCTAAACTCCTTTCCCTGTGTTTTGGCATTTCTATATTGTGCTTGTGATAGTGAACATCAATACGCATATTTGTTATTTACTCAGCACTATAGTTAGCAATTTGGTCAAAGCAACGTCTCGCTACTTCGACATTGCTATGCAGCCTGCAAGCATTCAACAAGCTGATCCAACTCACAATATGTGCTTCCATTCTACTACACAGTAAATCTTCTGCTTCAGAAAAAAATCCTGCATGACCAAGAAGATCAACCATGCAAGAATGGTGACAAGTCATTGGCGTAAACCCATAATATTGTCTCATAGAATAGAAAAACCAACGACCTTCATCAATCAAGCCTGCCCGACTATATGCAATAAGGACACTAGTGCATGACCCAGGATCAGGCCTCAAGCCTTCTTTTTGCATCTTCTCAAAATACTCTAATGCCATAAAAACTTCTCCAAATTGGGAGTATCCTGTTATCATGGTACCCCATGAGACTACATCTATATTTGGCAATTTATGGAAAACTTTGCATGCCTCATTCAGACTTCCATATTTAGCATACATATCAACAAGACTATTCCCAACCACAATATCTGATTGCAAATTATCACCAATAATCTGTTCATGAATAAGCCTGCTATGTTCTATTGTTCCTATGATTGTACATGCTTTCAATATGCTGGAAAATGTCACTTTATTTGGACTTATGCCTTCTTGTTTCATTTTCTCAAAACATGCCAGGGCAAGAAGCCCTTTTCCTTGCTGGCAATACCCTGAAACCATTGCAGTCCAGGATACCACATTCTGAACCTCTAATTTGTTAAAAACCCTTTGCGCCTCCTCTACATCACCACATTTTGCATACATGTCGACCACGGTACTTCCAACCACCACCTCTGAATCAAGTCCATGTCTTGCAATTTGCTCATGAATAAGTCTGCCCTGATCTATTGCTCCAATGCTTGAACATGCTTTCAAAACGCTCAAAAATGTTATCTCATTCGGCTGCATGCCTTCACACTGCAGCCTTTTAAAACTTTCCAAAGCTAAAAGGTCTTGTCCATGTTGCACGTGTGCTGCAATGACGGCGTTCCAAGTCACAATGTTTGGCTTTAAACCTTCCTTCTGCATTTCCTCAAAACAATTCATCACTGAAAGTGGTATTGACAAGCTACAAAGCGTTCCAGACCTGGTAGACATAAATTGCCTTGGGATGACTTTGTCTTGGTGAAGCTTGTCTTGCTCTAGTGCTGCTAGGGTCACACATGTTGTCAAGAAAGTCGTGAAGGTCACCTCATCTGGCTTTACCCCATCCAGCTGCATTCCTTTGAAACATTCCATAGCAAGATTAATTTCTCCATGCTGAGCACATCCAGCAATTAAGGAATTCCATGACACCACATTCCAATTTTCTACCCTTTGGAAGACTGCAAATGCATCATCCAGACTCCCGCATTTTAAATACATGTCAATTAAAGAGTTCCCCAAGTCATTATCTGATTGAAGGGCCCTTCTGATGACCTGCCCATGAATTAGCTTACCTTGCAAAAAAGCTCCTGTGTTGGCACATGCCTTCAATGCACTAGAAAACGTGACTACATTTGGAGTTATGCCTTCCTTCTGCATTTGGACAACATGTTGCAACACAATACTTTCTTCTCCACAGTGCACATACCCAGTAATCAGGGCATTCCAAGATACAACATTTGGCTTGGTTCCTTCTTTTCGCATACTCTTGAAACATTCCAGAGCTCGGTTGCATTGTCCATGCTGAGCATATCCTGTAATCATTGCATTCCATGATACGACGTCCCGATATTGCAACCCATCGAAGACCTCCCCAGCCTCCCACAAACTCCCACAAATGGCATACATATGGATCAAGGTGCTCCCTAATAAAAGATTTAATTGGAGGCCAAATGCCAAAATCTGTTCATGGATTCTCCTCCCTTGCATTAATGCTCCCGTAGCCGTACATGATTTCAAGACAGCCAAAAATGTAACTTCATTTGGCTCTATGCCCCCTTCTTGCATTTTGTTAAAGTACTCTACAGTAAGATAACCTTCCACATGCTGAACACCAATTATTGCATTCCAGGATACGATGTTTGGATCTATGCCCTCATGTTGCATCAATAGAAAAAATTGAAGAGCTGAGTAAATCTTTCCATGATAAGCATATGCAGATATCATTGCATTCCACGCAATCCGATCTCGATTCACCATTTTCTTGAAGATCATGCATGCCTCCTGTAGACTGTCACATGTACTATACATATGAACTAAAGTGCTTCCTACAACAACATCCAATTCAAATCCACTTCTAATAATATAATGGTGGATGAGCCTTCCATTGAAAAGAGATTCTGTAACAGTGCATCCCTTGAGTACGGCAACACAAGTATATGTATCACTCTTCACGCCCAATACTTCCATTCTATGATACAATTCAAGAGCATTTTGGCCTTGCCCTAATCTTGCATTTGCCAATATAACAGCAGACCATGCATATACATCTGGCTTTAAAATGTTATCAAAAGCTTGATTTGAATCCAACAATCCATGGCAGGCAAAGAACCGAATCGAAGCAAATCGAATGGAGATCCGATGACAAACCATGGGAGAAGGTACTCACTTGCCAACATTGCAGACTGACTTCTTCCTCACCACCCAGCAGAACGCATTAGTATTCTAGTTGATGAAATTCCTCAATTTCCACATGTTCCTGCTTTGTTCAAAACAGAGAACTCTCTGGTTCTCTGTATGCTTGCACTGGAGAAGAGGCCTCCATCAAGCCAGTTTGTAGTATGTGGCCAATGGGTTAAGGTGATTCGCTTTACCTGCAAGATTCGCATTAAGGAAATTCCTAATCCATTCTTTTTGGTTGATTTCACATTTCTCGCGTAGCGGCTGCTTGCTTAACAAAATTAGGTCCATGTTCATCCATCCAGAATCAGATTAGATCACTTGAGACTTGTACTCTGATAAAACATTGTACACAGGAATTACAGGAACATAATGGAGGTTGAGCATGCATGGTTAGCGAATCCTCAACCTAGGCCTAGAGCTTCCAACATGTCATGCATGTGTGTGAAGATGCATAAATAGACTCCATAGGTCCTGTTACATGGCTCATAAACTTAAACTTACAACAATTTGTTTCGTATTGCGGGGGTATTCTCACAATAGCTGGAACTATGATTTCGGCTCACTAACCCTACATTAAGTCATTTCAAAGATTGTCTAGAGTGAATCATGATGATTTGTCAACAAGATCAAAATACATTACGCCTTTGCTGAGCACAACGTTGCAAAGGTAAGGACTAGTTTGCTCTAAAAGATTAAGTCAATAAGGTTGATATAACGAGAGCGATCGCAATACAAGCCACACAACAAGAAGCCCATATGTAGCATTATAACAGGGGGTTTTTTTTGTGATTTTGTACGCTTTTTGGCATGGTTTTCATATGATTTCATGGGCGTATTGCACGAGGCATACTAATCAGTATATCTAGAGTGCATGCATATTTCAATGGCATATTTATCTATGGTTTTACAATGGTTTTGCATTGCATATTTATTCCTTCACAAATAATTTTTCTCTTTTACTCCCAAAAATACATGCAAGTATCGAGACCCTTTACTTTAGGGTTCGTGGAAGTGGAAGAAAGGATTTTAGGGTTAGAGAACAAGCGATGATTTTTTATGGGGAGAAATCCTTGTTTGTCTATGGGTGATGATCTGCAAGGAAAGTTTTGTGCCTATCTTACATTGGACAGGAAACCATGCAGTTTATGTATCGCGATCCTTCCACCGGACTAGGGGTTTAAGCTCAAGGCGTACTATTCAAAGATTACCTTGGGTTGATGGATACCTTGGGTTTTCGAGTTCTTTAATAATCCGCTATTCGCAAGCTTAATTATTCTAGTCGTGGAGTTTCCTTATGCTATGATGGAAGCAAATACCATTGCCTTAAAGAGAGGTAATTCTTGTTTGGGCCGTTTCGATTTGTGCATGATGGCTCCTACCGATAGAATCCTTGCTAAGTAACTGATTGGACTTGCTTCTTCATTATTTGTGTTACGATTCTTTGTAGAGTTTTGTAATTAATATACATGACATTCTTGTTTCGGAAAGATGGGCGTCTGGCCGAGAAAGATGTTCTTTGTTTGTAAGACAAATGTTGTGCATGGCAGTTGCCATCTCAATGGTGTTGTCCACCGTGATCTAAAGCCCGAGGTATATATTTACGGCACGGGAAGCTTATCTCAGGAAGAATTTGCCTCCTAAGACATTTCTTCTTGCCTTCGTAACTTCTTATTCAAATCACAGAGTCCAGATTCATTGTTAAAGGCAAATGATTTTTGGTCTTTTCGACTTTATCGGACCTCCTTCTAAATTAACTTTTAGGATTGCATAGCTTGTGGACTGTTTTTCTATTGTATCTTAGTTTAGGTGCATGTACTAACTGTTCTCCCCTTTTGCTCGCAAAAACGCTTTGTGACATTGTAGGAAGTGCATACTATGTTTTCCCAGTATACTCAAGAGGAAGTCACCCCTGAATCGATGTATGGAGTATAGGAGTTATAACCTACATTACGCTCTCGTGGCGGAAGGCCTTTTGGGATAAGACCTGGCAGCATTTTACCACGCAGTTTTGAAGAAAAAGCCGTTTTTCGTGAGAAGCCATGGCCTTCGATCGATGCTAGTGCAAAAGATTTTGTGAGGAAAAACCTGCCAGAAGGATCCTCAATTATGACTTACAACCGAAGACGAGCATTATGTAAATGTTTTTAACTTTTAGAACTCAGTACATGATAGTCTCACATGGTCTGACTTCTTTCCAGACCGGATTGATGAAGAGGAGCAATGGAAAAACGAAATTGTCTTGAGCTTCCTCGATACCCTCTACCGGAAGGCATGAAACTTGATATAGTAATTGCGGGCATGCCATGTAATCTGCGAATCTAGCCGGGAGAGGGACATAAAGCATCTTCGGTGCTTTTTCTGCAGAAAGGTTCTTTATGCAAAACTGTTGGTACTTTGGACATGAACATGAACGTCACCATGTCATATCCGATAATACCAGTTGAACATTGGTTATACCGGTATTTTCAGTTCATTGAACATTTGACATTGCACACCACGTTTTTTTGGTGGCCCGATTGTTGTTGCTCCCGCCATCAATATTCGATTTCATTTGCTATTTTTAGTTATTAAATATAAACATATGAGTAAAATGTTTTAAACATGAGTACAACATCATTACAAATGTTTTCTACTATGTTTAGTTGTGTTTGCTTGTTTTTTGTATCAGCTCTCTTATTTCCTAGCACTCTCTTATTTCATTGCTCCTATGTTCTAAAATATTAATAATGTATTGTATGTTTGTTTGTTAGGGGTCCGAACACAACATACCATCAACTCATCCAAGTGTGATGTAATGTTGTTTGTTTTTTGCCCCGAAGGGGCAAAAATTTTTTTAACCTATAACACAAACCATTACATTACACAGGTTAGGAATTAAATTCCCCCTTAAACCCCCTTTTGTTTGGGTGCATATTCACACGGGTGACGAGGGTAGAGCGTGAGCCCTCGCAATTATGTTTTGCACGCACAAAATTAACACCATGTAGTATATTGCCTGAAATCTTATAGTATTTTGCGAATTTGGTTATACAGTATAACAAATCCTATACATCCATACCCCACAAACGAGGAACCTTGTGTACGGTGTAGATTAAGGAATAAGGGGCGAATATACCTATCCAACAGCTCTCGTTGCCCGGAGTCACCCCCCGTGTGAATATGCACCCAAACAAAAGGGGGTTTAAGGGGGAATTTAATTCCTAACCTGTGTAATGTAATGGTTTGTGTTATATCATCACCACAGAGGAGACCAAATAGCCAGATAGGACGAAGGAATGAGAAAGAGAAAGAAGAAGTTTTAAAAGATAAGATGAAGGAATGAGAAAGAAGAAGTTGTTTTAGAAGACACTGATGAGAATTGCCAATGCAAAGATATCTAGTATAGAACACGTCTTTGACTATTGGACATCACAATATACACACATCGCATGCTCCTCTCTCTCCATAATGGGTGATCCACTTGTTGTTTAGGTTGCATTTGGATAGGAAGAACAAATATACATTCAATCATATTAATATTCTAAAATGAAGTGCCTAATTAGGATAACATATGCAGTATTGCATTTCTTTGTAGCATTTCAGGGCATAGTATGTTATTTAATCAAAGATTCAACTTAAATGGGACCGCACAGTAGGCATGTACTTGAGCAAACACTAGGGTTGTTGGAATATTGAAGATATTACCAAGTTAAACCGATGCATTTAATGTCCCGATTTGGGTTTGGATTCCAGAGGGGTATTAGACTCGTAGAATAGGGGGTATTAGACTCGTGGTTTCGGCATGCACTGTTATTCCACAAGTCGAATAATTTCAAGTTGATATTAGGCAAGTCGACTACCTCCAAAATGAGAAAACTCCTTTGCCAAACCGCTATCCCCAAAAAGAAGGGGTATTAGACTCGTCTAAACTCCCATCTGCATTACACAAGTCGAATAGGCTCATCTAAACTAAGGTATGTATTGTGCAAGTCGAATACCCCCTTTAATTATCCCACAAGTCGAATATCCATCTTTGGTTATCCCACAAGTCGAATACCCCCCTTTGACTATTGCATAAGTTGAATACCCATTTCTCAAAAAAATAAATAAAAAACAATAAAAAGAATTTATGATGCATGAATTGTTTCTTCTTGACATTTTTAGAGAGGAAAGATACTTAAAGCTCCCCAGCTTTTTATCCATATAAAGCCTCAGTCTTATGAGGCATTTCATGAAGTCACTTTTCATTTCTTTCAATAAGTGACAAGGTTCAGTGTTATTGCGTAGGATTCATATCCGATTCTAAGAGTTTAGATCTAAATTCAGTAAGCAAAACATTATGAGGCATAGAGTATTTTCACTTTTACTTTTTCTAAAGCATCAAGATTGCAAATAACTTCCAAGGTATAATGCTTCATGTTTTTCAACGTAACTAATTTTTTTTTGAATATTTCTTATATATAAGTATAAGTAAAAGGAGTAGTTGAAATCACTACCCAATGTAGAGTTTTATCGTATACATTGCCATAATAAACAGTGCTTATCCATAATGCTGCTAAAAGTTCAATCGGACAAACGTGGATATCCCAATCTGTCTACCTGACAGCTCCCTCAGAACTGATGGCGAGGTGCGTTGTGGATATAATCTTGCACAAGCATGTTGTTGCTGTTATGCATAGCTGCCACGCTCAACACGGGCAAATGGTCCTATAGCATCTCGAAAGTAGCGCATTTGTCTCCTGAGTTTCTCAATCTCCTCCTTAAAAATTCATCTTATCTTATCTTATAATCAAAATGAATACTGGAATTGATAATTTGTGTTACAAACCTGTAACTCTAGGCTTCAGCTGCAAAATAATCTGCAAAACAATCTTCAGGAAGTACAGCAAGTAAACACAAATCCACCCCTAAAGGGCAAAACTCACCACCCAACTGGGCTATCTAGAGTAAGAGAACCACTAAGAAAGACTGAATCTGAGAAGAAGGAAAGGCTTAAAGAAATATTCAATTTATTAATCCTCGATCTGAAGAAAACACGAATTCAAAGAAGGATGGGCTCAAGCATGGATTTAGCAGGAAATTGGAAAAACTTAAATGATTGAAAGCTTCTCCAAGCAATCGATCCATAGCACTGAATGTATGCTAAGATTTATCAAGATATGAGATCGGGATTGGAAGATTCACTAGATTGGAGGCTGTAGTAGTTGATCACAGGAAGCAGTGCCATCACGTTACTTTAGCAGTCCGGGTCTATCTCTTACTGAGTGTCCGGCTAGGTAACAGGCATAGATGCCCCCTCCTTGGCTTTCGATGCTACCTTTATAAATGGCCAAGCTTTTACAAAAGGTTTATTGGGCAAAAATGGGTTCACATTTTTCTATTTGGCTCACGTCTAATTTCGAACTTTAAAGGTCCATACCAAGTTTAACCCATAGGAATGTTTGGAAACAAGATTTGGCTTACACATTCTTTCTTTCTCATTCTCTTGCTCCCCTAGCCACTTCCCCAAGCACCACCATATCAATTTGCAGCTCTTCATTTCAATGGGTGGATTCTACTTCGAGCATTGTTATTGAAGATGAAAGTCATACTCTTCTGAGTTGCCCTGCTTTTGAGATAGTCCGGAATCATTTTTTGACCTTAGCATTCCATTCCACGCTTCCACAACTTCTCAGAGCACCATCTGTGCATGACTTGGCATTATACATACTTGAGGTTCTGGATAAACGTCTGCAATTACTGAGCCCTCAGTAGTCATTATCTCCGCTTGTCTAGTATCATCATTACTGCAAAGGTTTTTCCCTTGAAAATCTTTCGAGGCAGGGGTTTTTTAATCCTAGTAGTAATGATTGTACTAGCCCATTGTATGGGTCCCATGACCTATTGGTCTCCGTGGACGTTAAAAAATCTATTCTATTCTATTCTATTCATTCAGTGATCAGTCGAGCATAAACTACTCCATCTACTATTAGAGCAGGAGGTGTTGCGATTGGATGGACATGAACTTGACGACCTGGTTGAAGGATATCAAGGAGGTCTAGATAGAATTGAACTCTGGCAATTAAATACTTGCATATAATATGAAATGAGGGGCAGTCATAGTAATGGGACATCATTTGCTGAGTATACCTTATTCCAATATAGGTCTCACTAGCCATGAATAGGGTCATGAATCCTCTATTCTTCAAAACCATGGTTGCAAAATCTTCCTCATATATTCTTAGTAACTTTGGGCAATAACAGAGCATTTCTTATAAGCACGAGGGTGTATCTACCAAACTCAGCTATGAAACGTAGACAACAAATATAAGTATGACTACACATGAAACGAAAGAGCAGCTCGAGAAGAGAGCCCGAAGTTGGGCTATGGCCATCAGGGTAGCCCATTATATGTAACAACAAAGCAGCTCGAGGCATTCTCTTAAAGAAGCTCGAGAAGAGAGCTTGAAGTTGGGCAATGGCCATCAGGGTAGCCCATTATATGTGACAGCAAAGTGTACATACGAGTATTGGTCATTCGATATAGAACGTGGACCTTCTTCGACCTGCCAATGCGGCTCGACATGATTTGTCATATCTACATTCGTGTGTTCAAATAGCCACTTGAACCTTTGCCACTTGTTGTCCCATACTGCGCCGAACACCCAACCCTGCTCCAAGCAACAAGCTCTGCTCCAAGGAACACATTTTTTGATCTACTCCGGCGATCTTGGGGATCAAGGTGCGCAACCATGCACGCTTGGCATGAAACCAACATGCTAAAATGTGACATACAATCTGTTCACCATGGTTGTTATGACAGTGGGCATCCATTGTGATCACCTCTGTAATGACTACACGCTCGACTCCATCGAGGTCGATGGTGATAGATTTTGATCTCATATTGTCCATCCTTTGAAAGGTCAATATCTTGGATGACAAATTCTAGGCAAGTAAAACCTAACAGTGGGCTTCGTGAAATAACAATAACTCTATGCCCCCACCTTTGAGGTCACTTCGAGCATTTCATAAACATTGTATCGTAGGTAAAGATGTCCTTGCAGGTTAGGAAGGTTCATCCGGATGTTGCGTCTTCTTGTTTTGTGCGGTCTTGTTACCGGGTGCTGGCTATTTATGACACACTGCCCCCTTCAGGCAAGTGGTCTCTGCAGCTTTCGGGTTCTCGATGGCGCTCGGTTTGGACGTGGACATGGAGCTCACTTCCCCCACCGAAGGTTAGGGTGCTTCTGTGGCAGGTGGTGCACCGCTGTATCAGGGTGAATGCCCTTGTGAGTCAGTTTAGGCCGGGTGTGAGCCCTCTCTGCTCTTGTTGTGGTCTTCATCGTGAGACTGTGGAGCATTGTCTGGTTTTATGCCCTCACTTGCAAGCTGCCTGGGATTGGGTTAGGGCTTTGTTTCAGGTGAGATTGACTAGCCAGCAGCTGCTGCTTCATGTGTATCCTGGTGCTTGGCCGCTCTTACGGCAGCAAGCCTTGCATCTGTGCATGGCTTGGTTGGTGTGGCTGATCTGGAAGCGGCGGCGGTTGTGGATCTTTCAGGGGATTCAGCAGCCTGCAACCTCTCTGATTCCTCGACTCAGGTACAAGCTATTTCAAAGCTTTCTGGTGTTCCCGGGATTAGTAGAGCGGAAGTTTGCCATTTGGCGGGACTTCTTGGGTGTTGTAGAGAGTTGCAGTTTTTCTGTGAGTTTGTTGTGGAGTGTCGAGGTATCGCTATCTCTTTGAGGCAGTTCTCCTTCCTCCTCACTTGCTTTGTAACATTACCATTCTTTTAATATATTGTTGACACAGTTCTTCAAAAAAAAAAAAAAGATGTCCTTGCTACTTGGTGCAATAAGGAATTGAATTTTTGGCATATGTTTGAACTTTAACCTTGTTTAACCTTGCTTCCATGCAACAGATCATGCTTTCTAGCATACCTAGCAAAGGCAATTTCCAAGAAATTATCATCTTCTTGCTGCATCATCATAGAATTTATAGAATTTGTCCCCCAAAACTACGTTTTTCAATTTCAGTTTATCTTCAGCACCCAATAAATCAACAAATGTGGTCTGCAAAAACCTTTCATTTAATATTTGCATAGAACTTCAGAGTAATTACATTTAATTGCTAAGAGAATGGCAATTACAAGGCCAAATTACGTTTGCAAATGCTTTTTACAAAATTTTGGTCGAAAAAAAAGTTTTAATAAAAAATAAGTTTTTTATGAGAGGTTTTTTTCTTTTACCAAACCATTGTTGTAATATCTAAGCCACAAAAGATAGAAAAAGAAGAGAAGCACTAGAGAGAGAATGTCAATTGTTTCTACGCTCATAACCCGAGCTACAGAGGTCAAATTCAGATGATCTTGGGCTTTTTAGAAAGCTTATGTAGAGAGCTTTCTATTGGCATGTGATCTGACTTAGGTCTATCAAGATAGGTCCGGGTTTTTATACTTTTCAATCTGGATACCTTTTTGCAAAGTGCATGCTATGCATTTTATGATAATGTGTTTTTTTAATCAAAACTTTTGAATTCGGACTCCGTTTTGAGTGTTTTTTATTGTGTTGGAAAGCTCTCTGGGATCTTTCTCTGATACGTGCATATTTGGCTAAGTTTATGGGCAAAAATAGCAAATTACTGGGCTGATTTGGTGATGTTTCTATGCTTATGACTTGAACTATAGAGGTCAGGTTCAGATGTTCTTGGGCTCTTTAGAATGCTTATGTAGTGAGCTTTCCATTGGAATATAATTTGATCCAGATCTATGAAGATAGGTACCTGCTTTTTGTACTTTTCAATTCGGATAGCTTTTTCGCAGTGCGTGCCATCCAAATTTGATTATAATATACTTTTTAGCATAACTTCTGAATTTGGACTCCGTTTTGAGTGTTTTTTATTGTTTTGAAAAGCTCTCTCCGAGATCTTTCTGATGATATATAATATGCTCATATTTGGCTAAGTTTTCTAGGCAAAAATAGCAAATTTTCAGGAAGATTTGGTAGGGTTTCACATCCTACTACTTGATTCTCTACCTAGCTGATCATGCTGGTCATCTCCTTTGTCCTGCATCATCGTAGTGTCATAAGCTTTTATGAAGATATTGAAGAGATGATGCTATCGTGGACGCATTTTGTATCGGAAAAAAAAAAGAAAACAACTTTTTGTTTTGGTGTGTTATGAAATTTATGCTATATTTGATGGTTTATATGTTATTTATGAACTTGCCAATGTTTTTTGAAATTTTTCTACCATCCAATGTTATGAACTACGCACTAGCCTGTTGATTGCATGCCTCTTAAAACTGAATTAAGCTGGCCTAAACCTAGATTGATCTGCTAATTGTGATCAAAATAACAATGCCTACATAAAGCAAACTAGAATTGGTGCTTACCAGTTAGGAAGATCGAATAAAAAAGAGCTGTTAGGTGAGGCATTGCTCTACAAGACGAAATTTGTGGCTCAAGATAGAACATGTATTGAAGTGTATATGTGAGAGGCAAACTACAACTAGAAGCAAAGAATTGAAATTATGAGAGTAGAAAGAAATCTAAGCTGATAAATTGAAGTATTCTACGCTAAAGATTTGAAACTAAACCTGTGTTGGAGCTTGACGATCCGGCTAGTGTAACAGAATCCAAAGTATAGAAGCTTAACTAAATGATAAGAATTGAAATAAAAATACGAGTATGAGATTTTAAGCTTAAGCAAAAACTCCAAAAAACATTACCTATATTGTTCGGTTCGGGCTTGCCCACTGTAATAGATAGGAAGTGCATCCGTGTGATCTCAATACAACTAATTTCTTGGGGTATTCGACTCAAAGATTCGCTTGCAGGTATTCGGCCTGCAGTTTAGGAGGGCGTATCTGGCCTGCAGTTTAATTTGAAGTATTCGACTCATAGATTATAATAAATGGGGTACTCGGCTCATAAATTAGAAACAGTTGAATATAATACCCCCTTCTTTGTTTTTTCTACCGAAAAAACAAAAACAGATGATGCGAGCCGAATACCACGCGAGGGTATTCGGCTTATGGCTGGAATCGAGGCCCATATCCGAAGCCTATATTTCCTTCGAAGTTAAACAGAGGTAAAGAAGATGAAGAAAAATAAAGAGATTAGCAACAAATTGATGTACTTTTCTCCGTGGACGATAAAATCATATTCTATTCTATTCTATTCTATTTGGTGCCAAAAGAAAAGGTATAACAGGATGGATACAATCATGAAAATATAACAAAAGCATTTAGCAAAGCAATAGTTTACATAACCACAAAAAACAACATAAACAACCATACAAAATCAAGCGGCCCCACAACAACATGAGTGATCCCATAAGAAATCACATTGTTACTCATCCAACCACCACCACCAAATAGAAAACACATGTCTTTTGACACCTTGTTTACTCCCTCGCCTTGTACAGAAATGAACAAATCCATGTTTAAGGTGCCTCTCCACAAACACACACACAAACACACACACACACGCACGCACGCACGCACGCACGCACACACACACACACACACACACACTTACTTTCTCTTTCTCGTTCTATCTCTCTCTCTCGCTCTCTTTCTCAATCAACTGCCACAAATTCTTTAGTGGCTAGAGATGTGGTTTGGCCTGGTTCTATGTTGGCCAAATTAACTTATTCTTTTTCATGTGGGACTTCTTAATTTTTCCCCTTATCCCTTAATTGTTGGAGCATTTACGTCATTTTTTTAGTCCAACCTTTGTTTGCTATCTTTGTGAGTTGCCTTCTTTACTTTTTACTTTGTGATGTATGGCCAAGATAAGGTCTTTACGTCATTTATTTGTAGTCCAAACTTAGCTTGCTATCTTTGTGAGTTGCTTTTTTAACTTTTGACTTTATTGTGTATGGCCAAGATAAGGTCTTTAGCTTTTATGTTTGTCCTTTTCATTTCGTTTTATTTGTTTAAGGAATGACTAGTTTTAATAAATTCAATTTGTTTGTCCCTTTCATGATTTTCTGATTTTCTGTTAGACGTGCATATCTTCCTTCCACTTCTTTTCCGTTACCCCTTTTCTTTATATTTTTGCTTTCTTCGGAGGGTGATTCCAACTTGGTGGTGCTGACGTTCCGGGAGTCTTTGCATTTGTGTGGCTATTTGCTTAATATTCTATTGTCTTCGACAAGTTCGTTTTTCCATAGTGGACGATTCTAAGGTACGTTTTGGTGGACGTACGTTTTGGTTTCTAGTTTTGCATTTTGTTTGCATCGACTCTCTTCTTCCTTGTTACATTGCCAAGTTCAATTTTGCTTTCTCAATCCTTGCCTTTTGCATTTCTTATTTCCTCTCATTTTGCATTCTGTTAAGCTCAAAGCATGTTCCCTAGTTTTTTATTCAATATGTGAACCTTCAACCTGGGTTTTTTATCTCTGATATGGCAGGCCTTTTCTGATACTACCTATCTTTCTGGTTTATTTGCATAGTTTGCCAGCTAGTAGTGCTCCTTTTTGTTCCTTCTTTATCTCTAACTTGTTCTATTGCATGGCATTTTCTGCTCTGCTATAACCTGCCTCTTGCAACTTAGTTGCTACCACCTCTTCTTTGCTTAAATATTTTTTCTGCTCTGCATTTCTGCTTGGGTTAATGTTTGCTCTCTCCAATTTTGTCTGAACATGGTACATCTTGTTCCATTCTCCTTTTGACTTTCTTTTGCTGAATTTTTTAACATTTTGCTTTATTACAAACTTGTCTTGTTTTGTTGTGTTTATTTCTTGCTTTTGCTACTACTTCCCTTGTTATATTCATGATCTTCATAACCTACCTATGGCTGTTATATTTTCTTCTTAACCTACCTATGGCTGTTGTAATTTCTCCAGATCTTAAGACTTATGCATGTGCAAGTCTCGTCCTTTTTTTATGTTGTGTTTGCTTTCTTGCTTCTGCCAGTAGTTGCCTTGCACCTTTTTGCATTCTTGGGTCTTAATTTTGCTGGTGTCTTTTGATCTTTTTCATTCTGCTTGACTGTTATTGTAGGCCTTGCTTCATAATATCGTCTTTACCACATCAGTATTAGTATTAGCAGAAACCTTGTGAAATACACATAAGGATGCTAAATTTCAAAATGCAAGTAGTAGAAATGTTTCATAAGGGACGCCTAATGAAAGACACATTAGGATGAGACATCGTATTGCAAGAGAGCAGAGTTGGATGGTACAGTTTTTGAAAGAGTTATGTATGAAAAATATGTTCCAAAATTAATGATACTTTCATTCTTAAAGTTTCCTTTATGCTCATATCTATATTTTAGCTTTGACATGGATAACAACTGGGTGGTGGCTATGACACCTGCAGTTCCCAGGTCTAGTTACTATTCTTATACTAACTTAAGCTCCTGGATGGTCTGCAGGTACCACGCCTCTACCCTTGAGCAAAAATGTAGATACGTGTTTTGAAATTTAAGGATGTGGTGAGATCCTTCTTTGAAATTTAAGGACGTGGTGAGATCCTTCTTGTAAACATTTATAAACTTGCACTTATGAACTTGCTGAGTTTAACCATGCTGCAAACATATTTGTTGAACTGCTTAATGGAAATTATTTCATGCAACGTTATGGTATGACTCCAAATGATGCACTTGTTCCATGATGAGCTTATGAATTTAAGTGACTTTCTCTCATGTCATATGATATGAAATCACACACGCACACACGCGCGCGCGCACGCACGCACGCACGCACGCACGCACACACACACACACAGACAGTACTCTATTTTTGAAACGCAACGTCTCGATGTTCTAATGATCAGACATTGGAATTCAACAGACGGTTTAACCTATATTTGGGCCTTATTTCTCGTCGAGAAAGCCTATCTGAGTGGCTTACTACATATTTATTCCTTTGCTAGTGTCCTGGAGTTTTTTTGCAACCTTCTTCGTGGTTGTGTCCTTTGTGGATTTGCTCTTGTCTTGCTTTGGTATTTCTTCTAACCTTGTTTTGGCATTTGTTTTGGCCAGTCTTTTTGTTTTTTCATGCTATCTTCTTCATGGGTGCTTTCTGTGTTGCTCTATGTGTGTTGCGGTTCCTTTATTGTTCTAGCTTTCCTTTCCCCATTATTTTCTTTTCTTTTCACTTTTCCTTGGTAGCTTTGGCATGGCTTTGGTTTTCTTAGTGCTTTTGTTTTATCTTCCATTTCCTTCTATTTGTTTCTAATTTTTCTTTTTTCTTCTCTTGGCCTCTGTTCTGTAGCCAGTTTCCTTTGGTTCTCGTGCTTCCCTCCTCTTGGGTTCTTCCTTTGTTTCGCTGGTTCTCCTATGGTTGGTTTTTATTTCGTTTTTTGCGGTCCTTGTCCTCCCTTTTTTTATTGTTGTTATTTTTTTCATTTGTTTTTTCTTCCTCCTTTCTTTTTTTCGATCCTTTATCTTCCTTTTTTTCCTTCTCTTTGGTTCCCTGTTGGCGCTGACATCCGGTCTCGTGTACGGCCTTCTTGTCAGGTTGGTCCCCCAGCTTGCCCGATCTGTCCACCTATGCTGTCGGTTGTTCTTTTTTGTTTGTCTTTTTTGCTTGTTTTTGTTGACACCTTCTTTGGTTTTTTATTTTCCCCTTGTCTTTATGTCCATCGTTTCTTCTATCTCCCCTTTTTTTTCCGTTGCTCCTTCTCGGTTGTCCTTGTCATGTCTCTGTTTCTTTACTTCTTGATTGTTTCCTTTGTTTCTGTATGTGTTTTTCGCTGCCATTTTTCTTTATTTGTTCTTTTCGGTTTGTCTGCTCTTCTGTCTCTATTTTCCTTTTGTTCGTTTATCTCTATTTGTTTGACATCAGTAAACACTCAGGGCTGTACTCGATCATGATTTCTGCATCTATTGACAGTGTTTGTATACCTGCAACTAGTAGAAAATAAGGATTGTCTATGGAGATTTTGAGTTTATGACAACCATTCAACATATTCTACATCTGTATTATGATGTATTATGTTGCGGTTGCATGATAAAAGGCAATTGCAAGCACTTAGTGCCTTATTTGGACATGGTGTCAGTTTCTTTCTGATTCCATTTTTATGTTTATTCAATTGATAGATAATGATGATTGACCATGGATTTGATGGTTGGTCTTACCAGTCTACATAATCTAATGCTGTATTACATACATCTGACCAATGATAGCTTTTCAGGTTCTCAGTTTCTGTTAATGCAAAGCAAATGTGCTCTTTGCATTCTTATTGTTTACACAGCTATTTAATATGATGATTTCATAGTAGTAGAATTGTTTGATGTCTTCCAATTTCTAAGTTTGGACATCGATAACAAGTGGATTGATGTGTTGACGCCTGCAGTTCCCAAGTCTAGTTGCTATCCTTATACTAACTTATGCTCTTGGATGGTTTGCAGGTACCAGCATCAATCCTTAAACTTAGGTTTTGGATTTGCATACATTGGTTCTACTCAATTTTCCATTGGACTACTGTGTTGGTTAAATTTATTATTGTTTCAGCATTTACATTGTCTCCGGACATTATTGTATAGATTTCCCATCAAATTTATCCTCCTCTTCATCTGAAGGTGTGATATCGGATGGCTAATGTGCATTTCCAGCTGCTATTCCACAGCAGACATGTTAAACCAGTTCTCATTTGTTATTCTTTTGTTTTTCACTAGACTTTCATGAAGTATTATGGGCTGCATAACATTGTTATGATTGTTGTACTTTGTTATGTTTTATTGTGTTATGTCTCTTGTTTGGGCATATTACACACACACTGATAACACACACACGCCTTCCTAGTGGCGCCTGCCCTGTACTCTTTGGCTGTCTAGTATTTTCATGCTTATATATTTCTATCTTTGCTTCACTTTGACTGGTTTTAACATCTTATGTATACTGTGGATATAGCAGATGGCAAATAGAAGGTGTGCTCCTCCCACTTGGTTCCCTGAACTCAAAGTGTTGGGCTATACTGATGATATCCCTGCGCCTTCTAAATTTACCCAGTTGCTTTTGTTATGGATCAAAGATGAAGATTTCCATCAGTCCATTATCGAGCATCATAGGAAGACTATTGTTGCTGCTGAAAGTGTCACTTTTTTAAACACGACTGATGTTAATGGATGGGCTAACTGCGTTATATCTATGTCTCGTGCGCAGAAACCCTTGGATATCATTCAGCAGCTTTCTGAGCAATTAAATGATATGATCGATGGTGATTTTGAGGAATCCAAACAATGTCTGCATATTCTCAACCGTTTGGAAAAGGCCATAGCTTTCAATACTCCGGGTGCATCCTCTGGGTCATCTGCTTCCGATTTTTGTTCTTTCAAAGAACATCCTATGCTGGCCAATCGGCCCCTTAATGAGGAAGCGATACACATCATGAACAAGGAAGATGGGGACGATGAAGTTGAGGTACTCCCTTATGAGAAATTTCGAAAATTCTATCATCCTATTGTTCCTTCCAGGATTGTTGAGGAGCTGGCTAACGATCATGGCAACAAGATGTGGACTATGTAGTCTCTCCAGTTGCTTGCTCCATTTAATGTTGACCTGCTAATGTATCTTAGTGGTATCAAAGTCAATTTCAGCGATCCTGCACAGGATATTGTCAAAGTGGAGTGCATGAATGATGCGCTATATGGGAACCGTATCCTTCAAGAGGTAACCCTTAACCACATCACCATGAATATGTTTGATGCACGAAGATGTTCAAGCGCTGTTAAGCTTTATTTAAGAGGCAAACTGAACACCGGTGAAAACCGAGGTGATGAGCATTATAAGTTAATGTGGAATTGGCATCGTCCATACATTAAGTGCTCCTGTACCTCTTCAAATGCTCAAGCTAATCAGGATGCTTGTAAAGGTGGCATTTTATGGTTTGACCATGTTCTCTGGTTTATGGTGCATCATCTTGATATGTGTTTTCCTAACTGTGATACCATTGAAGGACAGTTTGCTGCCTTTTTGAAATGGATGTGCACTCCTAACACCCGGCAGGCAGTTCGAGCACTCATGGTTTTTTATTTCCTTAGGGAAATGATGTTACATGGTGTTGCCCAGTTTGCTCTTAATGCAGAGAATCCGAAGGGCATTATGGATGTATATGGTGATTATGAAGGCGCTAGGAATATTGAAAGAATGATTATGCCCCCTTCGTTCACCACTCAAACATTGAAGGCTAGAAAAGTTACTCCTCAAAAGCGTCAATTGAATCTGAATGCACCTGCGCAGAGCAGTGACAACGCCCAAACATTGCAGAGTTCCAATAAGTGCAACTATAGGGGACGTGGACGGGGCTACTCACGTGGTGGCTTCCATAATTCTCCATTTGCTCGAGGGCGTGGTACTCCTCATTCTAACCATGGTACTGTTGTCATTGATAAAAGAACACCGCCTTCTAGTACGCAGCATGCAATTGGACCATCAAGTGGGGTAACAGCTTCTTCTACTTCTCCTTTTATGGCTGTGACTCCAAAGATGCTCTTCTCAAATCTGAAGCAGTGAATTTTAAAGAGTTCATCATATAATAACTGTGATCTTGAGAACCTGTTTTAGTTCATAGCTACTGTCTATTGGTTTATTTCAGTTTTTTCTTCAGTTTATGGATTATGTAATGACGGTTTTCAGCTGGTTTTGACAATCTAAACTTCATCTCCGTACAATCATTATTGCGTTCTTTAAGTTTATTTCTGATTTTTAGTTTATTTCTGATTTTTAGATACTTAAGTGACATGTGTTCTTATATGTGTCTAATTTCTCAATTTTAGTTTGCATGTAATATGTATTTGGCTTATGAATTTTCAGCTTTGAATAACTCCAAAGGGGTTTCCACCATTATGATTATCCTGGTTTTTGGAATTGCCCCTAATCTATATTTGGGCCCTTCCATCTTTTTTGATATTTGTGGTCTGCAGGTTTAAGATTTACATGAAGGAGACGCAAGAGGAATGTGACATTCCTCTCCTCAAATCAATCACATTCAATTATGGCAGAAAAGTATTACTGAAAGCGGATAAGGAGAGATCATTCTACATTCATATCTTATATGTTAGTCGTGCTCTGGAACATATTAATGTATGTGTGCTATTTCAGGATGTCCTTTCACAGTGCATCCATTCTGATTGCAATGCTATTCTCTCCCAAGTCGTCTTTGGTTGGCGGTATAAGGCTATGTCCAATTTATGGTACTCACCTGCTGATACTTTCTGTAAGTTCTCCTGTGCCAACATTCCAATTTGTCACTGTACCTCTTTGAAACGCTTTCGTCCATTCATCAGAGATTGTGGTAATTTTGAAAGTCATGTCCTGACACTAAATTCAGATATTATCCATAATAAGCTACTAAAACAAGAAACTGTTAAAGGGCTTAATCACATCCCCTTGTCGAAACCAGATCTTCATGAGCTTATTGCTGCTGTTTTAGACGGGTGGAATGATTTATGTGCCATTCTTTCTTCACAAGGATTGACACTTAATTCTGAGCAGTTGGATCGTAGTCGTAGGTTGTTGAAATCTACCATTAGATCCAAACTGAAAAATAAAGTTATAAAAGCTTCTAGTCTGATGGAATGCAGTAATGCTATGGATGAGTTGGGCCGGCTTAAATCCCACTTGTGCATTGCAGGCATTGATAAATCAGCCATGACACCATCATTCATTTGTAAACAATACTTGAGGAGTTTGGCCCTTGAGAGATTATCTAGTGATGATTTCCTTCCATATTTAGACTCAGATAGAATGAGATTGCATGTGATCTGCATACACTTTTCCCTGCTATGCACATAAAGAACATCAAGTTACCATATTTAATGGCTATTTTTAAGGCCCATAAAAATACCATGAGGTGGCTTACTAATGCAGCAGGTTGTGTGTTTTCACAAGTTGCAGCTCTCATTTCCAAGGCTCTACAGGCTATTATTCCTTTATTACGCGAAAAGTTCTATGCATTTGATCAGTCTATTCTCAGGTTTTTGAAAGTTGAAACTAGAAGTTTTTGGATGGTGGACTCCACTATGGAGGTTGCGTTGAACCTACCGGAGTGCATTCATAACATTTTTGTTGGTGATATTTCGCGATGCTACGAGGTTATCCCTCTCTTTGGTGTTGATAGCTTATATGAGGCTTTATCGTGGAGCACCAAACATGCATTTAAATAGGCTAAGTATAGTAAGTCCTGTTTATATGTTCAGTTTCTTGATAATGGCGACTCTTGTTTTGAATGGAAGCTACGTCAGCCACAATTTGAAAGGTGGTTGATGGTATCTGCAGCTGACCTACTTACTTGGAATGAATGGTTATTATCCCATAGCATTGTCAGACTTGGTGACAGGGTGTGGCGACAGGTGAAAGGCATCCCCATGGGCTTCTCGTGTTCACCAATATGGTGCAACCTCTATCTATCCTTTTATGAGTTCCAGTTCATTGCCAAATTATCTCGGTTAGGTAAATCTGATCTACTTTCTCTATTTTCGCATACTAACCGTTATATTGATGATCTATGTTCTTTGAACAATCCATACATGTTCAAGTTCTTAGGGCCTGGAACTAAGGTGGATCCCATGGATCCCTTTACTATCTATCCTCTAAATCTTCCGGAGATTAAACCGGAAATGGAGGACGTGATACGTCGCGAAGACGAATCATATTGTACCAAAGCACACTTTTTAAGTCTAAGCATACAGATCAAGGACCAGGCTACTGGTCTTTTTCTACTATCCAAATTTGACAAGCGAAGATCTCTCCCTTTCAGTTATGCACAATATATATGGCTGGCTTCCAATAGATCTATTAATGCAGCATATAAAGTGATTATGTCTCAGGCTTCTCCTTTGCTGTATTATTGCAATGATATGGAGTCGTGTCTAAAAGAAATAGCGTCCATTATTGATGCTTTCTATAAAAATGGCTTCAAGAGAGACAGGCTCTTGCGCGTCATTATAAATATGTTGCAGACTAATGAATTTCCTGAGGCCAAATGTGATCCTAATATGCTAAGAAGACATCTGATTTGTCATGAACAAACAGGTATGAGTTTAACCTGACATTCTTTATTCTTTATGGCATTGTTACATGCAATTAGGTATCTTTAAGTGTTCATGCAAAATGGTTCTTTGCATGCACCTCATTCTGGATTTTGTGGAGCAGCTGGCACACACAAACCCGTTTGGGGAGTGGTGCTCAGCGTACTCCCATATACCCATTGGGTTTATGTGTTGCTGTGGGTTGGTGGTGGGCCACACACACACACACGCACGCACGCACGCACGCACGCACACACACACACACACAGTACTCTATTTTTGAAACGCAACGTCTCAATGTTCTAATGATCAGACATTGGAATTCAATAGACGGGTTAACCTATATTTGGGCCTTATTTCTCGTCGAGAAGGCCTATCTGAGTGGCTTACTACATATAGAACAGGGAGCAAGAACGAGAGGACAACTAAGGAAAGGACACGTAATAGAACAACAGGGAGACAGGGGGTGCAGAAAGGAAGGAAGAAGTAACGATCTGGTACTGGAATTGTACGGGATATCCTTGGGATGATGGAGAACGCCTAAACGAAGCACGAGACCAGGATATCATATGTCTGGTAGAGACATGGGAACACAGCACAAAGAGGCTACCAGATGAACCAGGCTACACTTTGTTCACCTGTTGGAGGGAAAAGAACTACAAAATAGGAAGGGGTAGCGCAGGGCTAGCCTGTTACATTAGGAATAGCAGTATCAGAAAAGCATGTATTTTGGAAAACGACATTAATAAAAGATACATGCTTATAAATGTTGTGTTGCTTGACTATAGAAATCTGTATTTGCTAATAGTATACTATCCGCCCCAATGTGATAAACTGGAACTATTAAGCATGGGAGAGATCGTCATGAGACATAAGGATAAGGGAATGTTGATCATAGTGGGGTATATTAATGCAAGGACGGGACGGGAACAATCACATAAAGCAGGGATAGACAACGAGAGTGGACAGTGGACACAGACTATAAGAGGGGAGGAATGGCAGCGGGACACGGTAGACGAAATGGAACTGACAGCGAGAGGAGAAACACTGATGGAGGTATGTACAGCGACAGATACAATTATATGCAATGGTTTAAGAAGATGGGAGGATTCAGGCCAGTTCACAAGCACAAATGCCCACGGGAGCAGCATAGTAGACTATGTGATAGCAAATGAGGAAGCAATAAAGGAAATCGGAAAGATGGAATGAGGGGAATGGCCGATAGGAAGGAGGGAGGGACACATACCCCAGTGTCAAGAAAGAGGATCACGCCGAACTGCACAACACAATCATATAGATAGTTAGGAGCCCTATGGCGAAGCATGCATCATGCTCGAAAAAACAAACAGAGCACAAGAATCTGACGAGAAAAAAGAGCAGAATAGAGAAATTATAAAGAATCTTTGGAAGCGACATTGCTACGCCGCGAGAGAAAATATATCGATACACTAGGCTCGACTGCGGGGGTCTTCCCCTCAGTGCCCGCTGGAAGCCACAAAGCTACGCCAGGAAGAGAAAATAGGCACATCCAAATAGAAGAACCATTTGGAGCCTACCCAGAAGCGACAAGTGCTACGCCAGGAGAGAAATAGTAAAAGCACGACCAATGGCCAACTGAGAATCAACCCGATAGTAAACAAATAGTTAATGGTCAGCACAAGCAACCAAGCACAATAGCACAAGATCAAAAATTGAAAAGGCGATCCATCGCGCGCTAGCTATAAATAAACAGACCACATGGAAGTTTAAGACAAGGGGTTAGACATCCACACGGGCTAAGCATCAGAATGCCAACCGAATTAGAACACACATGAGCGGGACGAAAAAAGAATTCCAGAGATAATGACACAAGAAATGAGAATATCTAGCATTATAACAGGGGTTTTTTTTTCTGTTTTTGTACTGTTTTCTCTAAGGTTTTCATATGATTTGGTGGCCGTATTCATCCAGGTGTACTAAATAGTATTTCTAGAGTGCACTTTTTTCTTAGCCGTTGATTTTAGAAAAGGGGGCAAATCCTGTGGTGGAGACTTCTTTTGTGGTGGGTGTGAATATCCTCCCATTATTTTTAGGGTTGTTTTTAGGGTTGTGTGATTAGGGCGATAATTGAGATCTTAGTTGAATGCCGCAGGGATGGGACCTTTGAGGCCTGTGTTGATGCCAGAAACTTCTCCAGGGCTATGTATGTTTATGGCCCCAAGATGATGTACCGAGATGATGGCATAGATATGATAGTAAGATGATGTACAGTGCTGATGGCGGAAAAGCCTCTAGTAGATGTAGGTCAATCTTTGGATTCTATGGGTAATGCTTCCATACCCGCCCTGCGCCTCCGGGCCGGACCTGTTACTTTCTTGTCTTTCCGGACCAGTTGGTGCAGATCAGTGTAGACAGATCGGAGATCATGGATTTGATGGCACCATGGTTTGGTGCTTTGTGAGGCCTTCCGAGACTTAGCCCATAAGGGCATAGAAGGGTAGAACAGCCTTATAAGGTGGAAGCTTTATGTGCCGAGCTACCTTTGGGTGAAAGGTCTTGGGGAAAGGTGAAAGGAGAGCTGACTTTGTTTCTGCAATTACATGGATCTAGATCTCATGAATCTGGAGATCAAGATGTCTAGAGCTATGTTCCTTTTGTGTGCCAGCTCTCGTGGGGAGCTCAGATTCGTTTGAACTCAAGGTTGCATGGCGAGTTAATCCACCGTTTCTGCTGTCCATGTGGATTGTGACCATATTTCTCTTGTGGTCCTCTCATCGACTAGCCGTGGTGGACTAGCCGCTCGCCAAGTCTTTTTTTTGAGAGATTGCTATGTATGTTTATGGCCCCAAGATGATGTTGGAGCTGCTGGGTGTTCCAATGCTAGGTGTTCCAACAGGTAAATTCTGTGAAAATAATACGGAGTAAACAGACCGGATTTCAGCTGCCCAAGTTGTTCTTGCTGTTGAACGCATTTGTACAAGTTCAACTGACCTTGTGTGTACCTTGTGGGCTTACATTCATGCTTGGCCTGGTTATGTCTTCGTAGGTAATGCGTAAGTTGGGATGCATTGTAGTTCTTTGAGAGTAACCTCACCGACAGTTGCTACCAACTTTTATGCAAAGTTATGTTTACATTAGATGTTAGATCAAAACATAATGATCTTATTGAGCGATCATCCAACAAAATTAGAGCTTTTTAAGTGAAACCTCAGAGGGCAGCGCAAGCTTTCCACCGCTAAGAAAAATGGTGCGGCCGTGTTTCAACATCTGGATGTATTTTGGGGTTGATTTGTATTGAAGTTTGTTCTGGTGTTATAGCACGAGGCAAAAGCCACAAAATGCAGTTCAGAACTAGTTCGCCATCTGAACACCGCTGTTCAGTCTACTCTCAAGGACTTGGTGGTGGCCAATGTTGAAGGACATTCCTTACTAGAGGAAGTTCTTCATATACCGCTATTGACAAGTGGAGCAGGGCATGATGCGATGGCATTGGCTCACTTAACCCAGGTACACAGTCATGCAATTGGAATGTTGGTTCTGAAATGCATGTAATATTGTAAAAACTCTAGAAATTGCAATAACCCCATGCCACTGGTGTAATGCAGGTTGGAATGCTGTTTGTTAGATGTAAAGCTGGAGTGAGTCATTCTCTACGCAGAATATGTGTCAGATACCGATGTATGGGTAGCTGGAGAATCTCTCCTGCAGTTCTTGCAGATGAAAATTTGAAGGAAGTTTTTGGTCCAACATTGTATATATCGCAGATGTATATACTTCCTTTCAACGTAGAGATGGAATAGCTGTAATATATAAAAATGGAAAAGTGGTTGAATTTTTAACCCATTCTGGAGCAGAGAAAGTGCTTCAAACTTATAATGGAATGCCAATGCCAAATTGTCAACAACTTTTTCGGTTAAACTGGGCATCTTTTGGCATAGGGACAGGCGTGGTGATTCTGATCCACATCATTCCATATTTATTGGAGATCTTGCACCAGATGTTACAGATTATGTGCTTCTGGAAACAACCATTAGGGATTGCCCAACTTTGTTATAAAACTACTGTGACATTGCCATAATTGTGGTTTTTCTAGAGAAGAATTCGCAATCTTGGCAGCTCGGGGATGATTATAAATCATATCTTGTTTTTGATCCTATGAATATTCTTATTTGTGGATACAAAGACACATGTTACCATATGCGACTAGCATATGCATATGGATGACAATGTGCGCTTTACAATAGAAGGGGTATTTATTTTGATAGTTGATTTTCTTGAACTAGTGGTACTTGCTATAAGAAGTTAGGGCCCGAAGGGCCTAAAATTTTTTTTTTAATATAACAATCAACACACAACTACTATAAACATTATTAACACAAACCATTGCATTTAACACATTTTAATTAAAACCCCCCTTAAACCCCCTTTGGTTTGGGTGCATATTCACACGGGGGTTCACGAGGGCAAATGCGAGCCCCAAAAATATATTTACAATACATGTATAAAATTAACACCATTAAGTATATACTCTCAAACCTTATAGTATTTTACAAATCTCAATATACAAGATATAAAAAACTTTTACATGCATACCCCACAAACGAGGATCGCTATGTAACGGTCCGGATCAAGGAACAAAGGCCAAATATGCCCATCCGACAGCTCTCGATGTCCCTGAGTAACCCCCCGGTGAATATGCACCCAAACCAAAGGGGGTTAAGGGGGTTTTAATTAAAATGTGTTAAATGCAATGGTTTGTGTTAATACTCTGAAGCCACCAAGCCAAAAGAGAGAGAGAGAGAGAGAGAGAGAGAGAGAGAGAGAGAGAGAGAGAGAGAGAGAGAGAGAGAGAGAGAGAGAGAGAGAGAGAGAGAGAGAGAGAGAGAGAGAGAGAGAGAGAGAGAGAGAGAGAGAGAGAGAGAGAGAGAGAGAGAGAGAGAGAGAGAGAGAGAGAGAGAGAGAGAGAGAGAGAGTTCCCCTCCAGAAGCGACAAGTGCTATGCTAGGAAAATTGCAGAGGCCACCAGCCACAAAAATATAGAAGAGAAAAGTCAGAGGAGGGAGGGAGGGAAACTCTAGAACCAACAGAATTCAGCTCAGAGGAAACGCCGATGAGGAATGCTAGCAGGCAACATGGATATATAGTAGACAGAGCCAAAAAAATCCTGCGCCATAGAAGGCTCGGGCCATAGATAGATCTGACGCCCAAAATGGCTTCACGCTTAAAATCTGGTGTCCTTTCCTCAGACGATGGTTCTCTTCTATATAAGAAGAGAACCATAGCATTCTAGGGAAAGGGCCTTTGCAAAGCAATAACATCCGACACAAAGAGGAACCTACCTCCCTAATCACGTAATCGGGATCATGAAAGCAAAACAACTAAGACCACCGAGTGCAAAAATATCTTAGCGGTAGAGATGCAGAAAAGAGACGTCATGGGAAACAACTATGAAACTAAGACCTTCGTATGATGACGAATTAACTCGAAACTGGCATGACCCGGTAGAGAATGACAAAGAATAATATATGAGGAGCAACCGAGACCATGGGTGTGCCAAAAAGGAGAAACAACTACAGAATGAGATTGGTGAACCCAAAGGGAGATGAGGCGAGACAAGAGGTCAGAAAATTAGAAGTGAAAAAACTAGCCATCGAATGCAAAACCTAACAAAGGAACAATGGGAGGAAGACAGAGACAAATGATACAAACTTCATTAAGATGATGCGAGCCAACCACGATTAACAAACAAGAAAGCCAAAATTATGGGGCAAATAGAATGCGTAAACAAATAAGGCACAAAAACCGAACACAAACCACAAACAACGACCACAACAACGAGCACATGAAAACAAACTGGAGAATCAATGCAACAACCATATGTAAAAAAAAAAACAAAAAAGGGGTCTCCCAGCAGAATGCAAGATAGATCACTGAGAGGGAAGGCGACTTCTTAGTGGCATAAATGCAGAAAGAGCCATCATGGAAAACAACTATAAAACTCATGAAATGATTTGGAACTAGAGTGACCTGATAGGCAATGACCAAGAACAAAGGGTGTCAAAAATATACGAGGAGCAACCAATACCCAGGGTGCGCCAAAGGTGAAACAACAGCTGCATGAGATTGAGGAACCCAAGGGAGCCGAGGCGAGACAGTAGATAAGAACATTGAAGATGAAAAACTAGCCATAGAATGCGAAACCCAGCAAGGAATAGTGGGAGGGGATATGGAGGCATGATGATATCAGATTCAACTTAACAAATAAGATCATAGATAAAGTGGAACAACTGGATGAACAACCCCCAAACTGAGTGAACAAATAGTCACCACGAGGTAGAAAATACTCAAGAAATGAAAAAACTTGAGGAAAAGGATGGGGCATAGAAACCTGCTATCGAACATGGAAGGGTAAGAGGAATAAGTTCATAGCTCAATGATACAAATGGAACTATAGTGGACAAAAGAGAATAACAGACGGTATGTAGTCAAGGGAACGAACAAAGGCAGTGAAAAGAAGCCAATGCACCAAACGAAATTGAAGGGGCATATGGCCAAGTGCTCATCACACAGACAAGGAACCAGCCACATAAAGGAACATAAGATAAGACCTGCAACTAACTATCAGCATCGATGCAACAAGAATTCAACAACTCAACCCATACAAATGCAACTGAGATGTGGCACGAGAAAGCTATGTATAAATGAGCCAAACAATTCTAGCAAATCCACCAATGTAAAACCCCTGCAAAAAAACCAAAACGTAAGCGATCACCGCAAACGGTACCAATAGACCAATGAGAAGGAAACCAAAGTTCCTAGGCAAAAATGATCACTTCTAACTATGCAAGCAAAGCGCATTAAAACGACTAATTGTAGTAGAAAATAGAGATGTAATGGACCATAACCATGTGTAAGAGGCTTGAAAGCTTCGAGAATAACCAAAAGCCACATGGCCTGAACTAACATGTATCACCAATTTATGACGAATGTAGCCAAGAAAAAGTTCACGAGCAGAGAAAATGCAAGAATATCGACACGGAGAGATAAAGTTTACACACAAGACATTGGAATATTTGACTCAATTGACAACTCGTGCTAAAGTACTCGATCATATAGGTCAAGTGCCAATATGTCAACAAAGAAGGAGGCAAATGGCGGGTGTCGATTAAAGACTGGAGATAGTGAGGAACTGCCAAAAATGCAATGAAGCAACTAAATGCAAGACTGACCTGGCTTAAAAAAGCAATATACAAAGTAGTTAGTTCCCTTTTTGAACCATGTAGACACCGAGCTGACCACGAACCCCATCAATGTCGACTAGAGATGGCATCACCCCCTTGTAACGTGGAAAAGTGCAGGAAACCAGACTAGATGGGGAAATACCGAGAAGGCAGTCTCACGTTGACCTCACGTATGTGTGTGTTTAAGACGAAAGATCTAAGACGCAAAGGATGCAAAGATAGAATATCATAAAATACTAAGCAATATACAAGGTATCAAACTAAAGTCACGATATGCTCAAACGGATGCTCGTATAAAAAATGAAACTTCTTGTGCAAAATGCTCATATGCAAAGAGCAACTGGGTAAATAGAGTAATGAGCCAAGGCCTAACACCATTAAGTACATTCTCTCAAACCTTATAGTATTTTGCAAACCTTAATATACAGTATACAAAAACTTGTACATGCATACCCCACAAACGAGGATCGCTATGTACGGGTCCGGGATCTTGGAATAAAGGGGTTATATGCCCATCCCACTGCTCTCCGTCTCTGAGTAACCCCCAGTGAATATGCACCCAAACCAAAGGGGGTTTAAGGGGGATTTTAATTTAAATGTGTGAAATGCAATGATTTGTGTTAATAGTGTTAATGGTAGTTGTGTGTTAATTGTTATATTAAAAAAAAATTTGGGCCCTTCGTAATGCAAACTTAGATAAATGTTATGGGCCTAAATATCTATTGTTTAAATTTGGTTTTTCCGGACGGAGAAAAACTTTTTTCGATTTTTTAGGCTTGATTTCCTAAGGTTTCAAGGTTTTAATCACGGAAAAATTAATGGTATACTAAAAATCGGGTTTGTGGCAAATCCTCAATTTTGGGTTTGCCGTATCCATGCCGAAACTTTTTATGCCCTTCTTGCAAAGTGCCAAGCAAGATGTCGCTAAATTTGTTGGTAATTTGGCGCTTCTTCTTCAAATGGGTAGTCGGATGTATTTTACTTTCATCGCATTAATCGGATGTCCCAAGCAATTTCATGAATTTGAGCATAGGTTTTCCCCGCTGTGGATGAACTATCGAAGGAGGCTAGGTTATTTATCCAAATAAAAGAATTTTGTTTCCCTTGCTAGGTTATTCTTCCGTGTGAGGAGGTTTTGTTTTTCTTGCTATGTTTGCTTTATGTAACATTATTTCGTATTCCATATTCAAAGACAAAGCGCTTGAACCGTGGGTATAGAGCTCGGCTGGATTTGCAAGAGCCAAAATTTTCCGCCTTTTGCAATTACGCTTTCCTACCCTTAGCCAAGGTATTTTGAGGTTTTCATCTGCCTTTTGTCATTCTTAGGATTGCAAAGAATGCAAATGGCTCCCAACTTTCGCTTTTCTTTTTGATGTAGTTTATTTACATCTCATAATCTCTATGATTGATGTGTAGGTCTACCTTCAAACTAGGAAAGAAGGAATTCATGCTTTGAGGACAAGATTCAAGTAAATTTGACCTCTTGAAGCTTCTATTATCACTTATTGTTATCTTCGAGATCCGTGTAAATTTGTGCATAAAATGGATTCTTGGAATAATTTAGTATATAGAGTTTTATCCGTATATATTTTTATCCGTAGAATAATTTATCCTTTATTATTCGGAGAATAATGTAATAACAGATACAAAACCCAGCTATTTGCACATCTTATATGCAAGTGCAAGACAAAAATAGCCGTGTTTTAGGCATAGGTATATTTGATGCTTCTTTCTCAGGCTCTTCTTCCCATCTTTTCAATTCGGGTGTTTTATCTTATTGTAATTGTCAATGATGCTAATCTTAAGGGTGAATACATGGCTTTTTGGGAGGCACAAGTTCATGTAATATTCTCTTTCTTAAATAGTGAAATCTCAGCTTTGCTTTTACACATTACAGTGGTCAATTTGTCAATTTGTAGAATCCGAACAAACCGGGCCCAAGGAATTATGTGAAGACCATCTTCGTGGAGCTTGCCAACGACAATATATGAACCTAAGGTGAACACTATCATTCAATCTTAGATAAGAGAGCCGACACCTCTTTGCTAAAGATGGGAGTTACAACTCAAGGTTTGCTTCTATGATTTCTTAAGTTTCTCATTGCCACCCATTAATAGCTTTGGAGAATGGGGTAAACTTGACCTCTTAAGATTTCTTAAGTTTCTTTTATCACCCATCAATAGCTTCCGAGAATTAGATAGAAAATAGATTCTTGGCATAATTTACCATACAGAGTTGTATCTTACATGTTTTGTTCTTTTTTTTTTCGTTATTCAGAGATTAATCTAATACTAGATACAAACCTTCTATCTATGGCTCTTCTCCATCTTGCACTTCATTACAAAACTATGTCTTCTATCTTCTATCTTATTGTTATTGTCATTGATGCTAATCTTGCCGGTAAATGCAGGGCTTCTTTGGAGGCACAAGTTCATGTGGTAAATAGTAAAATCTCAGCTTTGCTTTTACATATTGCAGGGTCATTTTGTAGAATGAGGTAGGGCTTTTATCCAAACAAACCATACAGCGAATTATTTGAAGAGGTTTTCCGACGACACTTATACGAACCGAAGGTGAACTCAGTCATTCGATCCTTGAACATACTCTTTTGGTAGAGCTATTTTTTAATTAATATTCTTTAAGGTGAACCCAGTCATTCGATCTTTGAACGTACTCTTTTGACAGAGCTCTTTTTTAATTAATATTCTTCTCTATCTTGCTTGCATATTTTAAGAATGTGCCATGGATTTTAACTGCCCGCAGTCCTCTACACTTTGGTTGAACATTAGTGATTAAGTTAGAATGAATGCTTACCTTAAGGTTCATGAAGCATGTCAGGTCTGCCTTCCTCTTGGCTAATGAAAACATAATTTTTTTTAGGGAGTTTGATTGTTCCCTTAGGCTTCAAATACATCCGAAAACAGAATTTTCTATGCATCAATATATGGAGGAAAAATCTATATTACTTAAATGTGCCGTGAAAAATGATGATTGATGTTGCAAATTCAAACACGATTCCAACTTCTTGAGGTATGGATGACATCACCAAATGTGCTAAACAATTGGTCGCTTAGGTAGAATGCATTCTGACAAGATCAGATACTCTTTTCAAACATGAAATTAGTGTTTCCCGAAACCGAGCACCTCCAAAAGTGCTCACTCTCCTCGATTTCTCACTTAGATCTATTTTGAGTTTTCATTCACAAGTGAGAAATTCTTGCTATAAGCTATCTGAAATTCCAAACCGAGACCTCTTTTACACAAACAAGTGAATCGCATCAAGTGAACTCGCATGGCTCTATTCATGGGTGAGCACGTATGGTATAGTCCAGCTTACAAATTAACAAGGCGTTATTCCCTAGAGATCTAACCTCCAATGAGCTAAACGCTTTGCCATCTTGATCGATGATCTAGAATGGTGAGAATCTTCACTATAGGTTCTTCATGATCACAAAACTTATGCATACACATTATCATAGATGCTTGGCATCGCTGAACTTTTCATGGAATCCAGACTTTCTTTCTAATGGACATTGATAGAATATTACAAGAAATAGTTAAAAGCTTTGTGTCTATTGGTCATCTTGATTCTACATGATACAGATTGCGAGGCTCTACACTATATATTACAAGAAATAGTTTTAAGCTTTGTGTCTATTGTCGCGGCAGATTCTACATGATACGCTTCTTGTGCTCTACACGATATATAGTTTCCAAGCACCAAACAAAGATGAAATTAGCTACACATTACCATGAAGAGAAGGAAATTGATGTATTTTGTTCTTCCAGATGCCTCTAAGAGCAATATGATGGACTCTAAAATGTGCAAGTACCTCTACTTAACTGTGTAATTGGTCACCGCAGACTTCGAAAGTAACTTCGTATCACTAATCGCAGATGCGGTTCTCAAGTGCATTGATGTCCAATTGCATTAGCTTCCCTTTTGCCGTGGAGTCTCAACCCATCATTGGATATTGTGTCAACAACAAAGCTAGATGCAATCGCCATTAATGCTAACAACCACCTTTTGTGATGTTACCAACCTCCTTTTTGTGAATCACTATGATAAATGAGATGGTTTTTACAATGACCGGCATAACCAAATCATATGACAAAATGTTTCCAACCTCTTTGATCAAAATTTCTTTTTATTGATGGAAGACCACTTAATCGAAATCCGCTTTTATTGATAGAATACCACGTGAGTGATTGTCTTTTGTGAACTAAACGAACGATAACTCTATTTACTCTTATCTTATATGGGATAAAAAGTTTTGGCAAAAAGAATGCCCATTGTTTTCAAAACATAAGTTCATATATTCATTTTTCCCCATTGGCCATTATCTTATGTTCCATTCACCCCTGTGCAAAAATAAATAGATTCCAAACAATAGATATAAATAATAGATCATTGAAGCCATATAAATTTCAAATTTCAAAGCCAACTATATATACCATACACATAATCAACCATGGCGACCAGAATTCTATATTCCGCTAGCACTTTCGAACATCTACACTCCAATACACTTAACACTTTATTATGAAAGCTTGAGCTAAAGCTTGGCAATGCCGCAAACATCCCTGCTTGAAGTAAGTCTCAGCACCACAATTATTTATAATCTTTATCTTGATTGCTTGAGATACTAGAATCTTTGCTCTACTTCAAGCGATGTTCACGTGTCAAAGATGCCAAGTAGAAACAGGTTGTTTATGAAATCTCTAAATCTACACTTAGGCTTTGAACACCACAAACGCATTGAACGAGATGATCGTGTGTTAAAGATGACCCTACTATGATATGTCTATTACATATGTTGTTGAAAACTCGATGAAACATTTGCTGTTAAAAAATAATATACTTAAATCAAAAGTGAAATGGCGGTGATAATACTACATCTAGCTTTATGTTTTTTCATGAACTTTTGGAGACCTCACAAATAATGATAAATCTAGGCTAAATTTGGTAGGCAACGGGAATTTGGTGATTTCAAAGACATTGTTCCATAGGGGTTCGCTATTTTACATCCATCAATGAAAAACTATAATGGTATATCCACATATATTAATCATGCTCATATTTAATATGCAATCGCCTTATTTGTACCCACCCAAGAATATGCCAATCCACGCACAAATTTCATAGATAATGACACCTCATCTTTGGAGATAAACATAGCACTATGTAGCATTTTATGGTTTAATTTTATTTAAAAACTGTCCACATCAACCTGCTTCTAATTTGTACCCCCTATTGGAGAAATGTAACATATCATTCCCCTTCTCTCATTCATCCCTTTCAAATACTATCTGCCTATCTATTCACCAGTTTCAGATTTGTAAACTAATGTATATATGTTTTTTTACTTAATGGTTGTTTACAATAAAATTGTATTGATGCCCGGCAACGCCGGGCTCCCGTTACTAGTTAATTACTAAAAAGCACAATACCATCAAGACAAACAAATTATTCCCATTGCAAACAACTATGAGTACATTTTGTAATCTCAATTCCCTGCCAATTCAAAGAATTTGGAGCCTTATTCCCGCCAAGATGCAAGATTTAATGGTGAAACTGTACACTAGTTCATCCCATAAGCAATTGTCATGCTAAACTGAAGTGTCCACTAGAGAGATAGTTGTGTCTTCGATTCTCTTTGCTCCGTGATTTACAATTGAAGTAGAATACACTACTCGACATACAATCAACCAAGCATGACATGCATTGCATGCAAACCAAATAAAGCAAGACCACTTCCATGCAAGCAAAACGTCCATTCCTTTTTCCTGTTCATAATAAACTTGTCCCTTATAATCTATTTCTAAAATATTCTAGATGCTACTGGTTTCTTTATTTGGCTTTTCCTTAGCCATGCATAAATTAGAGAACCTAGAACTTCTAAATATTTAGAGAACTCTGCATTATATTTATACTCAATTTGTAGTCAAAAAGCTTTTGTATTCCATACCTTATAGAATTTACATATGTTTCACATGCCTCCAAGTGAGTTACATCTCAGACGCCCTCCGTGATTTGCTTTCTCGTAAAATAAGATAATACTTAATATTTGAAGATATAAGTACATGTCCATTCTCAAGGCCTTATACTTTTAGAATCCGCTTCATTTTCTCGAGCCTTAACAACTAGAGGTCTTGTAGAGATCATGTAATGGACCAGTAGTCACTAGTAAACATGAAGAGAAATGCCATAGCGCTTAAGTTTACGCCACAACAGCAGATCTAAGTTCTCTCGTGATCGCTTTTTAAGAAAGAGATAAGATTAGCAAACACATGCAAATCAAGGTCCAAAGATTCAAAGATTCTAGTTTACCCGAAACGCCAAGAGGATCAATAAAACCAAAGATCTATAATGGGTCAACAAGTTCACACCTTTCCTGTGAGAATTTTGTTCTTTTCTCCCTCGCCGCAACAACATGCACACCAAGAAATATGTTCGATCTTCACACCAAGCACATGTAACAGTCGAAAAACGCTTTAACAAGTGCATGAATTGGAAGATCAGGTTTCAACATCGCAATTTCTAGAAATGCAATCTACCAAGAATCTTAGGTAAGAGAAATCCAATATTGATGAGGTACATGATAAGCAGGTTTTTCTAGGAGCACTTAAATAATAGCCACGATACAAAGAAGAGATGATATAATTCATGCTAATCGATGATTACCCAAGTTGCAACAGAGGAGTGTCACGGATCAATGACTTGAAGTCCCGAATCGGGTGCCGGAGAAGAGAGATAGTCTCATCGCCCACTACCGCCATCACTATCGCACCACCATCATGGCTTAAACTTTCATGGATTGGCAAGCATCCGCTTCAAGCACTCGTAGCTCGTGATGCCGGAACCGTTAAGCTCCTCGCCCCAAACCGATGTCGCCGTAAGCATAAGAAACATAAACCGTAACTTTGCCCTAAAAATACATTTCTTCAACCATCCGCTTCAAGCTCAGAGGCCGGAACCGCACTCGTGTAACTCAGATGTTGGAACCGTTAAGCTCGCCAAATCCGGCGTAATTTTGCCCTAAAACACATTTCTTTGAACGTAATTTTGAAAGGCACAAACGAAAACCATAGAACCCTAAAACACATTACTTCGAGAGCCCCGCATGTCCGAGATTTGAGATAGTTTAGAAAATCATAGGTTAAACCATTGGAAAGTGGCACGAAAATTAAGGTCACCAGATATGCACTCTAGATGTAATGCATTAGTACATCTCGCAAATACAGTCATCAAATCATATGAAAACCTTAGGAAAAACCGCATAAAAAATACAAAAATAACCCCCGCTATTATGCTACATATTCAAGAGGTAAAAAAAATAGGCGAAGGAGACATAACGAAAAGAGTCGGATAAAAAAAAAAAAATGAGCACAAAAAGGGGTTAAAAGAAAGAACCAAAAAATGAACCTAAAGAACTAAATGATATGCAGACACTAAACAAACCATAGATCAAATAGAAACCAAACACAACTTGGACTAACAAGCATTAAAACAGAATCCAAGACTAACTGACGAAGGAAAACGAGGCAAATGCAACTCATGGAAGCAAAAAAGACGAATGGAATAAAAGGGGCTAACCAAGCAGAACACGGGGCTAAGCAAGACTAGAGAAGAAATGCAGGTCACCAGAAAATATGGATATTGATTGGAAAAGATGTCATGCAAAGGGGAAAAGGCACTGGAACAAGAGCAACCAAGATGAATTGGAGATCGTAAAACAAAAAGGGGAATGACAAACATAATGGGACAAGTTAAGATGAATAGAGCAAGTGGGAGGAAACTGAGAATTGACAAACGGGACAAAATGGAGTAAAGAAGGTGTTGGATGACTAGTAAATGAAACAGGAAGAGGTGGTGGGTAATGAAGGTCAACACGGAGAGGTGGTGAATGGACAACCACACAAACAAGACAAATGAAAGGCTACGGACATAATGGGGACTAAAGCTGATGAGGAAAGAGCCGAATAGAATGATAGAAAAAACATCTACAGCAGAAAACAAAGGACAGGGTAAACATGCAAAGGAGTTGAAGGAAACCAACGAAGTCATAGACTTGACAAAGCACACTTTAATACTTCAAAAATTGGGCATTCCATGCTTCAAAAATAAATCAAACTACAGGCAACGAAAACAACAAATAAATGAAAACGACAGTCGCTCTAAGCTAAACATCCACCATGGAAACAAATAGGACCTAGAAAGGAAAGCAAAACCAAAGATGAATTTTAAACAAGCAAATAACGACCAAACAAGAATAAATACCACATGCTAGTCCTGCCAACCATGTCCAGGAGAACTTTCTAAGGATGTTCCCGTACCCTGGCGCCTTCTACACATATAGAAAATAAACGGGCATATATGCCATCAAACAAATGCTCGTCTTATATCTATAATGAAGACATTGAACCTGCAAATGCTATCCCAAAATGCTTCGAGAAAGTGAATATGCTGGTTTCTACCGATAGAAAAAACTTATGGTGCAAAGAATGCACTATCGGAAAAAAACTCATATCCAAAAAATGAGATGGATGGTGCATCTGCAAAGAGAGAGGGTGCAAATCCGGACTATCTAGATGCACCTGCATAGCAACAGCAATTTCAATCAAGAAAAACATTATAATGTTAGTCACATACCGTACGAATTTGACGCAAGGTTAAGCACATTACGCATGATGTGACACAAAATCCAAACCAGAACCGATGCTCAAAAGAGAGGCAACTGGCTTCATGAAATCACTGGGGAAGAAAGAAATGAACCATGAAGGAACATATATGACCGACTAGACTAATCATACAAAGGGCACGAAGACAAGCCTAAGACGGGAACCACCATAATGGAGAACCAAATATCGGCGGAACCCAAAGCACAACCGAGAATTCAAGATTAAACTATATTACACAAATTGTTCAATAAAAGCTGGAGTTCACAACATCAGGTGGACGAACGACAATGTACAAAAACAACATACTACAGACCACTGAAGTGGATCAAGTAGTTAATACGCCAAAGAACATGAAGAATGGATCTAATGCGCATACATATCTGAAGGAAGAAGAATGCAAAAATAAAACCAAAAAGACCTAAAAATAACCATGCAAAAGCCTAAAGCAAGATATCCCATGTAATAAAAAACATTAGCTAGCAAACGTATATGGCCGAATATGCATCAAACGTACTGAGTAGAATGATAGAGACCAAAGAAACTGGAAATCTAGAGATGAAATGAATGATAGAGACCAAAGAAACTGGAAATCTAGAGATGAAATGGATAAATCTAATCCCTCATAAAATCAATAAACATTACCGTTGTAAGTTTTCGAACCCAAGCCGAACCCTCAATGAAACCTGTAGGTTGTGAGCCCCTGCTTCTAAACACGCACCTACAACACATTGTCAAAAATCGGCCAACCATCTATTTACGGGGCCTAGGGATCCTGGATTCCCAGGAAGAGATTTGACAAAACGGGTAAGAGAAGATGCATTATCAATGGAGAAAATTCGGGGAACAAGAAGTTTGCCACATGTGAATGCAAGAAAGTTATTTATTTCCAAATACAACAATAATGCCATGGTTCTATTGCTAATGCAATAGAACCATCATTCCTTGGATGGGGACGTCTCTCCACCTTCCCTCTTCAGTTTTCCTCTATTTATAGGTTCAAGTTTCTCCCAAATTTTCATCTGCTGCTCTCTTGAGTCATTGTTGGTCTTACATTAGTCTTCCAATCTCTACTCTTACTCTTACCAGCGTCTCCTATCTAGAGGATTGACGGTTCATTGCATCAGGGATTAATGTGATTAAGTTTAAATCAGAAGACTCCTCTGGGGTCGATTTTTGTGGTCACTTTTTTACAGATTCTAATTGTGAGTCCTGAATTGGTGCGTCATTGGGCATTCGCTGGGCATTCGCTGAGCTTTGGATTGTGCGATTCCGCTCTTTCAGTTCTTATGGCGGATCAAGCCACCTCGAATGAGGCCTCGCACTTCCTCCGCCGGTCAGTAGAGGGAAACGGGTTGCTACGGATGGGCCGCCTCCGCACCCTCCTTCTCACACCCACAGATCCTTTGCACCTCAAGCTCCTAGTGTTTCTACCGCCTCAACCCCTACAACCCCCATTGGTATCACTCATACCATTGGTTTCGGCCCTGGCTACAAGCTTGTCTCCTTGAGTTTGCCCCAAATGTTTGCAGCTGGGCCGGCCTTCTCGAAGGTTCCTCCCGCCTCCTTGCATCGCCTATGCCTCCTCCTCCGATGTTCTCTCATGCCACGGCCGTCCCTCCATTGGTGTGAGTCAACCTTTGCCTTCTATAGGAATCAGGACCTTTTGCCCTCTCAGACCTCTTACCACAATTACTTCAAACCTACACCTTCGATGTCTCGCATCCGTGACTTGCAAACCTTTTTTATCTGCCCAATCTTCGTTCATGAACAAATTGAGGCCCCGCGTTGAGTTGAGGTGGGAGCGCGTCGCATGTTCGATGCCAAATTTTAAACGGAGTCGCCTCGCCATCAATATGAGTTTTATGTGCTACATCGAGAATGCATTTCGCAATTGCATTCACGCTTGATGGCATTATCTCCTAGGGTCCCGTGATGCGCATCTGCATCATTGAGGAAGGTAAAGTGGCCACCCAACAACAAATAAGATGAAATTTTAGTCATGGCTGACCGAAAAAGATATGATGTTGCCTTTGATTTTGATGACCATTCGCCTTTGCTTTTTTCGCCGATGACTCCTTCGCAGCTGAAGTTAGCACGCCGATGCATCGAGAGCCACCAGCCTCCTCTAAGCCTATGGCTACTCTCACACCTCGCTAGTTCTCGCTACTCCTCACCACGCTTCCTTCATCACTAGCTGGCAAGGACAGCCTACCATCTTGCATGCCTCGTGGGCTGCAACCATTCTATTGAGAGATGCTTTGCACGTATGAATGTCGGGGTCCCTTTTGCTAATTTCCCATCTGGAGTCCCTCCACCAAGACCCCTAGTCCCAGCCCCGGCGCCAGGGTTCCCCCGCCCAAATATGTGATGCGATAGTATTGTTGCTTTAAGAATTGCAAACTTGGTGCCTTACTAACTATGTTCTTTGGATTCGCATCTAGACTACTTTATTTCATGTTGTTAATTTCCCACATCTATGTTGAGTATGGCTAGTCTTGGACTGAGCTATGCCTGTGTCTTGGATTGCTCCAGAGGTTAAAGAAGAATTCTTGTGATGGTGTTTCTAGTTGATCTATGCATAAATGGTTTTGGTTGGTTGGTCATCTCCTTAAGAGGTTTTTGGTCCGTTTGTTTTTTATGGCTGCTTGTGGAAGGATGAGCATCTAGTTTTCTTAGACATGCTTCATTACATATCTCTATCCTTATTGAGTTTCGTAATGCATTTGGTGGAAGTTTAGGGATTTATGAATGTTTTTAACTGTTCATGTTTAAAGCTTATTTGTTCTGACATCTCTGGTCATGGTTTCAGAATGTTCACCCTTTTCCTCCATCATCCCTCATCTTGGCATCAACCCAGTTATTTCCGATGATGTAGCCTCCTCATCTGTTGTTTTAGGTCGCCTTTCTTTGCAGCCTTACCTTTTTGGCAATCTTTTCCGCTTCTTCACAAAGAAGTTTTGAGTTGATCCAATTCGTTATCGCCTTCCATGGTCCTCCGAGCCTCCCTCAAATCCCTTTTTAGCACCCAATCATTCGCCCTGTTCCCACCATATAGAGTTTACCCGGCTGGCTGCCGCCGACCTTCTTAAAACAAAAGTGTTTAGCCCTTGGTCCCTTTCCTTCGCCTTTTTTCTCGTTTCCTGGGGGTCATTAGAGGAAATTTGAGATCTCATTTCATCCCCATAAGAATCCTCCAATGGAATGGCTACCCTCTATTAACCGCAATTAATGCAAACCAACAACTTCATTGTTGTTGTTTTTCCCCATAACTTTTGATCCACTTGTCAAAATGTTGCAAATGTTTGTTGCATTAGATGAATGAAAAGATCTTTCCAATGATATATGGTTATGATGTATTTCAATATGGTCATATGCGTTAACCTTAAAAAAATATGATTTTTTGCTTATTTCTTATATATTTATATCGTAAAAGATGTATGAATGGGTTATCACTAGATAGATCTTGTGAAGACGAACCCATTGCTACAAAAAAAAGTTTTTGAATCGGAGTTCGATCAAAAGTTATAATGAAAAAATGATACTACAGTAGTTAGTTGCAAATGCATTAATTACAAAATTGCCACATAATAATCGAATGAGATATATTAGAGCTCTTCTTTATTGGACAGCTTTAAAAAGCCGACATGGCATTTTAAGCATCCCTTAATGGGACAAAATGTGATCTCATTTTTCCTCTAATGGGTCCCCAAAGGTCCTAATAAATTTCGCTTTATCTTAGATCATGAAGTTTTGAATACCTTCTTTGTCGACACTCTCCTTTCGTTATGAGTCCTTAGAATTGCTCCCCATTTATGTGAACAAGATGACTTTCTCTTTGTCGTTGACCTAAAAATCCGGCTATCATCATGTTGCCATTTGGCCTCCCCATTGCACTTTCTTGGGTTCGAGCTAGACTCGTCAATTCTTTAATTTCGTGGTCCTTCCTTTTGGTTTAGCTACTGCCCCTTTGTGTTTACCAAACTTGTCGACAATTAGTTCGGCTTTATACGTACAAGGCATTCGCTTGCCTACCTTATGTTGATGACATCTTGTTCCTTTGCCACCATCTCCAAATTCTCTTTAATCCCATATCATCACCGATTTGCAAAAGTCGGGCTCCTCCTTTGGCCCTGAAAAGTGTCGCTTCCGCCTTTCTCGTCGCACCCTTTTCTTAGGTTTCATTATTGACTCTCACGAGGGGGTGTTTCGCATCTCGGCCGCTAAAAAGAATAGGGTCTTATCCATCCGGTGGCCGAAGCTGGATGTCAACTCATGTCACCGCCAGTCGGGTCGAGATATGTGTGTTGTAGGACCCATCCTAGGAATGGCACCAAGGTGCGACATAAAGAATGACAATTACATGGCTCAAAACATGGCCAGAGGACCAGCTGCTACAACGGAGTTTCTCTATGGGGGTACGAGGGTGCCATCACATCCCGGCCTTAGGGGGCAGACGGTCAAGGGACCAAAACAAATGGTTGAGATTGAAAGTGACGCAAAGATTAGGGTCATAGCCACCAAATGGAAAAGGTAAGAAAAATGCTAGGTCAGATGGAATTGGGATATGTGGCGGCATGACTGTGGGTAAAAGGAGGGGGTGAAGGGGTAGGGTAAGGCTCCGAAGAGTAATTGAGCACGCATTGTCACTGAAAGAAAATAGGGGAGGTGAGAACCACATGAACAAATATAAAAAAATACAAGAAAATACCAGAAAAAAACATCATTATGAAAAAACACACAACGGAACCAACAAAAGCAACACCCATAGACAACCAAAGCGAAAAAAAAGAAAAAACAATTTAAACAAGGCCCCTGAAAAACACCCAAAAAAAACCGACCTTATCCATACAAAATACCCCATAGACTGTCAAACCGATTGTCAAATTAAAAAACGAGACTAGCAAGATGGCAATATCAAAGCCGGAACACAGCGGACACACCCAACAGCCAACCAGAGGTATAAACAAGTGCTACGCCTGAGCCCTACTATAAAACACCTAAGACCCTGAAAACAATCAAAACAAATTAACTACCCAGCCAATTAAAAACCTTAGAAAAGGAATAGAAAGGAAAAAAGAGGGACAGGGATACCAGGACCCGGGAACCCGGGAGCCCTGATTTCGTCGGGAGACCCCGACCCGCGGTATCCCCCAGCAAAAAACACAGGTTCGACCTGCGTGATTCCGGCGGCCGACCAGAGCTTGGACCGTCCAACCCAGGGGTTTCGGACTGCCCCACCGAGGGGTTCTGGCCCCAAATCGGCCTGTGGGAGGGGAAGGAATCACTCAGTGAGATGGAGGAGAAGGATCAACGATCAGCCAGTAAGAAGATAAACAGAAAAAACAAAAAGCAAAGGGATCGAGAGCAGAAGAATGTAAATCATGAAGACAGAGCAGATGGATAGAATACTTGAGCAGAAGGAAGAAAGAATCCGGAGCAGAAGGAAGAAAGGATCTGCCAGCAAGAAGGCAATCTGAGAAAACTAATGCAAAAAGTTTTGGAGCAGAAGAACGTGACGGCCATAAAAACCAGAAACAGAAGCAACAAAAAGCAAAGAGGTCAGGAGCAGAAGAACGTGACAAATTATGAACACAAAGCAGATGGATAGAATACTTCGAGCAGAAGGAAGAAAGGATCCGGAGCAGAAGGAAGAAAGGATATGCCCGCAAGAAGGCAATCCGAGAAAACCTATGTAAAAGGTTTGAAGCAGAAGAATGGGACGGCCATAAAAACCAGAATAGATGAATAGATGAATAGAATACCTGGAGCAGAAGGCTTGAATCAGAAAAACAAATAAGAACACGAACATGGGAAGAGAGAACAAGCCAATAAAGAACCATCGAATTCCAATTGGTTTATGGGATCGGGATTGCAAGAATGATCTGAGCCCAATCCATCCGAAGAAACTAGAGAGCGTATCTGAATGAAAGAATAAGCAGTAGGGAAACTCTAGAACTAACAGAATTCAGCTCAGAGGAAACGCCGATGAGGAATGCTAGCAGGCAACATGGATATATAGTAGACAGAGCCAAAAAAATCCTGCGCCATAGAAGGCTCGGGCCATAGATAGATCTGACGCCCAAAATGGCTTCACGCTAAAACTGGTGTCCCTTTCCCCAGAATGATGGTTCTCTTCTATATAAGAAGAGAACCATAGCATTCTTAGTGTTTACACAGCTATTTAATATGATGATTTCATAGTAGTAGAATTGTTTGATGTCTTCCAATTTCTAAGTTTGGACATCGATAGGATTGATGTGTTGACGCCTGCAGTTCCCAAGTCTAGTTACTATCCTTATACTAACTTATGCTCTTGGATGGTCTGCAGGTACCAGCATCAATCCTTAAACTTAGGTTTTGGATTTGCGTACATTGGTTCTACTCAATTTTCCATTGGACTACTGTGTTGGTTAAATTTATTATTGTTTCAGCATTTACATTGTCTTCAGACATTATTGTATAGATTTCCCATCAAATTTATCCTCCTCTTCATCTGAAGGTGTGATATCGGATGGCTAATGTGCATATCCAGCTGCTATTCCATAGCAGACATGTTAAACCAGTTCTCATTTGCTCATTCTTTTGTTTTTCACTAGACTTTCATGAAGTATTATGGGCTGTATAACATTGTTATGATTGTTGTACTTTGTTATGTTTTATTGTGTTATGTCTCTTGTTTGGGCATATTACACACACACTGATAACACACACACACACACGCATGCGCGGGCACACACCAAAAAGAGGAAAAAAACTATAGTGTTTGTTTATAGAATAGAATAGTATTTTGTTAGTTGAATAGAATAAACCAGGCTTTTATCATCTGAGAAGAATAGAATAATTTTTTAACACCCAGAAGACCAAATGGGCCATGGGAATCCTTATAAACTTAAATTTAAATCTCTATGCTAAGTACAACTTTTTTAGACGGGCATAGACAAGGAACATCTTTAGAATGAAGGTGAACTTTAGAAGACTATTGTTGATATTGTATTTTATCACTTAACATTGATATTGATGATAAGCTTTATAACTTTGACAAATATGATAAAGGTCCTTAAAAAGTGGAATGGAAAGAACATCACAATTCTTTAAAAGGTAGCACAAGAATAGTTGCACATGGGATTGCCCAACTTGGGTCCCATACTATTTGACTCTCGATTGATGCCTTCACTATCTCTCCAAACCTTTGGAAAATGGCATCACATTTATGCTTGCCAACATGATTCTCTATACCGTTACCAAATAAACTCTGATAGAATTCTTGTTGCTTATGGCTGAATTCACTTGAATCTTTACTTTGTTGTCGCCACTATTCCTCTCCTATACGCTTCTCTACCAATTCTAGATTTTCAATTTGCAATTCTGGGCACAAATCTACTGCAGTTTTGATCTCCACTGGAGTATAGCAATATATAGGCAAATTGAAGTTGTCTATATCATTTGATCAATCACTCCCTGAAATAAAACAACTGAGTTATCTCAACCTAGCATATGAAATCTTACTTCCAGTTTAAAAGTTCAACACTACCTCTTTAACCAATTGTTGTTATATGATTTCAAGGTAAATAAGACAGTTATCATTATAGAGTTGTTGATGAGGAGGGTCATCTTCTAGACGAGTAGGAGTGAATATCAACATCATGGCACCTGGAGACATCTCCTCACTATGACATCTAAAAAAAGAAAGTAGATCATGCTTAGATTGATCGACATATGCCAGGACAACATTCTCATTTGCATCTGGCCCATTGATCCAAATCTTTTTTTTCGTTCCATGCAATAGAATCTGGAGTAGAAACGCCTGTAGATACCTAAGGCCAAGATATACATGAGTTAGGATGACATAATTTGGGGTAAATTTTATTGTCCATTGAAGGCAACATGAGGAGAAAATTACATCCACCGATAGGGCGTGGAAATAACCTTCCATATATTGATCCTGCTTAGCGTAACGTAAAAAAAGCTTGTTCTTACGACAATCCCATTGTCAATTAATTCATTAAAGTCATTGCAAAGGCAAGTCGCAAAAAAGAAAGCATGGAATTCATGAGCTTTATCGGCTCCCAAATACTTCTTAAGCACGCCTATTATTATTCTTAAGCACAATTACCGGCACAACCCATACCTATTGATCCAAATAACATTATTATTATTAGGAGACCATTTTACTTGATAAATAATGCTGCTAAAAAGAATAGGGTCTTATCCATCCGTCTTTGAAGCTTCATGTCAACTCATATCACCGTCATCGGCCGTGTATATGTGTTGTAGGACCCATCCTAGGAATGGCACCAAGGTGCCACATAAAGAATGACAATTACATGGCTCAAAACATGGCCAGAGGACCCCCGCTGCTAACATGGAGTTTCTCTATGGGGGGTGACGAGGGTGCCATCACATCCCGCCTTAGGGGCGTATCACCAAGGGACCAAAACAAATGGTTGAGATTGAAAGTGACGAAAGATTAGGGTCATAGCCACCAAATGGAAAAGGTAAGAAAATGCTAGGTCAGATGGAATTGGGATATGTGGCGGCATGACTGTGGGTAAAAGGAGGGGGTGAAGGGGGGCATGTTCGTGATCAGCGATGGGTAGGGTAAGGCTCCGAAGAGTAATTGAGCACGCATTGTCACTGAAAGAAAATAGGGGAGGTGAGAACCACATGAACAAATATAAAAAAATACAAGAAAATACCAGAAAAAAACATCATTATGAAAAAACACACAACGGAACCAACAAAAGCAACACCCATAGACAACCAAAGCGAAAAAAAAGAAAAAACAATTTAAACAAGGCCCCTGAAAAACACCCAAAAAAAACCGACCTTATCCATACAAAATACCCCATAGACTGTCAAACCGATTGTCAAATTAAAAAACGAGACTAGCAAGATGGCAATATCAAAGCCGGAACACAGCGGACACACCCAACAGCCAACCAGAGGTATAAACAAGTGCTACGCCTGAGCCCTACTATAAAACACCTAAGACCCTGAAAACAATCAAAACAAATTAACTACCCAGCCAATTAAAAACCTTAGAAAAGGAATAGAAAGGAAAAAAGAGGGACAGGGATACCAGACCCTGAACCCCGAGCCCCTGATTTCGCCGGAGACCCCACCCGCCAGTATCCCCCCGCAAAAAACACCGTGTTCGACCTCCTTTGGATTCCATGGTCGACCAGAAGCTTGGACCGTCCAACCCGTGGGTTTTTGGACTGCCCCACCGAGGGTTCCCCGCCCCAACCTACTGTGGGAGGGGAAGGAATCACCGCTGAGATGGAGGGAGAAGGATCAACGACGTACCAAGAAGAAGATAAAATGTAAAAAACAAAAAGCAAAGGGATCGAGAGCGTAAGAATGTAAATCATGAAGACAGAGAAGCAGATGGATAGAATACTTGGAAGCGTAAGGAAGAAAGAATCCTGAGTGTATATGAAGAAAGGATCTCACAAAGAAGAAGGCAACTGAGAAAACTAATGCAAAAAAGTTTTGGAGCGTAAGAACGCGGACGGCCATAAAACCGTAAAATGTAAGCAACAAAAAGCAAAAGAGGTCAGGAGCGTAAGAACGGACAAATTATGAACACAAAGCAGATGGATAGAATACTTTGAAAGTTAAGGAAGAAAGGATCCCGAGTGTATGAAGAAAGGATATGCCCGCAAGAAGGTAATCCGAGAAAAACCTATGTAAAAAGGTTTGAAGCAGAAGAATGGGACTACTATAAAACCGTAATAGATGAATAGATGAATAGAATAATCACGAGCAGGCTTTTGAATCGGAAAAACAAATAAGAACACCTAACATGGGAAGAGAGAACAAGCCAATAAAGAACCATCAATTCCAATTGGTTTATGGATCGGATTGCAAGAATGATCCCGAGCCCAATCCATCCAAGAAACTAGAGAGCCGTATCCCAATGAAAGAATAAGCGAGGGAAACTCTAGAACTAACAATTCAGCTTAGAGGAAACGCCGATGAGGAATGCTAGCAGCAACATGGATATATAGTAGACAGAGCCGTAAAAAAAATCTGCGCCATAGAAGGCTCGGGCTATAGATAGATCCGACGCCCAAAATGGCTTCACGCTAAAAAATGGTGTCCCCTTTCCCAGAATGATGGTTCTCTTCTATATAAGAAGAGAACCATAGCATTCTTAGTGTTTACACAGCCTATTTAATATGATGATTTCATAGTAGTAGAATTGTTTGATGTCTTCCAATTTCTAAGTTTGGACATCGATAGGGATTGATGTGTTGACGCCGGTTCCCCAAGTCTAGTTACTATCCTTATACTAACTTATGCTCTTGGATGGTCTGGTGTGTACCAAAGATCAATCCTTAAACTTAGGTTTTGATTTGCGCATATTGGTTCTACTCAATTTTCCATTGGACTACTTGTGTTGGTTAAATTTATTATTGTTTCAAAGATTTACATTGTCTTCATTATTATTGTATAGATTTCCCATCAAATTTATCCTCCCTCTTCATCCTAAGGTGTGATATCTGGATGGCTAATGTGCATATCCACCGCTATTCCATAGCGCACATGTTAAACCAGCTTCATTTGCTCATTCTTTGTTTTTCACTAGACTTTCATGAAGTATTATGGGCTGTATAACATTGTTATGATTGTTGTACTTTTGTTATGTTTTTATTGTGTTATGTCTCTTGTTTGGGCATATTACACACATAATAACACAATAATACACACACATGCAGCATGCTGGCACACACACCAAAAAAGAGGAAAAAAACTATAGTGTTTGTTTATAGAATAGAATAGTATTTTGTTAGTTGAATAGAATAAACCAGGCTTTTATCATCTGAGAAGAATAGAATAATTTTTTAACACCCAGAAGACCAAATGGGCCATGGGAATCCTTATAAACTTAAATTTAAATCTCTATGCTAAGTACAACTTTTTTAGACGGGCATAGACAAGGAACATCTTTAGAATGAAGGTGAACTTTAGAAGACTATTGTTGATATTGTATTTTATCACTTAACATTGATATTAATGATAAGCTTTATAACTTTGACAAATATGATAAAGGTCCGGAAAGAACATCACAATTCTTTAAAAGGTAGCACAAGAATAGTTGCACATGGGATTGCCCAACTTGGGTCCCATACTATTTGACTCTCGATTGATGCCTTCACTATCTCTCCAAACCTTTGGAAAATGGCATCACATTTATGCTTGCCAACATGATTCTCTATACCGTTACCAAATAAACTCTGATAGAATTCTTGTTGCTTATGGCTGAATTCACTTGAATCTTTACTTTGTTGTCGCCACTATTCCTCTCCTATACGCTTCTCTACCAATTCTAGATTTTCAATTTGCAATTCTGGGCACAAATCTACTGCAGTTTTGATCTCCACTGGAGTATAGCAATATATAGGCAAATTGAAGTTGTCTATATCATTTGATCAATCACTCCCTGAAATAAAACAACTGAGTTATCTCAACCTAGCATATGAAACCTTACTTCTAGTTTAAAAGTTCAACACTACCTCTTTAACCAATTGTTGTTATGCGATTTCAAGGTAATAAGGCAATTATCGTTATAGAGTTGTTGATGAGGAGGGTCGTCTTCTAGACGAGCAAGAGTGATTATCAACATCATGGCACCTGGAGACATCTCCTCACCATGACATCTAAAAAAAGAAAGTAGATCATGCTTAGATTGATCGTCATATGCCAGGACAACATTCTCATTTGCATCTGGCCCATTGATCCAAATCTTTTTTTTCCTTCCATGCAATAGAATCTGGATTAGAAACGTCGGTAGGTACCTAAGGCCACCTAAGGCCAAGGTATGCATAAGTTAGGACGACATAATTTGGGGTAAATTTTATTATCCATTGAAGGCAACATGAGGAGAAAATTACATCCATTGATAGGCGTGGAAATAACCTTCCATATATTGATCCGGGCTTAGCAGAACAGAAAAAGCTCTTGTTCTTACGACAATCCCATTGCTGAATTAATTCATTAAAGTCATTGCAAGGCAAGTCGCAAAAGAAAGCATGGAATTCATGAGCTTTATCGGCTCCCAAATACTTCTTAAGCACGTCTATTATTATTCTTAAGCACAATTGGGGCCGCTGGCACAACCCATATCGGTGATCCAAATAACATTATTATTATTAGAAGACCATTTTACTTGATAAATAATGCTCTTAAGCTTTGCATGACCATATAGAATCCAAGACATTTGAACTTCAGATTTGTTCGCATAGGCAGTATCGTTGAGCCAAGAAAGCATTCTGGAGCTCATGGTAGCCATGTATTAGTAACTAGCTCAAGGCTTAGCTCTTATACATATACATGTAATAAAGAATTTGCATCTACATATGTATGAAAGTTTTGTCCTACGCACACATATATCACATTGTATCAATAGGTATCCTTTCAAATAATTGAAGATGTATAGTTAGAATGATTTACATTATTATGTATTAAATACTTTTCGGAGGGAAGGAAACCCTTCGGATAAATTTTGAGGTGGCTTATCCCGAAGCGGCGACGAGCGGGCAGAGTCGCTGAGTGCAATCACGAGATTTTTTCGGAATTCGACGCGGAATTAACAAACGTAATAAACATTAGCTGGGATTACGTATCGGAACAATTCCCCATAGCTGACGTGGCAAAAGGCATTGTTTGACGTGGCAATCTTTCCCTTTTTTCTTCCGCAAAATTTGTTCGCTTTTTTCTTGCTTCCCGGCCATCCGGGCGGCCGAGCCAATTTATGCGCTTCAACCATCAAAGGTGAGTCGCCGCTTGGAATGCAAAACAATTGCTTTAGCTTTTTTTTTTTTTTTTGTTATTTCATCTTAATCTTAACATTTGCTCTGTTTTTGTGTTTTAAGGCAACTTTTTACTGCTTTATGTCGACAGTGGATCATTCTAGGCGGTTTCTTTGCCACAGGCAAAGTGTTTTGAAGCTCGATTATGGTGGTTTTGCTATGTTTTGTTTTTTCTTGCTTGCGTTTGACGATCTCGGTCGGGGCCGATTCAATCATGCAAGTCTATTCTCAATAATGCCAAGTTATCGAAAGAAAAGGGAGATCCTTAGTACCGGATCACTCGCTAGTGTTCTTTTCCACGATAAGAATCTTCCCTATTGCTTGGTTTGCAATCGGCGAGTTCCCATTGCCGGAAATTAACAAACGTAATAAACATTAGCTGGGATTACGTATCGGAACAATTCCCCATAGCTGACGTGGCAAAAGGCATTGTTTGACGTGGCAATCTTTCCCTTTTTCTTCCGGCAGCTTTGTTCTGTTTTTTTCTTGCTTCCGGCCATTATCGACTCGGGCTGTCGAGCCAATTTGCGGCTCAACCATCAAAAGGTGAGTCGCTGCTTGGGAATGCAGCAATTGCTTTAGTTTTTTTTTTTTTTTTGTTATTTCATCTTAATCTTAACATTTGCTCGTTTTTGTGTTTTAAGGCAACTTTTACCTTTTATGTCGACAAAGGGATCATTCTAGGCGGTTTCTTTGCCACAGGCAAAGTGTTTTGAAGCTCGATTATGGTGGTTTTGCTATGTTTTGTTTTTTCTTGCTTACGGCTTGACGATCTCCAGTGTCAGGGCCGATTCAATCATGCAAGTCTATTCTCAATAATGCCAAGTTACTGAAAGAAAAGGGAGATCCTTAGTACCGGATCACTCTGTTAGTGTTCTTTCCCTGATAAGAATCTTCCTATATTGCTTGGCTTGCATATTTAGTTCATGTGCCGTCGGGTTCAATATATCAAGATACTGAAAGAAAAGGAAAATCCTTTGGCATTTCCTTCAGTACATCCTGTTTTTTTGGGGGCTTTTTCATAAATTAAGAATCTAAAGTTTGTCAAGATAAAGACCCTGGGAACTTGCTGTTTGTCGAGATAAAAAAAAAGGAAGTATCTTCCGGATTAGTATTGTCATTTCATTGCATATTAATGATATATGGAATGTAATTGTTGGGACTTGGAACTCACATTTTTATCGCACATTAAAGAATTATGATGAGACCACACCAATTTCCAAATCCGTGTTGCATTATTTGAGAATAGACTTGATCTCCAAAGATCGTGGCTGATATGGTGGTGCTCGGGGAGTGGTTGTCTGGAGCAAGAGTATGAGAAAAGAAAGTCGTAAATGTTCATGTTAACCCTTGGACCCAAGTATCTTAGTGAATATACAATAAAGTTAAGTTAGCAATTATCCTTAGCTAGACCATTGGGGATATTTTTTTTATCTAATATAAGATAGTACAAGTTATAAACTACAAAGGAATTTATTATCGCTGCGGCCAAGGCCGCCGCCAACGCTTCTCTTTCCACCCTTTTGTATACACTAAACATCCCCCGCTATTCTACCAAGGTGAATAAGTTACAATTTTTCTTTGAAATCAAACTAAATAATGTTCACACTACAAAGAGGTGTGAATAAATAAAGAACATGTGACAACATCTATTGTGGCATTGTGCCAGTCCTAGAAATTACATCCGGATCCATTGATAGACTATACCAAGCTTCCTTTTCATCTACTTCGCCCCAAAATAGGAGCATGGGAACCTCTTTGTTTAAATTTATCTATTCATGGAAGATGGTACATGAAAAGGAATTGAACTTGATGACAATTGTAAATCTCTCCTTAGTTTAAATGATGAGACAATTAGGAAAATGTCAGACCAATACATGTAATTAATTAGTTTGTAGGAGGAAGTGACAATACCACTTATACATCTAAGGTACAACGCCACCGCCATAAAACTTATCCAACAGATGAAAAATACTTTGCCTTCTATGGTCCATTACTTTTGCAACATGGAGTGCAAAAGATACCGCATGTTGCTTATCCGACCTTTTAAATTCCTTGTGCACCAACACATCTAGAACAATGTCCCCATATCCGCCGATCATTGCACGAGTTGAAAACAAATCCACAAATTTTGAGTTGAAAACAAATCCACAGACTTCAAAAGATGTTCCTAAAATCTAAATTTGTCAACATGTTCATATATTGCGTGATGATTCTATTTTCCAATTTACTTCCCTATTTATGCAACGATTTGCAACCTAACTTTTCTAAATTTCTAAGGCATCTTAAGGACAATATCACTTTCACATCTTCAAGATCTTGAGGATAAAAGAATCAGAAGTAGAAAATGAGATGGAAGATCTCTGCTTTGCTTTCTACTTCTAATTCTACACGTATTGTACACATTTGCTGACCATGCTATACCAACATTCGTAACATTATTTTAAATGAAGTAGAAAACTATGCTTACTTTGGAAAGAAGCGCATCAACTCGCTTTGTTCAATCGCAAATCTTGTCACTTGACCATCCCGAACCGGGGGCATTTAAAAGCAAAGACTCTTGCCGCTGTTGGCGCTTCATCAGGCTTTAGAAAAAAATGCCTCTTTCAAATCTAGCTCTGATTTTTTTTTCAACAAAGACATGGTTTGATCGTTTGAGTAAAGTCTGATTGAGAAGCGAGAAAATAAGAAATGATTCAAAGCTAGTGGTTTCTTTGTAGGGCAAGAACCTTGTAGAGCAAGAACCTCAACATCAACATAGTGCTGAGCATAATTTTACTGTTAAGAAAACCGAATCTTCCCATACCCCACCTTAAGACAATAATAGCCAAGGTTCCAATGCTCCATAGTTACTTAACTCCTCTCAAAAATCCAAATGATGCACCCACTGGATTTGGTAAATTGAAGATAATCAAAGAATGTGGCTTAGTCGATCTACCTCGAACCCCGATTCCGCAGAGTTATATCTATGAAGCAAGGGGGTTCGAGCAAGGGAATGTTTTAGGATCCTGTGATAACCGTAAGAGTTCAATCGCGAGAAGGAAATTTATGGCAAGGGAGCGTGATTCGTCGTAAGTCCGGCAAAGACCAGAACCCGGAATCAGACAAGAAGATCCAATAGCTTAAGCACTCTCAGATAAATCGGAAAAGAATTAGGAAGGAAGAATTAGAAGGCCCGAATTGACCTTTAATTGGAAGAAAGACAAAGAAGAGCGTGGAGAGAGTGTTCTTACCAACAGAATAAGTCCTAACAGCTTGTCCCGAAAGTAAAAGCAAGCGAAATAAGAAAGGGCCTTTATGCATAGGCTACCATTTCTCGGCCCTCGAGAGCAGGATGCTCGCAAGGATACACACCGGTATTCAAGATATACTACGTAATCGAAAAGCCATAGCCGAGGCGTAACTAAAGAAAATGCAAGAAACGGCGGATCTAGGGCAAACCCCAAAAATCGGGCCACTTTTGAGCAAGGTTTGTGGGTCGACCTGCCGGTGCTTCCTAAAGGGAGAGGGAACATCTTGAGAAGCTTGAGCTGGAAGGGCGCCGTGGCTGCCCCAACCGCCATAGCCACAAAAAAAAAAAACTAGAAAAATGCAAAAATGTTCCCCCTAAAAAAAACATTTGGCACGCGATGCAATGGAGCATCAAAGAATCTTGGAAGAATAGAATCAAAGTGAATGCTTTATATATGTTTTGATAAGCTAATCTAAGAACCTTAGAAAAGATAGTAAACTATTATTATGGTTAAGAGGGGTAATGATCTATTATATCTATGGGCATAAAGGTGTACTTTTAATGTTAAAAAGGGACTTGGGCTAAATATAAGGACGCCATTCAAGTAAGGCTTATTAAGGGATACCTTTACCTTTTCAAAAGGAAGTGAATGTTGCAAAGAGTAAGCTGTATGTGAGGGCAAAGCTTGTTCCTATCCCAATTGAACATCTAAGCCAAATCCTAAAGCCTAGCCTATTCCTCAAATTTATGTTTTTGCTACAAAGGATTTGTAGTGGCTAACTTGCGTTATTGCCTTTCTTTGGAAGTCTCTTGCTCAAGGACAACCCTTCCGGTGGAGAGCTTACCCTAAGGGTGGATTTGTGCTTACTTGACCTGTTTCTTTGACGATCGCTTTTGGCAAAAGATCTTTGGAGACTATTTAATCGTGATCAAATTGGTAATCGAGCACGGTTCGATTTCTCTTGGAGCCTGTGTGTTTTTATTTTGCTTATTTTGAGTGAACGAGTAAGAACTAATCTAATTGCTCTATTAGAAATATTTTGGTATTTGTTTGAGCGAAATTAAAAGCCTTGAAGAATGTTCCCGCCCAAAAAGATTTAGGGTATTGACCTAATCTCTACCGTAATCAAAGCTTGAAAGACGTGCTAGGAAACAATGCTAGTTATGAACCAGTTTATGAAGAACTGAGAAAATCATAGGTCGCTTGGACCATGAAGTGATTGGTTAATATGAAATAATTGCAGGGCATAACTTGGTATAGAAGTTTAATGAATATGGAAATGGGTCGCATGGTCTCTCCCTAGGTTGTGATTGATTAGATCTTCATAAGTGTCCGCATTTCATTTGAAGCCATTAATAAACCGCTTGAAGCCTTAGAATTTTTTATAATATTTCAGGGGTATGTTGAAAGAAAATCATTTGAGGATATGTTAGTAAAGCAACATACCATTTGGTCATTGAATTCTCTAGGTTATTAATGTGTAAGACATGAACCTATGCTAGGTGATACATGCAATTATTGGTATAATCCAAAGAACCATACCATTTGGTTGGGTTTGTAGGTTCTAATGTCATGATTGAGTTTTTCGCAGGACATAGAAATTGTCATGCAGGGAATTATTTTGGGAGATAATCTTACCTTCTTATTGGCACATGAGCAACCTAAGTTTTAGGCGCTTGTGGCTATAAGGTAAAATGATATTTGAATTACATTTGCCTTTAGGAAAATCCAAGGTGGAAGTATAAAGGTGTTCTTTTCTTCGTAGTAGTGTATGGTAAGTCCCGAGACAACTAATATATTTTTCAAAGATAATAGTTGGACTTGAAAATTTTTAGCCTAAAGGGTGGACTTGGAAAATTTTAGCCTAAAGGGCCGGACTTGGAAAATTTTAGCCTAAAGGGTCGGACTTGGAAATTTTTTAGCCTAAAGGGTCGGACTTGAAATTTTTTAGCCTAAAGGGCCGGATTTGACCATTTCGATTATGCATTGCAACCATGGACTTGGTTGTGTTAATTTGCCATATAATTTTGATCGAGGGGCGATCAATCCCAAGAAGGGGAGGAATTGATATGGTGGTGCTCTCTGGAGTGGTTGTTCGGAGCAAGAGTATGAGAAAGAAAGTCGTAAATGTTCATGTTAACCCTTGGACCCAAGTATCTTAGTGAATATACAATAAGTTAAGTTAGCAATTATCCTTAGCTAGACCATTGGGGATATTTTTATCTAATATAAGATAGTACAAGTTATAAACTATAAGCTAATCTAAGAACCTTAGAAAAGATAGTAAACTATTATTATGGTTAAGAGGGGTACGCATCTATTATATCTATGGGCATAAAGGTGTACTTTTAATGTTAAAAAAGGGACTTGGGCTAAATATAAGGACGCCATTCAAGTAAGGCTTATTAAGGGATACCTTTACCTTTCAAAAAAGGAAGTGAATGTTGCAAGAGTAAGCGTATGTGAGGGCAAAGCTTGTTCCTATCCCAATTGAACATCTAAGCCAAATCCTAAGCCTAGCCTATTCCTCAAATTTATGTTTTGCTACAAAGGGATTTGTAGTGGCTAACTTGATATTGCCTTTCTTGGAAGTCTCTTGCTCAAGGACAACCCTACGGTGGAGAGCTTACCCTAAGGGTGGATTTGTGCTTACTTGACCTCGCTTCTTTGACGATCGCTTTTGCAAGTGATCTTTGGAGACTATTTAATCGTGATCAAATTGGTATCGAGCACGGTTCGATTTCTCTTGGAGCCTCGTGTGTTTTTTATTTTGCTTATTTTGAGTGAACGAGTAAGAACTAATCTAATTGCTCTATTAGAAATATTTTGGTATTTGTTTGAGCCGAAATTAAAAGCCTTGAAGAATGTTCTCGCTCCAAAAAGATTTAGGGTATTGATGAATCTCGCCGTAATCAAAGCTTGAAAGACGGTGCTAGGAAACAATGCTAGTTATGAACCGGTTTATGAAGAACCGAGAAAATCATAGGTCGCTTGTATGACACCGACGGGGTGGACGCCCAGAGAGGGATTGCATGCATTTGCATGCATCCCAAGAGGTTGCATGCATCCCTAGAGGGGTTGCATGCATGCATGGAGGGCTGCTAGCTATAAAGAGGCTCGGGGAGAGCTCATCAGCATTCAAGATTCATGGCCAGAGCTCGTGGTTGGGTGGCGAAAGTATAGCTAGCACGCCATTTTGTGCGCGTCAAAGGTATCGAGCTTCAAGTTGTGATGGACCAATCCGGCTGGGAAGTGGATCGATAATGGAGTTGGAGACCGACAATGCGATTTTGAGCTTAAAAGTTGGAAGCTGCTTTAGCTCGCATACGTGAGCTTCGTGACATGGACTCGCCGGGCCGAAGTTTGGCGCTGAAGTTGTCGCGATGATGCGTGACATCCACGGTCGCTGGTATTAAGACCGGCGCCAATGTGAAAATTGAGTTCAAACCTTTATTTGGCAGCCACGGATGATGCGGAGGAACTCTTTTGCATGGTTATGGATCTCAACTCATATTTCGCCAAAACCAAAGATGATGATGACACTCCGCCTTTATTTTGTCAACGCCACTTAGAGGGGTCGCTAAGGATTGGTGGTTTGATCTACTCAAGCACCGAATCCAAGGAAAACCCGATCACAACATTTGCGCAGTTTGTGACACTCATTAAGGAAAGGTTTCGGTCATAATTGGGAGCTGGATTTGCTCACCCGAATGGAACCGCTTGACCCAAAGAAGACAAGGAGTCCGTTTTCGTGATTTTTCGCGCAAGAGTCTTGAAGAAAGGTCTCCAAAATTGGCAAAATGATGCGTAGAAATCAATCGTTGATGGGCAAAGTGTCCATCGCTGGATCCGAGCCAAGTTGGATCTTCAAGTCGCAAACCTTTCTTTTTGGGGCCCTCGCAAACCAGCGTAAAAAGTTGAAGAGGAGGGTCTTTCATTAACTCGTGCCATCAATGCACAAAGGGGTTTAAATCTATGTCGATGATTCCCACGCCGGGTCATTCTCACAAGTTTGTTAAACCCGCATCGTGGAAGAGCGCATCAATGGAGATCATGTTCCTCCTATTTCTGCCTTTAGGGTCAGTGCAAAGCGCGTTCTCGAGGAGGATAAGTCTTCGCCAGAGAGGGAGCCTAAAGAATCCTATATGGCTCTAAGAATCGCCTCCGTCGTGAGCATAAGTGTTTTATTTGCTCTAGTCCCACCATAAATTTTTTGAATGTTCCGTGTACACCCCAAAGGAAAAAGGGGATTCAAAATCGGTACATCTAAAGTTCCACCGAATCTAAGAAAGAAAGCGGACAAAATGGTGGCTTTGTGGGTCATTCCTATACACTAGACCATCCCGAACATAGTCGCCTTTTTATGTTTTTAATCGGGATCCGGGATCGAAAGTGCATGCTCTTTTGATCCCGTAGTGAATTTGATGTGATTTCCGGCGGGGTTAGTGAAGGCGGACTTGTCCACTCTTCCATTGACAAATGCGATGGATTTGTCGTCCGCTTTCGGGTCAACTTTCACCTTGCGCCTTTGTTGTTAAAGATTTGGAATACTCCATTCAAGGTTTTAACGCCAAGCCGCATTTTTGGTGGCTGACCTTGGCAAAGGTGGATCTTTTTGATTGGGATGCCCCGCATCAAGAGTATAATCCTTTGGTTGACTGGTTTACGGTACTCTTTTGTTAGCCTTGGATGGAGGGAAAAGGACCTTTAAGTTGGTTAAGGATCTTGTGATCGGCCCCATTCCAATGGTTTCGTTGTCGATTTCATTGCATGGGCAAATAAGTCGAGATTAAGCCAACTTGCCGTGTTACTTCAAGTGGTTTGATTCGACATAGTTATTCACCTTTTGGTGCACCAGTTTTATTGGTCGGAAAAAGGAACAATTCTTGTCGTGATGTGTATTGCAAGTCTTTGGAAGAATACTATTTGCATTTGCACTTATTATAGACAAGTTTGTTAAGAATTTTGCTAGCATTGCTCTCTAAGAATAATATGATTTGGACAGTTGTGGATTGTTTGACTAAGCAAGCCCACTTTATTCCTTGTTCAAATAACTTAAAAACTTATGATGCATGCAAATGACTTTTAAGGAATGTGATTGGGTATGGATGAGGATTCACAAAGGCCACTTTTTAAGAAGGACGCCAAGAAAAAGACCTTTTAAGTTGGCGCCTCGATTAATGTTTCCAGTTTGAATGATAAATACACTAGTGGTTCTAAGCAATATTTGGTTAAGTTTGCCAATCGGCCTTTGGAGGACGCCATGGGTTCGTGGCAATTTATTTGAGGCCTATTCGAGATTCTCGTGATGAATATAACGCCGGAAGGCACAAGACATTGGGAAGGCTTCTAGTAGCCTACCTAAAAGAGGGCCAAGAAAAAGATTATGCTAAGATGGCAAAAGGACTCTAGTTCCCTTTGGCAAAGAGGGACTGTCAGCATGATGTCAAGGGGAGGGAATGTATTAGACACCGGACGTGGACGCCCGTAGAGGGATTGCATGCATTTGCATGCATCCCTTAAGAGGTTGCATGCATCCCTAGAGGGGTTGCATGCATGCATGGAGGGTTGCTAGCTATAAAGAGGCTCCTGGGAGAGCTCATCGCATTCAAGATCATGTTTGAGCTCGTGGTTGGGTGGCGAAAGTAGCTAGCACGCCATTTTTGTGCGTTTATCGCTTGGACCATGAAGTGATTGGTTAATATGAAATAATTCGAGGGCATAACTTGGTATAGAAGTTTAATGAATATGGAAATGGGTCGCATTGTCTCCCTAGGTTGTGATTGATTAGATCTTCATAAGTGTCCGCATTTCATTTGAAGCCATTAATAAACCGCTTGAAGCCTTAGAATTTTTATAATATTTCGTGGGTATGTTGAAAGAAAATCATTTGAGGATATGTTAGTAAAGCAACATACCATTTGGTCATTGAATTCTCTAGGTTATTAATGTAAAGACATGAACCTATGCTAGGTGATACATGCAATTATTGGTATAATCCAAAGAACCATACCATTTGGTTGGGTTTGTAGGTTCTAATGTCATGATTGAGTTTTTCGCAGGACATAGAAATTGTCATGCGCAAATTATTTTGGGAGATAATCTTACCTTCTTATTGGTACATGAGCAACCTAAGTTTTAGGCGTTTGTGGCTATAAGGTAAACAGATATTTGAATTACATTTGCCTTAGGAAAAATCCAAGGTGGGAAGTATAAGGTGTTCTTTTCTTCGCGTAGTGTATGGTAAGTCCCGAGACAACTAATATATTTGGCAAAAGATAATAGTTGGACTTGAAAATTTTAGCCTAAAGGGCTTTGGACTTGGAAAATTTTTTAGCCTAAAGGGTCGGACTTGAAAATTTTAGCCTAAAGGGTCGGACTTGAAAAATTTTAGCCTAAAAGGGTCGGACTTGGAAATTTTAGCCTAAAGGGCGGACTTGAAATTTTTTAGCCTAAAGGGCTGGATTTGACCATTTCTCGATTATGCGATTGCAACCATGGACTTGGTTGTGTTAATTTGCCATATAATTCTTGATCGAGGACGATCAATCCCAAGAAGGGGAGGAATTGATATGGTGGTGCTCTGGGAGTGGTTGCCTGAGCAAGAGTATGAGAAAGAAAGCCAGAAATGTTCATGTTAACCCTTGGACCCAAGTATCTTAGTGAATATACAATAAGTTAAGTTAGCAATTATCCTTAGCTAGACCATTGGGGATATTTTTATCTAATATAAGATAGTACAAGTTATAAACTATAAGCTAATCTAAGAACCTTAGAAAAGATAGTAAACTATTATTATGGTTAAGAGGGGTACGCATCTATTATATCTATGGGCATAAAGGTGTACTTTTAATGTTAAAAAGGGACTTGGGCTAAATATAAGGACGTCATTCAAGTAAGGCTTATTAAGGATACCTTTACCTTTCAAAAAGGAAGTGAATGTTGCAAGAGTAAGCGTATGTGAGGGCAAAGCTTGTTCCTATCCCAATTGAACATCTAAGCCAAATCCTAAGCCTAGCCTATTCCTCAAATTTATGTTTTTGCTACAAAGGATTTGTAGTGGCTAACTTGGCGCTTATTGCCTTTCTTTGAAGTCTCTTTGCTCAAGGACAACCCTGGCCGGGTGGAGAGCTTACCCTAAGGGTGGATTTGTGCTTACTTGACCTGTTTCTTGACGCATCGCTTTTGCAAGATCTTTGGAGACTATTTAATCGTATCAAGGGCCCATTAAATTGCAGTCAAGAAAATTGTTTAAAGTGGTGGAAAACATTCCTGGTGGACGTGAAATTCCGTGTCTCAATTTAGACAGAATATTACAGTAATCCCAGGCTAGTGGTTATTACTGAGTAGATAAAGGTATCCCTTCAAATAATTGAAGATGTATTGTTAGAATGGTTGACATTATTGAGTAGGCCCACATTCAATTCTACTATGTTCTTTTGCTTTGTATATCCTTTTAGGACACAAGTTTATATCAGCGTGTGTTTATCACATTTTCTATGTTATAAATTTATAGACACGTGTTTTTTGGTAGGAACAAAAGTTTCACAAAAGAGGACACGTTCTTATTGCAAAATTGACAAAAGTGTACTATAAACATGCCTATAAATTTATAGCATATATAAAAAATGGGATAAGCATGCACCATATAAACGTGTTTCCTAAAAGTATATCACAACATATCACAACATATATAAGCGAGTTTCATTTTTGTTTGAAAAAATATGTTTCTAATATTTCCATCAGTGAGAAGGGCTCTCGGGTCGACGCGTTAGTTTTTGGGCCATTTCTCTATTATTTTTTTCCCTATTTTCTTTGAACCACAAGCTTTTGGCGATGGAATTACTTTTGTTTGAAGCGAAGTTTGGCATCGAATCTTATCGTGGCCATGGCAACTGCAATGAAGGTCACAACTATGGCGACCCACAGAAGAGGTCCATGCTTCCTATTTGCTTCTTGTTTGATATAGAGTTAGTCCATGTTGCCTTTTGAGACCATGGACAGTTCCTCTGTAGACAGTTGGCCTTTTGATGATGCTCGGTCTTGCTCCTTTGGCAGTTGCTAGCTGCCATTCTCGTGTCCTCAGAAAACATGCTCCTTTGGCAATTTCTGGCATGCAACTCACATATCCTCAGAAAACAATCCTCAGAGACTAAGGGAAATTCATCTCCTTTTTAAAGCATTACTGGAAACTATTTTCGAGCATTTGGATAACCCACAAGATCCCAGTAGCATATCTTTGATCTATAAGCAGTGGTACGGAATCGAGGGCTTCACCAGATTCCATGTCCATGTTGTTAATTATTACTCTATTCATCCATGGATGCGAACCAGGCGATTTCCGAATCTAAGAAGCCTTAAGTTGAAGGGAAAACCTAGAGCATATGAGTTCAAGCTTCTACCAGAGAAATAGGGTGGATACGCAAAGCCTTGGGTTCAAGAGATTGTAAGTGCTTACCATTTCTTGACTTATCTTATCTTATCTTATCTTATCTTATCTTATCTTATCTTATCTTATCTTATCTTATCTTATCTTCATTTCAGACATGTGGAGATTCTGGATGAGGATTTGCAGCTTCTGGCCAATAGCTTTAAGCATCCTTTGCAAGTTCTTATGCTTCACAAGTGCAGCGGATACTCTACTTCTGGCTTGCATGCCATTACCTGCTCTTGCAGGTACCTCACAGGCTTACCTTTTCTGATTTCTTTTCTAGAAAAAACCCTTTTCTTCTGCATACTGTGTAGTCAAATGGTTCATGCATGTTTTTTCTAACATGGATGCATGTGTATGGATTGTGATCTTCTTGATATTTCTAAGAGGATTATATCATCTTCTTATGAGTTATATGTTGCCTTGTGTATTTTCATACGACTGCCATTGCTCAATGCCTTTTCTTTCAATAGACTCCTCAGAGTTCTGTTCCTGGAGGAAAGCAATAGAATCGATAATGTTTGAGACTGGCTTCATGAGCTTGCAGACAACAACTCTAGATTAGTAGTACTTAGTTTTGCTATGACCTAGTACTTAGTTTTGCTATGACCAGCTTGGAACATGTGATGTGAGCATGGAGGACCTTCAAGCAATACTGCAGAGGTGCAGGTCATTAATAGTGTTTAAGGTTAGCATACAGGTCAATATAAATGTGCAAAGGGATTTGAGCAGTTGCAATTCAATGAAGGAACTGGCAATTCTTTTTAATATTGACAATGATGATCCAATGATTCCTTTGCCAAGGAACTTAACATCTCTTTCTAGTGATATCCACTTTCCTGTACAACACAACATTGGCCAAGTTGGATTTACTTCTTCCCGAGTTGCCAGCAGAAGGCCAAAATGCATTGTTGAGGAGTTGTCCAAACCTTGATGATTTGCAGGCAAGTTTTCTTTCCAGTCAATTAGTGCTTTTGAAAGCCACTTTTATGTAGTTACACATCATGGCAATAGACCAAGCTAGAAGCAATGAATGGATAAATGCAATAGTTGCCAGCCACGAATACCAGGTTAGAAATTATAATTTAAAGAAACATAAGGTTTGAATATGGCTGATGGCAGGTGAGCATGGCAGAATATTAAAATGATGATGTAATAAAACATGTCTGTAAATACTCTAAATGTTTAGGACATGAAAAAACTAGATTAAAAGCAAAAATATAGATATTGGATGGAACTTGACCTGTTCATCAGACCTGCCATCAGCCATATTCAAACCTTATATTTCTTTAAACTATAATTTCTAACCTGGTATTCGTGGCTGGCAGCTATTGCATTCAATCTTTGATCTTCTATTGTCATGTGGAGATGTACTGAAGAAGAAATAGTTTTCTGCCTTCCAGACTAAATCTTGTCAAGAGGCCGTACTCCCTTGAAGCTTTATACCCACAACCTGACTACGTGGGAGATATTCCTTTAGGTAGGAACAGATTGCCATTGTTTAAAACTTGTACCAGTGTTTGCTAGGTGATCCAAACCACTATATGATGTTAGCAATAAGCTACATCCTTGCAATAAAGAAGAGAAACCATTATCAAGAGATAACTCGCTGACCTCTTCCACCACATTATCAGTAAGTGATCAAACGAAAATCGAGTAGGTTTTTACAGTGTTGTCCTACACTTTCTAGAGCCGCATTTTTTTTGTCTGATACATAAATATATAGCTTTTAGAGATTTACACAACTCTATGCAGTTGCTGTGAGAGATACAAAAGCCTGATCATCATGTTCCTCTATTCGAATTCTTCTCAGTTTTTGACAATTTGCTATCAATAGAAGACCATCATCCCCAATGATGTTTCGTGCCTATGGAAGGAAGATTATTAGAATAACCACAAATACCAATGCCAACAATACAATGGCCATAGTAATATGAGTATAATAATTGTCCACAACAATACAACCATCAAAGGTTGATGGAGCGAACTCAATGAAGAAAAATCTAAATTAGGAAATAGAGAATAACTTTGATTGCATTGCCAACAAATACACTTCCGAAGTACATAGTTTTTGCATTCAACCAAAGTAAATCAGAAAAACATGAAGACATCTTTTGAAAGGAATATAAAGCCAAAATTTAGAACTTCCATTCATTGCTTCTAGCTTGGTCTATTGCCATGATGTGTAACTACATAAAAGTGGCTTTCAAAAGAAGCTCAGAAAGAAGTAAATCCAACTTGGCCAAGTTAGTTGCTGTGTGTTCCTATATAGGAAGCTGGATATCACCAGAAAGAGATGTTAACTTCCTTGGCAAAGTGATCACTGGATCATCATCGTCAATACTAGAGAAAATTGCCAGTTCCTTTATTGAATTGCAACTGCTCAGATCCCTTTGCACATGTATATTGACATGTACGCTGACCTTAAACACTGTTAATGACCTGCACCTCTGCAATATTGCTTGAAGGTCCTCCATACTCACATGTTCCAAGCTGGTCATAGCAAAACTAAGAACATCTGATCTGGAGTTGTTTTCTGCAAGCCCATGAGGCCAGTCTCCAGCATTATCGATTATATTGCTTTCCTCTAGGAACAGAACTCTGAGAAGCCTATTGAAAGAAAAGGCATTGTAAGCAATGGCAGTCATATGAAAATACACAAGGCAACATATAACTCATAAGAAGAGGACGTAATATGCTTAGAAATATCAAGAAGATCACAACCTATCCACATGCATCCATGTCAGAAAAAACATGCATGAACCGTTTGACTACACAATATGCAGAAAAGAAGGGTTTTTTCCAGGACAAAAATTAGAAAAGGTATGCCTGTGAGGTACCTGCAAGAGCGAATAATTTCATGCAATCAAGAAGTAGAGTATCTGCTGCACTTGTGAAGCATAAGAACTTGCAAAGAATGCTTAAAGCTATTGGCCAGAAGCTGCAAATCGTCATCTAGAATCTCCGCACGTCTGAAATGAAGAGAAGTCATGAAACGGTAAGCACTTACAATCTCTTGAACCCAAGGCTTTGTATATCCACCCCATTTCTCTGGTAGAAGCTTGAACTCATATGCTCTAGGTTTTCCCTTTAACTTTAGGCTTCTTAGATTTGGAAATCGCCTAGTTAGCATCCATGGATGAATAGAGTAACAGTTAACAACATGGACATGGGATTTGGTCAGCCCTCGATTTTGTACCACTGCTTATAGACCATAGATATGCTACTGTGATCTTGAGGGTTATCCAAATACCCGAAAATAGTTTCCAGTAATGCTTCAGAAAGGAGATGAATTCCCCTTAGTCTCTGAGGACTATTTTCTGAGGACATGTGAATGGCATGCCAGCAATTGCCAAAGACCGACCATCATCAAAAGGCCAAACTGTCGGATGCCCGTATATAGAGTCCAGGATGTGGTATTTCCGGCCTTTTTTTGTGGTATTTCTGGCCATCCGATATCAGCCAAATGGTATTTCTGGCCAAAAAAGTGGTGTTTCTGGCCAAAAAAGTGATGTTTCTGGCCAAAAATATGGTATTTCTGGCCAAAAAGTGGTATTTCTGGCCAAAAACGAAGCGAGAAACTGCACGGCGGAGCCAAAATCTTTGGTCGGATCCTTCTTGCTGCTCCCTGGACGGCTTGAAATGCTTCAAAAGCCCTTTCAATCGCTTTATCTTCCTCTTTAACACTAGTTTGATGAAGAGAGAAAGTGATTTGAGCAAAAAATGACCCAAAACAATTGATTCTGGGCTTGAAACTGTGAAGTGCGCAGTGGCTGATAACGGGTGGCCGAAAATACCACACCCCGAGCTCTAAATACGGCGGTCCCAAACTGTCTATAGAGGAACTTCACATTCTGCAAGTTGAATCTGTTTTATGGAAAACATGCAAGCTTGCCGCCGGAGCAGGCGACGGATTCTAGGCACTCTAGCCTGAGAAGAAGGCACTCCATATCCTGTTTGATTCAAGCAGAGGATGCAAATCTTGCGGAGGGCTTGAATCACGGCCAGAGAGGGGTCATATCATTTTTATTTTATTTTTTGTTTTTTAGAAGTAAGTTTTTTCTTGGAACGGAAACATTACAAAAAAAAAAGAGAAAAGGAAACTGGCTTATACTAGTAACGGTGCCCGGCGTTGCCGGGCATAAGTACTTTTGTGTTTGTTTCCGGGCATAAGTATGATTGTGTTTGTATTGGGAGGGACGATGAAGTAATTGATGTTGTTTATAAATATAGGAAAAATGTTGATGCTAGGATTGTTCGAGCTTGCGTAAGACAGGTGGAGAGCATGTGTTTAAGTCAATTTATGCAAAGTAGTTGGGAAGCTTCAAAATTGTTTTTGCTCGTAGCAATCCTTTATGGACTTGTAACCTAATAGTTAAAGGTCTAGTCAATTGACTTTGTGTTGGAAATGTGAAAAGATGACTTGAATTTGAAGGATGTATTTTAAGGGGGTGTGGTTTTTTTTTTTTTTTTTTTTTTTCCTTTTTGAGTGGTAGACTTATGTATGTATGTTGATAAGTGCTTTTGAAAGTTGCAAATTGTTTCATTTTTAAAGTGATGGAATGTCCTCGAAAGGTTTGTGTAGATATGAAGGTACATCTCTAAAGAAATAAGAATATTTACCCATGGTATAATGAAAATCGTCAAAATCATAAGTAACAAAGAGAAAAAATGAGAGAGAAGGCAGGCAACATCAAAATCTATAGGTAGCAGAAACAGAAATGTGCAGTCCTCTACGTGTGTTAGAATGGAGAAGTTTTATTTGCTAAACAACATTGAACTCCCAAGTTAATTGTGCATATGTGTGCTTTCGAGGTTCATTTCGTTGGTTGGTTGGTTGACACTACTAATATGTCTTGTTGTTTAAGCATTTTTGGCCTCACAAAGGCCTGAAGTACTGAATAACATGAATAACTCAGGGTGATTGCCATCCTTGCATAAGCTCCTTGATCTATCAGTATATTTGATCAAGGTATATAGCTCGGGAGTATGTATGTCCAACTTAGATACATCATCATCCTCAGGTTCAATTGTTTCTCTTCAGTTGTTCTTTCTCAAAACTTAATTCGAAGGAATCGAGTCTCTAGAGGGCTTTGATAAATCGTTAGAGGAAGTCATTGTTCTTGGTCTGTGTTGTTGACTTTAAGAATGATGCATCCTGTTTCGTAAAAGTTGATGGGTTTGTCTTTTCCATTGCATGGTGAAAGCACCTGTTGAAGCACCTTGCTGTTGCGGTGTTGGTCCAGTGGAGCTTTGAAACATGTGATTGTCTATCATATTGATGGTCATCATAATAATAGACGAAAACGTAAATTGACCTCTCGGGTGTCATTGATGTGCTGCCTCACAGCTATAAGTACATGCTGCATTTGCTTACTATACAAAAACATTAGTGTTAGGTTCTGGAATTCAAAATGTGGGAATACATATTTATATTTGAAGAAAGAGCTTACATGCAATGCCAACATGCCAAATTCAAAGTATACATAGAGAATAGGGATGAGGCATACCTTGCTCTTGTTGGGTCCTTATTAGATGCATCGTGCAAAGCAAGTAAGGTAGCATCAGGGCCTCTTGAACTTTGTACACAGGTAGAATAAAGCCTGAAAGAGTGGTATTGATGACTATGCAGAGCAAAATGCTTGTATATGCATTCCTAGAGTCTACTTACTGGATGCAAAAGAGAGGGTGCAATTACTCATGCTCGTATTGCAATTAACATTGTGTCTTCTTGATCCTTGGCTGCCATCTCCATCTAACGGGCAATTTTTCCTTCTCCCTGTGGTGACATTGAACATGCAGGTGCAAGAATTTATTGCAGATATTACGCAAGGAATGGAGCTTAAAAAAATAGTTGGAACTTTCAAGGAGTCTTTACGCACTTGTCACCGTGAAGAAAGTGTTTTTTTAAGCAAAGACTCGATTGGAAGCATACCAAGACGTCTCAAAATCATCACATGAACAGGGGCCAAGCAGTGTAGAGGGACATTATAAGATGAGTTGGAGAATCAGTCCATGGATTATCTTTTAAAATGAATGTGCTTTCTAAAGTTTCAAATAGCTCATGGCATTCAAGTCTAGTTTGACCTGTTGCTGTTGCTGTGCATGTAATCACAAATACAAAAGGACAGTAGTTCAAAAATATATACAGTGTTTTGTATGCAGTGTTTTGTATGTGGCCTCAGAACACCTGAATCGTCACCGGGTTATTCTATTGTTCTTGCAATGCAGCCCTATTGCTCGCCATGCATACTCGAAAATTAATGGCCAATGTTATAAAATTCATGTGTGACAATGTGGATTGTGGCTTACTTTTCTTTGTATTTGCCTTAAGAGAAATGAAAAATGTCACATGAGTATGAATAAAGATAACATAGAAAATAGAGTGTTCTAAATATCTAAAAAGACAATAGTGGATGCAATCAGACTGCAGATGCAAGGCTGCCTAAAGATAGCTGTTTGTTTTTTTTGGAAGCAATGTCATTTGTTGTCCTCCCACACATATGTGTTTGAAAGTAGAAGTACAAAGACAATCTAATTTAAAGTAGTACAGAGACAGGTGTTTTAAAGTTGTGATTATCCTGATTTATTTTTATGTCAATGTCGAATACCAATGTCAATTAAATACAGAGACGACATAATCAAATACATGATAATGGAAAGGATAGCAAATGGTTGCAAATGAGGAAACAACTTAAGGGGACGGACAATTCAATGATTGCCGATAAGCTATGGCAACCCCGCAATGCAAAACAAGATACCACGCCTAGTTCTCTAAGCTATTGTTATGGCAAAATAGTAAAATCGATGCAAAACTCTACATGCAAAATAATGTTATGTATTCTCAATATATTAAATGCAGACCTGAGCAGTTTAGAATAATTCAACTGATGGCAGCGTATATGAGTCACCATCAAAACCTGTTACAATCAGATCCAATTTTATCAATTGGGTGGTAAAAGCAGACCCAAAATTTAAAGGAAAACTTATTTAGATGCAACAAATGTTCGCAGCTAATAACTCGTTTCTCGCATACCCATCGCCCCATTTTAACAAACTCACCGATAAGAGTTGTGAAGTCGAGATATATACAGAGGCATTTGATTATAACTTTCATGTTCATTAAATATACCACATGCATGAGATACTAAGTACGACTTTGTGTTTCTACATGAAATAGGCCAAAAAGAAAACCGATTCGGCCAATGCTCACCTTTAGTTAAACAATGTGCAATACGCCTCCCTCTCTTACCTTGTAATGTTCCAAGGGCAATATTGACCATATCCAAAGATACTACGGTTGGAATATAAATATGCCGACTACATAATGTGTCAAACAAAGAAGGTTCAAAGACTTAGCACACAAAGTCTGCCGAGAAGGTGCCGAAATGTACGTATAAGGCAAGACTTTGTCAAGATCGAGCAATCGACCCCAAAATCGGTGCCGTAATTAATGGGCGGTGGTGAAAAACCAGACTACTATTCTTAGTCTCACCGCTTGTTTATATTGATTGTACGCTATGTGGTATGCAATGCTCGTAAGCAGAGATTGTATTTCCCATTGCTTTTCTCAATAGAGTTATTCTTGTTCTTCTATTCTATCTCTTGAGTCGATCTTTGTAGGGTTTGTGCTGGTTTTGCACTAGTTCTATCATGGTATCGGTGACGCTTTCTTAAGGGAAGAATAGAGCAAGCTATTGGAGAAGCATCCAAATTGATTGGCCATTGTTTCCATCGCTCTTTTTGTCGAGATTTGGTGGTGGAAACTCTCATTTGCAAAGATTGAAGAAGATTCTTGTTTTTGGCCCGAGAAAGTGTTTTGGGAGAGCGATTTGGATTTTCCAAAGAACTTCGTGTGAGATTCGAGTATTTCAAGACCTTTTTTAAGCACAAAATTCAAGATTCAACTTTTCTAGTGGGTGCTTTGTTTGGTGACGAATTTGTTTTCTCAACCATCCGCTTGGTCACTGAAAACAGAGAAATTCATGGATCCATTCAAGTTCTCACGCACGCAAAGCTCACTAGTAATAATTACCATGCTTGGAAGAAGGTAATGGTGAATTATTTGATATTTAGTGACATGGGGGCTGTTTGATGAAGACTTTATCAAGACCAAGTCGCCAGATGTCGGGCAGATAAACCGTAAAACTTGTGCTCTTGTCAAAATGTTGGTCAAGAGACAATTGGTCATGAAATCAACCATTTTATCGAAGTTTAAGGAGATGTGGTCTCATTTGGAGAAGTCTCTTGATAGCAAAGGTATGGCTACCCAAATGCTGATCCGTAACAAAATGAGACATGCCCAACTAGGTGACTTCAAATCACACAAAGATACCTTACTCGATGAAGCAATGGCGCTTCGATTACATGGTCGCCGGTGGAGTGTCATTCGAAAACAAATGATCCAAGATATCTTGGTTGGTCTTCCTCCTTCAGATGATATTATCTCTTCAAGATTAGGTACAAGGAGAAGATTGATATAGCCAAAGTAACCATCTCTACCGCAACAAGAGGAGTTGGTGCGTACAAAGGGATGGGAGAGTGGACCATGCTAATTTTGTGTCTATTTCTGGCCGACACCAAGAAGAAGTTTGTCGATAGCAAAGACTCTAGGAAGTCGAAAATGTGAAGTCCGAAGGTAAGAAATCCAAGGAGTTCAAGCTACCGGAATTGTGGTGAAAAGGGTCACTACCGCTCAATTGTAAGAAGGAGATGAAAAGCTCAAAGGATAGTGACACGAGAAGCAATGCCAGCCAACTCTAAGGGAGAGACAAGTGCCGCTATGCGGTGCCACTTTTGATGCTGAATATCTCAATCTTGCAAAGAAGCAGCCAAAGACCTTACGAAGGACTGAATTTTGGACTCAGGGGCCACGATTCATCTTACCGAGATTCAGATGTGTTTTCTCGAACTTGAACCTCGATCCGAGATGATGTGAAGATGGGTGATGGATATTCTCTTCCTATCACAGAAAGGGGATTGTAGCTTTTCAATTGCATGGACGGTAAGGTGAGGAATGTCATGTTTGCTCCCGGATTACGCCTAATATCATGTCCGCTGTCAATTTGATAAGGCAGCCATCACATTGTTCTCGAAAATGGCAAAGCCTATCTCACGGGCGTGAATCCACTTGAAGGAATTGACTTGAAAAGTCCGGCAGTTCATGGCACAAAGGGACGCTGCGTAATGGCTTGTATGTCTTTGATGGTTTAGTTCATAAGACCGAACATGGTCTTGTATGTGCCGATTTGATCACCGAGCATCCGTGGGTAATGCCTCGCTTTGGTCATGTTGGAGGCACCGGGCCGTATATGCTTTGTACAAGAACAAGATGGTTACGTGTATTCCCTCTCCAAAATGTGTCAAGCTTGAGTGTGTCAAGCGCCATCTCGGGAAAAGCAACCTCAACAAAATTTTTCCACAAAGAAAGTTACTCATCGAAAGCAACTCAACCTCTTGAGCTGCCGCATTCGATTTGTGCTATATGCCCGATGTTTCGCTAGGTGGAAAAGGTATTTCTTGACCCCGATTGATGATTTCGTAGGTACACTTGGGTGTATACTTTGCACCGCAAATCTGAGGTGCTTGGCAAGTTCAAGGCCTTCAAAGCAAAGCAATGGAAAAGCGCATGGGTTAGTAATCAAAAAGTTGAGAAGTGACAATGGAGGTGAATATGTTTCTAATGCCTTTGATGAGTTTCTCATGGAAGAAGGTATTGAAAGACAAGAATCATTCCTTATGCTCATCCACAAAATGGTGTAGTCGAAAGGAGGAATAGATCCTTGCTTGATTTGGCAAGATCTATGATGAGTCACAAGCAACCGCCTCAATCTTTTGGGGAGAGGCAATGCGGACAAAGCAAAGATATTTGGCAAATAGGTCGCCTACTAAGGCGCTCAGTGATGTGACTCCTTATGAAGCATTTTGGAGAATGAAACCGGATGTGTCTCATTTGAGGGTGTTTGGATGCTTGGCTTATGCTTCCATACATGCCGAGAAGCTGAAAAGTATGGGAAGTTGCATGACGTGGTCGCCAAAGCCATCTTCATTGGGTATCCGTAAAAATCGAAGGTTACAAGTTGTATGATCCTTCCAATAAGCGTGTCATTGTAAGCGCATCGGGCCCGCCGCTGAAGATGCCGTGGTATGATGGTATATCGCCTAGTGATTCTCCGTAGTTTACAATGACGTAAGCTTGATGTTGAGATCCGATAGCAGCCGGCCGGTAGACCTTTCTCTCCCTCTTTAGTGGTTTCTCCAAAGAACTCAAATTTGCCTGAAGTAGTGGCACGGATGATCCCAATCCCACTACGCCCCTATGGTCCATGAGCAGGTTGGTTTCTTTCACGGGGAGTCCAAAGACACATGAAGGTACCAGAGCACCCGATCCAAAGACTCCGTTATAAAGACCTATTGTAGCACCTCGCTATACCTCCCGTTGTTGAACCTAGAGATCAGCACGCCTCAAGGAGAAACAAATTGTTGCGTAACCGTTGCAAAGACCTCGCTGTACCCGTTGTTGAACCTAGGAGATCGATCGCCCTCGATGGAGAAACAGAGAAGTCTAATGGATCATGTAACCTTGCCTTAATGGCAAAGGTCCGTGATCATGTTGATCCACAAACCTTTCATGAAGCAAACTAGTGATCCGCAGCGGCAAAGATGCAATGGAAGAAGAATACCTCAATTGTCAAGCAAGGCACATGGGAATTGGTTGAACTTCCACCGATAAGCACGCTATTGGTCGTAAGTGGGTGTTTCAACCAAATTTCATGCCGATGGGACAAAGACAAAGCACAAAGCTAGACTTGTAGCTAAGGGTTTTGCACGTAAAAAAGGCTTAGATTATGATGAAGTCTTTGCCCCGTGAGCTTTAATGTCCACTATTAGATCGGGCTTATAGCCATGTCTGATGAAAGGTTGGCCAATATTTCAAAATGGACATTAAGTCCCGCTTTTGAATGGTGATTTGGAGGAAGAGGTCTATATGACTCAACCTCCGTGATTTGTTGTTCAAGGAAAGGAGCAGCTGGTTTGTCATTTGAAGAAAAGCATTTATAGCTTGAAGCAGGCTCCAAGATGTTGGCATACCTAAAATTAATGCTTTCTTTCTTGAGCAAGGTGGATTCAGCAGGCGCAAAGAGACCCCAATCTTTATTACAAATCACATGAAGGGCTTAATGTGCATTGTGGTTTTGTATGTTGATGATTTGATCATCACAGAGATGCCGATGTGCTGATTTCTACACCGGTTGAAGTTATCTTCGCCCTTCGAGATGACCGATCTTGGCCTTATGCATTATCGCTTTAGATGTAGAAGTGTGGCAAAGACTCGATGGCATCTATCTTTCGCCAGTAAATATATCAAAGAAATGTTACAACAAAGATCGTATGCAAGATTGCAAGGTCGCGGCAAGTCCTTTTGATCCGTGCACAAGGCTTGAGCTTGATTTCGATGGTGAGGAGTGTGATCCCACACTCTATCAAAGCTTGGTAGGGCGCTTGATATATCTCACAAATCACTAGACCTCGATATCTCTTTGCCGTGGGAGTGCCGAAAGCGCATTCATGAGCAATCCCGTGCAACGACCGAAGGTCGCTAAAAGATCACCGGGTATATCCGGCGGGGACTTCACAGAAGGTCTCTTTATCGTAGGTCCTCCGATTTCCAGCTGAAAGTCTTTGTTGATGCGCATCATGCTAACCGCCATGATAGCAAAAGGTCCACAAAACAGTGGATGGTCACGCTCATAGGGCCTAACGTGGTCGACTTGGGTTGTCCAAAAGACAGCCTACAAAGGTCAATCAAGACCACGGAGGCGTAATTCAAAGCACTCAGCCGCTGGGATGCGTGAATTGTTGTGGCTTAAACATTTGTGGACAGATTCAGGTACCTCCATCCTCTACCGTTATATTGTGTGACAACACAAGTACCATCCATCTTGCCAAGGATGCTAAGTACCTTCTCCCCTCACAGATCGGGCTTGTCGATGGCTTTACCAAACCATTAGTTGGATCTAAGTTCGCCAATGTGAAGGAGAGCTTGGGCATGAAGAAATTGCAGCCGAAGGGAGAGAAGGATTGCCTTAGTTTCAAATTTTCCGATTTTCTTCCGCTTAGTCGCAACATTTAAGGGAGAGTGTTGGAATATAAATATGTCGACTACATAATGTGTCGAAACAAAGAAGTTGGTTCAAAGACTTAGCACACGTGTGCCGAGAAGGTGCTGAAATGTACGGCGACTTTGTCAAAGATCGAGCACCCCTAAATCTAAATCGTCAGGCTGCAATTAATGGGCTGGTGGTGAAACGATAGACTACTATTCTTAGTCTCACCGGGCTTGTATATATTGATTGTAATGCTATGTAGTATGCAATGCTCGGCAGAGATTGTATTTCCTATTGCTTTTCTCAATAGAGTTATTCTTGTTCTTCTATTCTATCTCTTGAGTCGATCTTGCGGGGTTTGTGCTGGTTTTGCACTAGTTCTATCACTACGTGCTTGGAAGGATTTTCAGTTGAGAAGGAGAAATTGTGCACGAGAACTCAGGTTTAAGCAGGCCTGAGATATGACATTTCACTGCCAGGATGACACATTTTAACCTTCCTTGCACCTTCCTTAAAAAAATCAAGGACTATGATTTTGCCTTCCCCCCTTGATCCGACGGTCTAGAGGCATGGTGCATGCCCCATGCATGTCCCCATGTAGATCCTAAAGCCATAGCTGTGCCACCTCATTGGCCCCCAAATAGACGGCCTAGATTGATTTGAATATATAAACAATCCATGGGTACATCGTTTCTCATGGGCACATAGAATAATTATAATACACAACTACCATTAACATTATTAACACAAATCATTGCATTTGACACATTTAAATTAAAATCCCCCTTAAACCCCCTTTGGTTTGGGTGCATATTCACACTAAGGTTACTCCCGCAAGATATTCCAATGGGCATATTTGATTCCAAGACCGTATATAGCGATCCTCGTTTGTGGGGTATGCATGTACAAGTTTTTGTATACTGTGTATTAAGGTTTGCAAAATACTATAAGGTTTGAGAGAATGTACTTAATGGTGTTAATTTTGTACATGTATTGTAAATTTTATGGGGCTCTCGCTGCCCTACATAACCCCCCGTGTGAATATGCACCCAAACCAAAGGGGGTTTAAGGGGGATTTTAATTTAAATGTGTCAAATGCAATGATTTGTGTTAATAATGTTAATGGTAGTTGTGTATTAATGGTAGTTGCGTGTAGGGGTGCATGTAATATTGTGCATGGGGTTTCCTTAGTGCATGTAATATTGTGCATGGGGTTTCCTTAGTGCATGTAATATTGTGCATATAATATCTGCGCATGGAGATTCCTTAGTGCATATGAATCATAATAGAAAATGGTAGTAGAGCTAAAAACAAGCCATTACATTCGAAGTCCTAATATTAAGTGTGACATAATACCATGATAGATAATAGACAAATGGTAACACATTTACAATGACAAGACGACCATCATGGAAATTTCTGTTTCTGTAAATTTTTTGCCTATAAAATGAAGCACTCGGGAAGTCAAATCACAGTAACTGATACCTACCTTCTTCAAGCTACATATTCCGTATACTGGATACAAATGGTTACCCAAGACAATATGTACTAAGGATACTGCTTGGAAAACAAAGCATCTTTATGGCTTTGATAGCTTTGCATATAAGCTTGTACTTCCCACAAGAAATGCTTCATTCTCTTCCTGACATAAATATAGTTATTCACTTAGTGAGAGTAGCATTCTGTACAAATTTGCCAGTTAGACATAATCAAACGAAACTCACAAAATTGTGTTTATCCTCCATGGAGACTGAAATCATGGCAGTGTATGTGATCACATTGTGTACCTGCATCCTGTCAAATACCTCGCGAGCTACCCTGGTACTTCCACATCTCGCATACATTGCAACAAGCGTATGGGCTATAAATATATTTGCTTCTAGCCCAGCTTTCACGAGATGCTCATGAATACGCTCGCCCCATTCAAGATCTCTCATATTCGAGCATGCTATTAGCACTCTGACATATGTGACATTGTCTTCATCCTCCAAACATAACATAACATAACATAACATAACATAACATAAGTAACTTCATTGGGATTTGTACCTCTTTCAAGCATCTCTCTGAAAAGTATCATCACCTGATTAGTGTTGTCCATGTAAAAATATCTCGTTTTGACATTTTGTCAAATACAAAACGAGCCTCAGTTATGCTCCCACATTTTGCATACATTCCAAGTAATGTATTGCTCACAAAAGTGTCGATTCTCGCACAAGCAGCTAAAATGTCGGCATATATAACCTTGTCGCTTAAAATTCGACCTTGCATACACCGAAAAGCATCATAGCCTCACTAGTGTCACCATGTCGTAAGTATCCTGAAATCACCGATGTCCATGAAACTAACTTTTGCACTTTCATCCGGTCAAACCACCATCTTGCATCCCGGATGTTACCACATTTTACATACATGCCTATAAGCTTGTTTGCTACAAATATATCTGAATGTAAACCGGACTTCATTACACGGACATGAATATATTTTTACCCCATCCTAATGTTCCAAATTGATCGCGACAAGCACTCAAAACACCGATATATCGCTACCTTACTTGGACTAAAACCATATCCTTCCATTTGTCCAAAAAAGCTTAATAGCTTCATGGCCATCCCCATGTTGAGCATAGTCGCCCATGTAAACACATCTCGCTCAGCCATTTGATCAAATGTCTTATGCGCATCCCGCATCGCCACATTTGGAATACATATTAATCAATGTGTTGCCCACCAAAGCCTAATGCAATCTGCAAAATAAAGCCTTGCATATGCTCAAGAATCGCACAATCCATTAATTCAATCCAAATTGACAAGAAGAACAAAGCGCTGGTCTAGTAGCCAAGGAAAATACGCTGAATCCTCGAGTAGCCGAAAGTGCCGAATTAATGCCAAAATGTAGCCCAAGCGTAGATTGGTGCCCGAAAAATCCTTAACCCCAAGAACCAAAAATCAAGCAGCCCAAATCCTCCGTAAGCAAAAATATGTCGAACTCAGACCGCAACTCGCATCTCAACTATGGTCTGGAAGTCGAGATCTTGCTTATTTGCTCCTTTGCAAAAAAAACCTTCCTTGCAAATGGCCTGCCTTTCGTTCCTTCCGATCAACCAAGCAAACCATTTACCCTAACATCAGCTGTAAGCAAACCCTAAAGTTAAGCTATCGAGCCATGCATGCCTTTAGATTATTTTTTTTTCCTTTTTTTTTTTAACATGGGTCAAACCATTGGCAATTGCCATAAAAATAAACTTGAAATCAGATAAAGACTCTAGATGTAATGCATTAGTACATCCACCTAGATTACACCACCAAATCATATAAAAAACCTTAGGGAAAAAGTATAAAAATACAAAACAACCCCCGTTATTGTGCTACATATTATGATATAATACTACAAGAATCTTATCACCAGCGCCAAGGCCATGGCTAACGCTTTCTCTAGTTCCAACCCACTGAGGTTTGGCCCACTATTAACGTTCAACCTGTCAATGCAATGCATGCTTAATAATGGGTTTCTATTCACAAGGGTGCGAGACCACATGTGGTAGCATTTATGAATTGTCAACATGCGGGATTTGAACCCACATTGTTGCCTTGTGTCCTCTTGCCCATACGATAGATAGTTGTCATGCGAGACTCCACCATGAGATTCCCAATGCCGGTATCCCTTTCTTTTATCCTCTCCTTGTTATCACCCGATGCTAGTCAAGGGGTTTGAGCCCGATGGGTGCCGCCTGTAACCAATGGCCCCAATTACTAGGCTAACAACGCCGTTTTGAGTCCGATGGGTGATGCCCGTAACCAATGGCCTCGACCACTAGGCTAACAACGCCGATGGACCTTTTTGTTTATTTAGCCGCACTCCGATGGGCAAAGTGGGCTTTGAGCCTAGACGGGGTTTCCCATAACCATTAGCTTAACCACTTGGCCGTCAACGCGGTGAGCATCTTTTTATCTCTGCCTCATTTGTTTAATGTAATTTATTTGTTTATCTACTTTGTTAATTTGGGATTATCCGGCCTGGCAGAAAATGTTTTTGGAATTTTTTTTAATCCAATTTCCTAAGATTTTGGGGTTTCTTGAGGCCGGAAAAAATTTCCGAGTTCCTAAAAGAAGTAGAAGCTTTTCCCTATGAATTTTTATTTTGGGGATTTTTGTTGCCCGGAAAAAAAAAACTAGCAAAAGGCACACCAGAAGGCTTTGGCAAGGTAAAATTTGTTAGGTTTATGGTTATTCATATGGTTATTCATATATTTGTCAATAAAGTCATTGGCAACTTCCTCTATATATGGTTATCTACTATAAAGCTATGGAATACAACTATAGTTCACTACGCCAAAACTCTAGTAGAACAAATGTTGTTTTAACTATTTTATTATGTTGAATAGATCCTCTATTTGATTATATTTTATTATGTATGCTCGAGTGGTGGTGAGCTGCTTGAATAACAGGAACAGAAATGCACAGTTGCATACAAGAAGTGGACTTCCACCTACAAGGTTTCTTTAGGCTTGAATACGAGCCAAGCATGAACATAATATGTTTGTTCCCACAAAGGCAACATCACATTTTTTATCTTGTATATAGCATGGGCTTCAACAATGCTGGTTAGATTGGGACACATAAAGTAAGTCAAATGTAGTGGACGAAGTTGTTAGTATTCAACAACTAAACGACAGATCAAAAAACACTGAAATTTGGGTCCTATGCTTCCTCTTTATTCTTGCATATGTCAGAGAAGTTTGGGCCAAAGACTATAATCCTTAAAGGCTAAGGTTGGTTACATGCTTTAAGGGTAAGATTGGATACAAGGTATCGTTGAAACCGTATATAAGCTAGTTGAATCTATCACCCAAGAGATCTCGAAACTATCACCGAGAGACCTTGGGCCAAACACTATTATCCTTAGAGGCTAAAGTTGATCGCATCCTTTATGGCCAAGATTGGATACAAGGTAATCGCTCAAAATGTATACAACTCGAGAGATCTAAGAATTGTCACCCAAGAGAGCTGAAATACGAAAACTTATTGAAAGAATTGAAGTGCATTTTTCTTTACGCCATGCCACTTTTTCGCCAAATCATTCTTGGGATCCTTCATCGAGTAATATATGTTTAATTTCCTTTGAGGACTAGCTAATACAAATCGAGGACCGTAGGCCCGAGATTGTTATACTAGAGCATAATACCCCACCTACTTTAATACACATAGCCCAAGAATTTTATGGCCATCTTCCGTATAAGTTAGGTGTTTATGGCTCCTCACACAATGTGTGTGTTAGTGTTAGGCAACAAACAAATTTAGATTTGATCTTAGCTATAAAACTTGAGGGCTAGGTTGTTAAGGGGAAGGTCACACATCCTTCCAAATATTAATACAAGTGGTGGGAAAAGGTCACACATCCTTCACAAACGTGATAGATTGTGGAGTATATTTACATCATTGATTGGTATACATTGTATATTACAAAATCTTTGCTTTGATTTGCTCCCTTTTTTATCATATCAGAAACTTAACTACCATCATTCCATAGAATGTGAAGTAGCGAAACAAAGATATGTAAAGAGGAAAACCAAGCCGCTTTTCCCATATTCCATTCAAAATTCATATATACAATGATGCCATATAGCAAAGTCCGCATTAATATATGTTCTTCTATCATAACCCGTAGAGATTTAACTTTTGTTAGTCTTTTTTGCATGCACAACATGGATAAAGCTAAAGATGGCACTTGCCCCTCGAAAGAATGCGTAGGGCAAAACAAATTGTAGATACATTCCCCGCAGCCCTTTCATGATAATAAACCGTATGCTCAATAGCTAGAACAGGTTGAACAATTGACAAATTGTTGACACCTATAAAGAGAACAAATTTAATACATTGCGCCCAATCAAATTAAATATATCCCGCAATGGACTGCATAAAACCAGCAGGCCGAAGTTAGTGTGCATAATTTAAGTAAAATGTTGTAAAAAATATAATTTCTTACCTTTTAGAACCAAAGTGTTCCAACAAATGGTTCCAAATATCAACGCATATACCGTTGTAAAGAACATATCACACAAGAGTGAGGATTACGCCAATATGACCAGTGTTGCTTCCAAAGACAAGCTATACATTGTTGGAAGAAAGATTGTGAATGCTTTGTAAAATGTTAATTCTTGAAAACTTGAAGGCAAGGGAGGCATGTAAATGGATGATCTTGCTGAAGGAAGAAAACCTCATTGACAATCTCAAAGATATATGCAGTTTCAAAGCATGCCCCGTATCAAATGACAAAATGCGATGCTAATGACTAAAGAACGAAGTTGACAAGAAAGATACTACCGCTAAATTCAGCTTTTACGTAATTCTATCATGTAAAGCTATCTCCTCTTGTCAAGGTGCAATGTTTCAACATTTGCTAATTTGAATCGCCATTCCACAAGATCACAATTTATCACCATTTCTGCACAGGATGTTTCAACTAAAAGTGGAATGTCGCGATCAGCTCATTAGAAGAAAAAATCGTGACATACATACGCACTATGACACATATTAATATACTTTATTGTGAATCACGTAAATGGAATGGAACTAGCTAACACTCAAGGCCAAGCAATCAAACTTGCTTGCTTTCCTAATCAAGAACATATTTTCTCTAGAGTTTTAGAAGATTGAATCTCTATTTGGGTTATAGCAAGAGAAATTGATGCCATGGCAAAAGTCATGCAAAAATCTGTTGCAAAACCTATCACTGATATAAGAGATCCTAAGTTTGCACTTATGAGGCATTCAAGCTTCTGTTACATGCCATGCACTCCCCAGTGGTTTCGAATACCGGCATTTCTCTAAGCAATCTTTTCCAAAGAAACGTTATGTGCAATAAGAAAGGTAAGAAGATTACCTCCTTAGAAATGTCAAGGTCTCCTCTCTAGATCAACTTTGTAGAACTTCACGCTATTTTATGTATCAATATTGGCAAAAGAATCCAAGCAGAATTAGGGACCCGAAACTTGCTTGCTTTCCTAATCAAGAACACATTTTCTAGAGTTTTATTGGGATCTCTCGCTTGGGTTATAGCAGAGAATTGATGCCATGGAAAAGTCATACCAAAAATCTATTGCAAAACCTATCATCATAAGAGATCCTAAGTTTGCACTTATGAACCATTCAAGCTTCTGTTACATGCCATGCAGAACTCAAGTAGCAGTGGAATGACAGAGATGTGGAGCTTGTATCAAATGCATATGGAATGAAGCAGCTTTTATCAGATGGGCCCTTGAAAGGTGAGACTCTACCAAAGACGAAATTCCAGCAGATCAAAAGAATTATGGTTAGAAAATGCGTTTTCAACATCAAATGCATAATAGGCTTCATTGAAAAGTAACCTTTCTTGCTTGAATCTATAGGAATTGGGTGAAGACGCTTTTCTAGGTGCTCTCGCTAAACATGCAAACGAAAGTGTTATCTATTTATAGGTATATTTAGGCAAGATGGTAGAATGGTAGGCTATACACTCGCTAAAGGCCGCTGTCATGTCACCGATTACATTGCGAATGCTCAACCTCAAGAGATGCAAGAATTTTTCTTCTCAATATAGACACCATCTCATTAGCAGCCCAATCAAGTTGTTCCGCTTGGACCATCGAACATTCAAAGATCCTTCACTCACGCGTGAAGCTATGGCATATCGATGGATAATCGAAATGGCTCACGCCTTTAGGCCAAAACCTACAAAGCACTAAGAACTAACATAATAACATGTGCAATGCATGAACAAAGGCATTCAGAACCTATCAAGGCCTTATCATTGACCTATATCTCTTCCTCGGTATGGGAAGGAACATTATTTTCTCAAGGTACCAAATGTGAAATCATTACTCTAACATATATCTTCTCAGAATTTCCCCACATTTTCATATATTCTTGTCTGTAAAACTAAAATGCAATTAAGTGGTTTTATATAGCTGAAGCATGAAATACCATCAAACAATTATGTTAGAAATCTTGAACAATGGTCATTTCAAGCAGATCTATGATTTGAAGCATGCCACCTTGAGGGTATCAGAATCAAGCATATGTTTATCTTAGAAAACAGACGAACCAAATGAGAGTTTCAAATATAGTTAATTTTAGTGATAAGGGCTAGTTTCTTATCCAAAATATCACCTTTATATGAACTGATCTCGCTATGTCATGGTAGTCTTTACTGCCTCTACTTAATTTGGCCGCTTCTTCTATGGTGAGAAAGTAGCTCTTCATTCAAATATGGTACTTATATATGAACCGATATGCTATGTTACGCTGATCTTGGTCAGTAAGCCTTTCCTATTACTCTGCTTCCCTAGATTTTAGCCAATTTCTAGTTTCCCTAGGAACAAGGATAAATTTTTAGCATAAAGTAGACTATGGCATGGGGAATGATTTGTGATTAGAAAGGAGAAGCAGATCTTTGGTGAAGACAAGTATAGACAATTTTTGTAGGCTCTAGAACTGATATCCATGCAGAATACCTAAGCTCCTTAAGCAAATGCACCTAGTGCCGAATAGAACATAAATACGATTGTACATGTCTTAGTTTCGAAATAAAAATAGAAAAAGCTAGCAAATGAGTCTTCTGGAAATTATTATAAGTGCAGAAACCTGATTCCAGCTGACCTGAGAATTGCTACTAAGCTAATGCATTAAACAACCATAGAAGCAAGCAGAAAGTTCAAGAGTCTTACCTGAGAATAAGATGCAAAAAGCTGAAATAATTTAGAGTAGCAGTTCTAGGCATGGTGGCAACACAGAGTAGGTTGCAATAGTAGCCATGTGCATGTTAGCCCCATAGGTGCTAATGCTTACAGTCATGTCTTCGGTCTCGGCTCAGCAGCCCGGAACCCAACACGGCAAAGGGAAAGGAGGAAAAATGAAATATAAATTGGTTTCTTCCTAGCCTAGAGTTAAACGAAATCACGGAAATATAAATTGGTTTCTTCCCAGAGTAAACGAAATCACGTAGTGGACGAAGAGAATCTATGGGGAAAGGGAAGACGAACTTTAACGGTTGGGTGGGCAGGGAAAATTCCAGAATGGAGATGCGCCTCCTCCCATCTCCGTTCCTATTTTTGGGGTCTTTTCTAATTTCCCCGCCTTAGATTTGTGAGAAAGGAAAGATCCGACGGTCCAAAAATAAGGCACATCAGATTTTGATGAGGTGGAAATTACACGCGGATAGGCTAGAATTTGAGGAAAGGTCGTAGGCCGGTAGGGCTTAGGGCTGGTGTGCTAAAAAAAAAAAAAAAAAAAATATACAAAAAATCGGCTTGCCTTTTGATTTTCGTGGCATCGATTTGCCCCCCAGGTTTTTAGGCGACCAAATGGGGCTGCTTGATCTCACAAAGGATTATGGTTATGGCAAATAAGTAGATTTCCGTAGAAGAGAGCGAAATCGTCTGGAGCTTCCACCGCAGCCTTTGAGCCGAGCTTTGCATCTAGATCCCGGAGCCTAATTGCATCAAGAGGCAAAATAATTCGTAAGGTATTCTTATTTCGTCAGATATATGAAAAAAATGAGAGAAAACATTTTAGACGATTTTGCATTTCAGTTTAGCTTCAAAGGGGCCCATTTTGTAAAATCCATACCAAGATCATTTTTCTTTCCATGTTGGGTTAAAACATCATTTGTTACGATTTTCTCAAGTTTTTCTATTTTGAAGGTTATGGCATGTATGCTTTTAGCTTCATTTGTTTTTGACTTGCAATGATAATTGCAACTTCAAATCAGGAAATTAGTGAGGACATATGTTGTTTGCTCTTCAGGTTTCTATATTCAACCAAAATGTATCCCTTTGCTACCATATCTCTTAAGACATGAATATGTAGCTCCATATGTTTTGGTCTGTTAGGAAGCACAGATAGCTATAAGTTTCTTATAAAGGTTTACTTATTGGTCTGTGCAGGATGGAAGGGGCAAAGTAGAGAGCAATATTGTCATACTCAAAAAGGCTGTCACCTGAGAGTAAGATTTTGGAAAGATTTTGCTCGCCATATTATGAACATTGACATGTTGGAAGATGCATTTTTAATGTATGGGACTAATTGATCAAAGGGTTGTTTATTTTAGGTTCTCCACATTTAGGATAGGTAATATAGAAGGGTCGCTTTTTGGAAGTATTGATCCGTTGAGATTGAGGGATATCATGGTGGATTTGCAAGTTATTATAGTTGGATGTGTACATCTTCATATGCAAGCTTTCTGATTTGTTATTTCTTTTACAAGGTCAAGATTGAAATGCCGCATAAGCGATTGGAAGTTTTCAAGACATCCTTGACCTGTAGAGATGGAGTCGTGGTAGATTTCCTTGCCCTTGCAAATTAAGGGACCTTGCTTACTAAATAATCATATGTCCAGAGGTACCCATCAAACAAATTGTTTGGGTAACTTGAAGTCGATTTACCTTTTGGAGTAAAAAGAGGGAGATTTTTTTACCGACTTGAAACCAATGTTGTGAATATTATGTCAAGCATTTCTTATATGGAGCCCAAATAGCTAATGCGCTCGACATGAGTCGCCATTTCATTGCTTCACGCAAATTTTGAATATCTTCTAATGTGCCAATCGCTTATTTGCTCGATATGATGTCCTCTTCAAATTGTTCTACAAAGAACTTGCCCGAGTCCACCGCTAGAGAGGTAAGGTATCCTCATGCAATGGAGCTTAAAACCTGGCCTCAAGCGCATTATGCAATTAGATCTACCTTTTATTGTTTTTCCAAACTCGAAAAGTTACATAATTCATCATTTAAGTTTACACATTTGTTCTATAAAGCTTTTTTATTAGATATTGTGTTTATTCATACGCATTTGGAAGAAGAATGGCATTTTAAAGCAGTGTAATCCAGCTTTGTCGACATAAGGAACTTCTTGGTCCCGATCTATACCTCTACATTATCTACAGAGTTTACCGAAAAACAAAACAAGATGTCATCTTTTTGAAGTCGATATCTTTGTTGGGGTGAGCGCTTCTATTTTATGGTAAACAAGAAATTTTAGGAATTATCTAGGGAATGACGCAAATGGATTAGCATACATGCTGATATGGCCATATTGAACCCAAGGCAAGTAAAAGGTGTTCCTCCTGTTTGATGACTATATCTCGCATACGCAGTCCATGTTTAGTATAAGAGGGAGACTAAAGCAAAGTGGCAAATTTACAGTCGCGCAGTTAATTTATGGATGTTTATAATATGCACATAGTATGGAACGCTGTATCGACTTCCAAGAAACCAAATTTCTATATTGGCAATTTGCTCTTATGATTGTCTCAAACAGCTTGAATATTTAGCATTCGGGTTTGGTTTTTCTTTTACAGATTTAATGTGATACAATATCATGCATTGAAGTGACCTCGTGTACTCTTATATCTTCTTAAGTCGCGACCAAGAACACTTTTTAGAAGTCCATTCTTTCTCGTGGAATCTTTGGGCTTTCAAACTGGGAGCAATTTGAAGACAATTTTAGCTTCATCATAATCTTGCTATTTTGGTCGAGCCTAAGCACTACTAAAGTAGGTACAATGCCTCACTCAATCGCATTGTAATATTTCTAGTTTCAACATTTGTTCCAGATTTAATGAGGTAGCAAAAGCTACTTTTTAGGCCGCATGATGGCAAAAATCAAGTATGGCAAAAGACAAATGTGGCCCACATTCGTTGAGCCTATGCACCGCCAAGGTGTATAATGCCCGACTATTGCATTGTGGTATTTCCAAACATCCGCTCCATATTTAGCTTAGTTTGAGTTTATTGAGTTTATGCAATCGCTAAGGTGTACCATGTCCCTCTTCTTGCATACAATAGTTTTCCTTTTAGGTTGAAGCATTCAAACTCTACATGCATTGTTAAAACTTTTACGCTTTAAAACTTTTACGCCTATTTACATGCTATTTTCTTCATAGCTTCGACGTATTCTCTTGCAACAATATGAGTTACAAGATAGAGCCCGCTTCTTATTTTTTTACCGTTGTTCCATATGAACAATGAGTTGGCATGTGAACTGAATTTTTTTCAACCTTATTGATATATATATTTGCAGAACGATAATATGATTTTTGTGGTCCTTGAAGCATTCTCTTTGCAAAAGAGAAGTGGCTTTATAAGTTGCGCTCGGGTCGACCAAACAAGAAGCTTAGATACCATGTCTTGAGTTGCATGGGAGGTAGGGAAACAATTAGATCTGGCAGATTTGAGTTTAACATTTCATTCAACACACAGACTAGGACAAGCCGACCGAAACGATGTGATCTTGCAAATGTAACTTTCTATTTCTTAGTTTAAAGAGAGGTCGGCACATACCCTAAACATAGTTCTAAATCGCTTAGGTAGTTATGGCAACGATAGAAGACCTAAATATACACTTCATTCATGGTGTATACTTAGGTTTCCATGAGAAGCATATAGGAGGAAACCAACAATTCCAAACAAGAATCTTAACCAAGAGCAAACGATACCCATTGCAAAGGGTTCAAATTTGATGAGAAAAAGACTGAAGAGACTTGACACTCCCATTGCAATTTTGCAATTTTATATTGCAATTTTATTTTGGCAAGAACTCAAATTTTGTGTCATTTTAAATTGTTGTAACATTTAGGTAAGTCTATTGAATAAACTTAAATTGTTTGGGCAATAGATCCTTGCTTGATGGAACTTCACAATCGCAACACATATCCACAAGATAACTTAGATTGTGTCAAAAAACTTAGATCGATCGGTCGATGATTTATACTTGCTACATGCAACTTCACAACCTCTTCAAGAAATGTTCATAGGATATATACACAACTTATACTTGCTTCATGCAACTTCACAACCTCTTCAACAAATGTTCATAGGATATATATACAACTTACAAGAAACAGTGTCAACAACAACATGAACAATCCACAATATCAATAACAAAATATACAATTTTAGACCATTAATGAGAACCCATTTGTCAAAGCCTTTGTCCATGTTCCCTATAATGAGGCATGAGATTTCCTTAGGAGATGCAATTCAATATGCATGTTATAACCCCTCTCGATTTTGCTTCCTTTTCAAATGTTGTAGAAATCATGCAATATTTTACCAAGCCTAATTTCAGTTCTCCTCACAAATTGCCAATTGCTACATGCTTCAACATGCATGTTTGCAAACAAATTCCAATTTAATTTTGAAACTTTTCGCACATGCCATGGTTTAAATGCACAAGCATAACCATCCACATGTTTTACAACAAACTAGAAACGAATGTAAGGCTATCATTTTGTGGATGGACATTTAACGAGACGAGTACTCAAATGTAAAAAAATTAATAAACGTGGAGTTTAGCAACAACTACAAAACAATATAACAAGATGCACATTTTGCATCCTTACGATGTTCATACTCTGGTTTCGATGTAAGGTGACTTCGTGTCCTTGCTTATATATCTCTACATCAACATAAATGTGTTAAAAGCATGGAGTTAGGGCACATAATGTCAAAATCGAAGATTAAACAAGAACAATATTCGAACCTACATGTTTCTCTACATATGAATAACGATTATTGGTTATCATTACAACCACTTTATGCAATCCATTTTTACTAGAAAACATAGTCTATTTATATTGTCCCTCTCTCCTAATCGTCCCTCTCTCCTAATTAGAACATAGAAAGGCATACAAGCAGTTCAGGTATTTGAGTACAAGAGGATACAAGGGGTTTGATATTTCACACCTATGAACTCTATATGCCGTAACATAACAAATGGTTGCTAAAGCCCGGCAACGCCGGGCACCATTACTAGTTTGTTTCTAGTTTGATTTGATGAAGAATAGATGTGGGGAACCTCATGGTAATCAAACAGCATGCCATCTGTCGTATGGGCCAGAAAGGGAATGGGATGAGAGATATAGAGCACACACCTTGTTTGAAGTATGCATGGAATGGAAGTGAATTTGCCGGGTTGTCTCATCATCGCTCGCATGGCCGCATTGGTCCACAGAAATGCCTTGTGGACTGCAATGGCGCCGGAGTTTTGTATGCAGGGGCAAGCACATGTCTGGCTATGGCGGACGTCGGAATAATGGCCGCAATAAATGCAAAGTGTATTAATGGCCGCAATAAATGCAAAGTGTATTAAGGGCCGCACACGTCTCATCAAGTTATTAGAGTGTATTAATGGCCGCAATAAATGCAAAGTGTATCGGGGAGCCACGTGGTCGCGGGCTCCTCCTCAATAAATATTAACTAGAAAAATACAAAAATGTTCCTAGAAAAAATTTTTCGACACTTGGCGCGCATGCACTGGAGCATCAACGAATCTCGAAGAATAGAATCAAAGTGTAATGGCCGCAATAAATGCAAAGTGTATTAATGGCCGCAATAAATGCAAAGTGTATTAATGGCCGCAATAAATGCAAAGTATTAATGGCCGCAATAAATGCAAAGTACATGTCTCATCGAAAGTTATTAGAGTGTATTAATGGCCGCAAATAAATGCAAAGTGAACGGGGAGCCACGCGGGTCGCGGCTCCTCCTCAATAAATATTAACTAGGAAAATACAAAAATGTTCCTAGAAAAAAATTTTCGACACTTGGCACGCATGCACTGGAGCATAAAAGAATCTCGAAGAATAGAATCAAAGTGTATGCATTATATATGGTTTGAAAGCCAAAATAAGATGATAGTTTGTGCACGATCTTGGCTGTTCATTTTATTGTATTTCACAACTTTCATTCTGGATCATGAGATTATTTTAATCTTTGTAACTTTATCTCAATCGTTGAGTATTTGAGCATCTTGACCATTCGATGTTTTTTTCCTTAGGTGAGCGGTTTAGATTAAATTGAGACAGTTTCATTTTTCTGGTGTTCCATGATCTTGCGAGATGGTTTTGTTTTGCCCGGTGTTCCATAATTTTGCAGGTGCGTCGTAGACCTTTCAATCTTTTGTGGCTCTTGAAACTCTGGCTATGGAGCAATGCCTTTTTTTTTATTTTATTTTTTTAACAGAAGAATATCTTGTGAATATGTTGTGAGCACTCCTAAATTATTTTATAGCAAATGCGTTTGAATCGGGGTATCAACCATCTGCTGCATTGTTTCTATACTTATTTTCCTTATGTTTGATGCACCCTTACAGGATGTGAGTTGCCTTTCCATAAATATGATCCTAAGAAAGAAAACGTAGGGTTAAGTTACAGAGATTAAGCCTGGATTTTAAACAAGTACAAAGATGAAGGTACTTGCATAGGGCAGTCAGGCTTTTGCACAGATACTGAGAGGTATCAACGTGCTTACAAATTTGGGCGGCATGCATCAGAGCAGGATAATGAGTGTGTTGCTTTCCTTATTGAAGATGCCTTTCTCTATTTGAGACCACACAATTGGAAATGGAGGCCAATAAAGGAGAATATGTGACTCTAGATCAGTACTAACTCGGTTGCAAAAGTAGCAAAAAGCGCCTTCGATAATTGTGAAGAACCCTTTAAAATGATGAGGATCTGCCACCATTACAAAATCAAAGTGGAACCACCAATGTATTGAACGCGGTCTGATATACCATTACCTATACCTTATGCCAGTTAAAATTCCCTACGGCAATCTTAATTCCCTACATAGGATGTACAAAAAAAGCATTGCAGACATGCTTCCTTGGTGCTTTGCGTCTTCCTCATGATCAAGAAGTTGTTGTACAATTTGCCCTTCAGGTATTAATTGATCTTTGTTGCCTCCTATTCACTTATATTCTAAAAAATGTCTAGGGCAATAGTAATAGATTCTAACAATATTGCAATTAAAAAAATTGTAGGTGCAGCCATCAAAGCAGACTTTAACCAGACCTCGAGAATCTGCATCGAACTCTAGAATTTACAATGGGGGTAAGGACATAGCTGCACGATCTCCGAAAAATGTACACCGGAAGGAAAGAAAAGCTATGGCGTGTTCAACAGAGGCTTCCAGGTAAGAAATGCCAATGGTATGCTTATGTGGCAAGGTTTCTGATGTATAGCTTCAAGGTTTTTGGGAGGGCATTCCAGCGTGGACCGGTGGGGTCCCCGACTGGCGTTAGCCGAGAGCGGATCACGGGCCAGCCCGGAATGCCCGACCAAAAACCTTGAACCTACAATATGGTATTTGGGGAGCGATTTGGCAATTTTGGCGGCTATGGCGTTGGTGCAAGGGATCCTGGCTATAGCAGGGCACTGTAACTTCTTGATCTGAGTTTCTTTAGGTTTGGCGCTCCTGCTCTCGTCGTGGTGTTCTGCTCTTTCAGTGTTTTTATTAAAGATCTTGAGGTCTTATTGGCCGCATTCTCCTTGAAGAGATTTTCGTTTGCACGTAAGATCTTGGGAGTTGCTTTCTCCTTGAAGAGATTTTCGTTTGCAGGTAAAACGTTGGGAGATTTAATTTCCTTTTCATGAAACAGAGCTAGATAGCAGACTACAAGATGTTTTTATAGTACGACCATTTTACAGGGTAAGGAAGTTATAGATTCAAGAGATCTTGCTCTGAACACGGTAAAGAAGATATGTCTGTTTTTACATTACGGGGTAAAGATGCTATGGATTCAAGACATCTTGCTCTAAACATGATAAAGAAGCTACGACCCTTTTTACAGGGTAAAAAGCTATGGATTCAAACTAGAATGACCCTGTCTTGGTTTGAATAGAGTCGGATTCAAGCTTGGCTCTGCTGGAAACAGACTAACAAAGTTGTTAACTGGCAAGAAACAGAGGATTGTTAACCGGCTAGAAACCGGAGATGCGGAATGGTAGACTCAACTACATTTTGCAACTGAATCGTCTGCCACATGGCAGCACGAAATTAACCCAATGCAAAAATCGTGACCCAAATACCATATTGTGAATGGTTGAGGTTCTACAGTAGTTTCTCCGCTTGGAATTTGCCTACGCGGCACGGTGAGGAAACTCAGGTTACGCCATAATGGGAATCTGCCTTAGGGACGCCTCACATGTAGCGTCTCCGGCTCCTCCCCAATGTGAACGTCTCCAGCAAGAATTTTGAGGCGTTCACATGCTGGACTTCAAGATTGCTACACCATCACCGGTTTTTGCTACTCCATCGCTGTTTTTGCACCACCGAACTTCAAGATTGCTTCAAGATTTTACCTATTGCTGCAGGTGAAACCGAAAATTACTGGAAACGGAGGTCAAGACGTCCAAACGCTGAAGCAGCCGGTCGATCAAGAACTGCTGGAGCAGTTTGACGTCCAACGGTTTGGACGTTGAGACGTCCGTCAAAAAAAATTAACATGTGAATATGTTTTCTGTCACATGTGAAGCGTCCCTTAAGTGTGCAAAAGGGGGCGACCACACCCTAATGAGGTGCAGCATAGAAATTTCTTAGAATGTCCAATTGAGGGCCTTTCATTTCCTAGTGACGTGGTCCACAGTAAGCCAATCGATCTCCACTTTAGAAAGGCACAGCGTAGAACCCATTCCGCAAATAATACTCTTTTGTTGCAGATGCTGAACATGGGCGCTTCCGGCACCAAGGCCGTCGACCCTGCAACCGTTGTTAAGGTTAAGGATATAGTCGCCCAGAATCCTCTCACCATTTTCAGGTCTGCCTCCTTGTTTTCTTTCTTAGGATTTTAAATTTTTGGAACCGTATCTTGTTCAACTTTTTCCTTTTCTTTTTCGGTCCAGTAAAACTTACTGTCCATATTGCACCAAGGCGAAGCAGCTATTTTCTAGCCTGGGGGCCAATGCAAAGGTTCTTGAACTTGATTTGGAAAGTATGTTCAATTTGTAATCCTTTATGTGCATTATTCTCCTATGTATTCAGGCAGTGGATGCTGATTTGTGAATTATCAGAAACAGCTACACTTATTTGTGAATTATTAGAAATAGCTTGAAGTTGTTGGGAGAGATTATAACATTCATTATATAAAAGTGAGAAATTTGATAGAATCTGAAATGAATGAGGGCAGCTATTGATATAGCTGCATATGTTGTATAGGGGGTAGGCAATGGATTGAACAGCTGATGGGCTAAATTTGACTTTTGGACTTATTGTAGATGAGTTTCTGCATGCTTAAATAATTTTTGTTTGTAAAGAATCAAAATCAAATCTACTTCGTCAAGTTTAAGAATCAGAAAGCAAGCTTGAATTCATTAAGAAACCATTTCCTTTACTTTGTCAATTTGCTACTGTGTAACAGTTTTATATAAACTTTCAGGTGATGGTGCACAGATGCAATCTGCACTAGCACAATGGACAGGCCAACGGACTGTACCTAATATTTTCATCGGTGGGAAACATATTGGGGGTTGTGATGGTTAGTAGCTCATTGTTTGTGTACATGGTTAAGACATCTTGAAGCATATTCATCTCATTTTATGCAATGTTTATCGTTATGCAGATACATTTGCAACACACAAGCAAGGGAACTTGATACCACTATTACAGGATGCAGGTTTGGTGAAGTAGCCATTTCATGGATGTTTAAAGCCAAAGAAATGTACATATATGTGACTAAAGAAACTTGACTTGGTTATCTTATTTAACCACTTGATAAAATAAAAATTAAAGCAGTTGTCGCCCAATTAATTTATGACACAGATAATTATAGGTGTTTGTACCCAACATGGTTGCTGATCTTTGTCATTGCATTACCCCATGAGGCAGCTCGTTTCTGTTGTATGCATTTGCATTGATTAGGACAAGTTTTAGGATCTTTGAATTCAGCAGTAAACATTTTAGAATTTATCAGTTTCCTGTTGTGGTCCATTCATCAAAATAAATGTTTAGAAGACAACGTTCCACCTTGTATGAGACAATTTTTGAACATGCTGATGTTTATGGAACTAACTTGCTCACTTGGGATAATTGGATCCCAAGACAACGCCAAGCATATTCTAAATCAAGGAATATAGAATTTACAGATCACACCCATGTAAAAAACGGTCTCTATGTGTACTTATACATGCACTAATACATCGAAATAAAAAGCGACATAATGAAAGCCATACACTTTTACATCGAAATAAAAAGCCATGGCGGGGTAGAACAATATAGGTGGGCAATGCCATCAACCTATCACAAATAGGTGCATGAAAAGCATAGAGAGAGATAGACATATCGCATGTCAACCTGAACGGCATATCAGCATAGACATGCGCTTGTACATCGTCGGCCATACCCAATCTCCTTCCTTAAAAACCATTGGTTACCGCAACTTAGATGATTTATTTGCAAAAGACGCCTGAGGATCTCGAATACGAGCTTGAAGCAAGTCTATGAGATCCTTATGCTCAATAGGGGTCATCTTTATGGTAGACTGATGGGTGTTATTACACACAAATTCAGCAATAAACAAATACTCTTCCCAATGACCTTGATGTTCATTGACAAACCCTCTTAAGATGGAGCAATAACTTCATTTACCACCTCGTATTGTCCATCAGTTTCTGAGTGAAATGCAGTGGAGAATCTTAGCTCTGTTCCCAATTGCATAAATAATGGCTTCCAAAATTTACTGGTAAACTTTGTATCACGATCGGATACAATAATCTTAGGCAACCCATGTAGTCTAAATATCTCTTTTATAAAGAGCATAGCCGCACTATAAGCTGTCAACTTATCCGAACAAGGAATAAAATGTGTGTGTTTAGTTAAACAATCAACAATTGTCCAAATGACAGTATTCTTGTGAGAACTTGCGGGAAGACCAACAATGAAATTCATAGTGATCTGCTCCCACTCAAGGGGGGTTCACTTTTGTTAGGCGTAAATCATATCAGCGTGGACGACAAGGGGTTTTTTATTGGCTTTGGCATACGTATATGTACGCTAAAAAATACGTGGGAGCTTTAGTGGGGCGTATCAAATACGTAAAGGGGTGGTGCAGAGGAGCTTTGCACCGTGGTAGATACGCCAAGGGGTACCTTGATAGATTTGGTTCAGGATAGGTTCACATTTGAAGTTTGAATAGGCAAGGCTCAATTTTATTTATTTTTTCCTAGGATTCTAAGCTTTGGCTAGATTTTACCGAATTTTACTTGCCATTTTTCTTTTTCTTTACGATTTGCTTGCTTGGATGATTCCCTTCTTTGAATAACATGGTAATGGTAATGTGTTCGTTTCTATTCCAGACTCAGATGCATACCAAAGTCACCGAAGTTGGGTGGAGTTTCAAATCATTGTGCAACACTCCATTGAGAACAGGTAGGTATTCGATAAGGCAATGCAAAGCATTTTTAATGTCTTTAACAAGTTTTGGGCCCTTTGATAGTTACGTGCTTTTTTAAGATCGATACTCTCAAGTTTAAGCTTTTGTTATAATCACGGATATTGCATTTTCGAAACCTTGAAGTATCTCTATATGTAAGGATTTGATCTGCTTATATAAGAGAAATTGAGAACGTGACATACATTGCTTCTCAAGTATGCATGTTTTATCATAACTATAGAGTTCTCGAGAGTTCTAATGGATTTATCAGGATTCAATGGGTCTGATCCTAGCAGCACCAAACCACAGCAAGCAATGAATGCAGGCATTAGTTTCAAAAACAAATGGAGGCACTAGTGTACAAAGCAATGCCTCTTATAGTAGCTTAATTTTAACTAGTGACTCAAATGAGGACAAGGTGGAGCACCCCAGCATGGTCTCCCTTCTTGTGGGATCGCATGGTCTCACTAGTTCGCATGTCTAGTTCCACATGCATGTCTAGTTCCATATTCTTGCTTGCATAAGCTTAGAATATAATTCTATTTTTTAAGTCCTTCTCAATTTTGTTTTTGCAGAGGATACAGACCATCTTTGTCTTCCTAGAAGGCAATACAGCCACAATTGGATTTGTGAAAGCTAGGCAGGGTTGCAACTATGCAGATTTGAGAAAGGCAATTTATGAAGATGAGCTGGAAGCTTTGCACAACTGTCGCTTTGTTTTTCTAGGAGAAAGGAGCACACCTTTATCTTCAAAGCAAGAAGAGCGATACAGTCTCACAACAGCTGAAGTTCATTTAAGGATAACTGAGGTGAGAGTAGATGAAGTGGATGTTTTAGAGGAGATTGATGATCCCAAAGCAAAGAGGGCCAAGACATCCATAGTGGACGTTGAGAATGAAGGCGGGGATGAAGGTGGTACCGAGAGTATTGAGAAATCAAGTGTAAATGTAGCAAATAATACGAAGAGGTTGCAATCCAAGTTGGCTACAAAAGCTCAGTTACACAAGTGGAACAAGGTATATGACACATTGGTTCGAGAATTAAGACAAAGTGGGCGGCTAGATCAATTTGAGCTGATGACGGGAGATTTTGATGGCAAAGCCAAGCCATATGTTTGGTGCATTGAATGCAACATGCGCTATGGTACAGGGACCAAGAATACTATTTGCAACTTCTTTAAAAGCCATTGTACTTCACGGATCCATGAGGAAAACTATGCAAGGCATGTGCTGGAGCTTAAAATTTCAAAGATGGATAATGAGGAGAGGATAGAGGACATAGTGGAGCGTAACATGCTGGCAATTAACAAGTGCTTCTCAGATGTTGTTGTCCCGTTTAGAGAGAAGTCCGGTGCTTTATTCGAGGTGTACAAGCCTAGTTTATTTGGTTACGAGGACTGTGACAAGATTTGTATTGCTTGTGTTGTTTGTCAGAAGACACTTAACATGTTTCCAAAAGCTGGCTCTTTGGATCGTAACATGGAAGAGCATCTCGGCAGTGCTAGACATATAAAAGAAACTCTCAAGACTAAAAGGAAGGCTTGTGGTACTTCTTTAGATCAATCGCTATTTATGTTTGTGCAAGTTATAACTAATGCAATTTATGTTTACTTTTGTTGGCAGCTACTACTACAAGGACTGACGATGCATCTTCAAGTGACAAAACTAGTAAGTGTATCATTAATTAATTGCTTTGTACTCATTATAGAATTACGTATATAGAAAATGCTTATAGGTGGAGGTTGTTTAGATAATTTATATTGGGGTTATTGGCAACCAGAATACCGATATGGCTCAGATGTACACTCTCTTAAACCATTTTTAGATGAGTCTAGACCGGGGCATTATTGGTTTTGTGAGCCTAAACTTCATGCTACACTTGAGATAAATGGAGAACAAATTGTTATCAATGGGGCGTTTAGGCATATAAATTGTTGTAGGGTTAGTAATGATGCTAAACCATTTGACAATTATTAATGTTCTAATTGCGCAAAGATTCCCAAAGAGAAGGATTTCTATATGAGAGTGAAGAGAGAAAGTAAGAGCTCAAAGCTAAGAGGATTAAGAGATCCAAGTTCACATTTAAGAGTGGACTATCTAACAAACATGGAAATGCTTAATACAGCAAAGGAAGCAAGGGCCGAGGTAAGGAGATTGAAGAACGAGTTAATATTTTGTAGAAAGAGAGTTGTTACCCTTTCAATTAGATCACGCACGATACGAGAGAGTCTATCCAAATCCATGAATAGGAAAGATGTTAAGAAGTTTTGTGCTGATATTATGGAAGCGCATTATGGAGGAAAGTTTGATGGTAGACCCGGCCTGTGGGATTTTTTAACAGATATTGCCCAAAACATCATCTGGCCTGGTCACAAAAAGACGCTATAAAAGCACCACCAAAGAATTATTTGAGACTATAAAGATTTGGGGAGGAAGACGCATGCATAATTTCTTATCTATTAATTTTGCGGGTCATAGCATATCAACAACGATGAGATCTACAAGGTAAGAGCTTTACTTACACATTGGGCATTAATGAAAGTACATTTATACACTTAGCCAAAAGCTACAGCAAGCATATGAAGGAGTTGTCTTTGAGTGAGGGACGATCTGTACCTGTAATTGTGGCAGAAGATGAAACGGTAATCAAGGGCGTTGTTCGTTGGGTTGCACGGGACGATTGTTTGATTGGTTTTTGTGGCCCGATGGAAGACCATAAATGTGACTCGTCTTTCTTTGTAGTTGTTGGATCCAAAGATACAGGTTATAGTACCATAACACAAGCATTTGAACATAATATGGTTTTCATTGTGAACCCTTTACATCCTAGATTACCCAAACTGGTATTAGCTATTCAACTTACTTGCAATAAGTTTGATGCAGCAGATGTAAGAAAGCAATGGAAAATTATACATGAATTTTGAAGTTCACATTTAGCATATGTTATTGGACCACTTATTGGGCATAGTTCCGATGGGGATGCTCGTCGTAGAAAATGCATGGTTGCAGATTATACCGCATTGAAAGGACCAGGCAAATGTTATGCAATTCCATGGGAAGGATGGGTCTTTCATGCAGCCATACTAGACGGTGGTGGAGTATATGGTCTACACGACCAAGATTTTATTCATAATGGTAAGAATCTTATCAATCCATTAGATATTACATGCAGGAGGTTATACCTAGGCACGGAACTGGCCACATTGAACGATGTTTGGCATGTATTTAAAACATGCCAAGGTCATGGTTTAGAGGTAGGAGATGTAGAGAGAAAGGATCGACAAAATTGGAGAGCAGCACAACGAATATGTTCAAGAAAAGTGCAAGCGTGCTTAAGGAGCCTCAGAGAGGATAAAAATAAGCCGCCAATGAGAACCCATGGAACTGAAATCTATTTATCAATTGCGTCACTTTACATTGACATTTTTCTATCACCTTATATGGATCTAAGAGCTCGAGTGGAAGTTGCAGCAACGGTTTCCTTCTTTCTTAGGTTTGTTGACATACTCGTTTATACTTTTGACAATGTATGGGACTGAATAAGATAGCATTTTGTTCCTTTTTAGGTTATGGAGATTGTGGCTTCTAAAACATGACACTCATTCTTTGAAGAAAAAATTTGTTAGTAGAGAAACTTTTATGGATATTCAACTATCCTGTCATTATGTAGTACTGTTGATCAGATATTTTAGGAACAACTGCAAGACCCTTCCCCGTTCCTTTACATTGCACAGATCGATGCCTGTGAAAATTTCTTTCAAAGGTTCGGTGGTATGGTGAGAAACGAAGCGCTCATATGATGGAGCACTTGTTAGAGAGTGCGAGCGCCTAAATCGAAAGTGGCGTAATTTCGTGCTTTGTCCACTTAATATTTCCAAATGCATTACGCCGAAAGCAAGAAAATATATGGCAGCTTTTAGAAAAGAGATTGGGAGATGATGGGAAGGAAATAAGTTGTAACTTAGCAAATTATACTGACGTTAGCACAGATGACAAGATTGTCGAGGCACTAAAACATGGATTTGAGAGTGCCAAAGGCATGTGCAAAGCAATAGACATCACTTGCATGGATGACAATGACGGAGCATCTTGGTGGGAGACACCATGGAAGTTTGAGAATTTTTTCCATCAAGATTACTATAAAGAATTAGAGCGTGTTCATGTAGCAGACGAATTTGATCTAACATTAGAAAATGATGATGGAACCGTCGAACAAAAGGCATGTGCAAAGCAATAGGCATCACTTGCATGGATGACAATGACGGAGCATCTTGGTGGGAGACACCATGGAAGTTTGAGGATTTTTTCCATCAAGATTACTATAAAGAATTAGAGAGTGTTCATGTAGCAGACGAATTTGATCTAACATTAGAAAATGATGATGGAACCGTCAAAGTATCTTTAGAGCAAGAACAAGAAGTTGATGCTCATATTGCTGCAAAATTAGAATTAAGTCATGTATTAGATGAATTGCTGGATGAAAAAGGTTATGGTACAAGCATACAAGTTGAATGGCATGTTGAAATGGACGGTAAACTGATTTGCAAAGCCACATTAGTGAGCCAATTGAATGGTAGCCCTTGGCTTTCCAAGGACAGATTAAGCAAGGTAAAGTCCCACGTCTATCCACTAACAAGCCAAAACTTAAATGATGCAACACTGTTAGGTATTGGATCAGATTGTGTAGTGCACTTTGAGATTGAAACAGTTCCAAGGATGCAAACAAGAAAGCGCAAATGCAAAGAAGATACCTCGCTTAAGAAAGATACTCCAGAAGATGTATGGTATCTAGGTAGAGCGCTCAACATGCGAAGGAAGTCCGACGATCATGGAAAGAAAGCAGGGAACCTATTGATTTAGCTAACCGTCCTTCTCATGATGTGCAGATTAATCTTGCATGGTACAATGCACATGAAACTGCAAAAAAGAAGCATTTGTTGTTTACTTATGACTTGGCAGATAGCCAAGAAATTTCTCTTGAGTCCGTGATTTCATTGGCTTGTCTAACTTATGATCCTATTACACATAATTATACTCTAGATCGCTGAAAACAAGCTACGCTGAGGTGATGACTTTATAAGGAACCAACAAAAAGGTTGTTTTTATTTTAATGCATGTTTACTTCTTACATAGGCTAACACTATTTCCTTGTTGCAGATAAGAAGGGAAAGAAAGTAGTTGTGTAGATCATACATGCTTTTCAGCTCCATCCATAATACATGCTTTTTCAATGCATGTAACTGATATTATAGAAGGCATTTATTCTCTCTAATTTGGATGTGAATCTCAAGACTATTGTTGGATCTGCAACTTTGACTAGTTTTCTAGTCCATCGGCAACCTGGTTTGTTATTGCTTGCTTTAAAACTTATTTGGTCATTAAAGCCTATCCACCGATGAGTAAGGCATAATATTTTGGTGTAGAACATTTGATGTTCTTGCATTATGATAATTTTTCTTTGGTGAGTAGCATTGTCAAAGCGATGCTAACAAGCCTGAAATGTAAGCATTAATTTGTAAGCAAGACAAATGAACTCACATACCTACGGAATGGTATCTAGGTAGAGTAACAAACCAAAAAGTTAACCATCATGGAAAAAACTTAACCTATTGAAGCATAGTTAACTCAAGCTTTCAAGTTTGATGATTCCTTAGTATTGTATGGTAGGAAGTTTGATGATTATGCAAAATGAAGTTTGAATCTTTCCTTATTACTTATGGAATTATTGTAGCAATTGAGATGACAGAACCGATGTTTATGTATGAATCATGAAAGTTGTCTTTGCTTGTGATTATGCATAAAAAATAACAAATACCCCGCAAAAAAGAAAACAAGTTGATGTGCGTAATGTGATCTACATGTGCATGTTATATAGTAGAACCGAAGGCAAAAGGTAGATTCTAAATCCGTGTCTTGGCTTTTACAAAGACTAAGGCATTAGGGCTTTGTTTCATGTTGAAGGTAAACGTTAAGATTATTCTCAACCCGGAATAAGGGCATTAACATTTATGAATGTGACATGCGACCGGATAGAAGAATCATGCCTAATCGATCATCCATGCAGCTCCATAAATGAAAATATATGTTTTTCAATATCATGATAGCCCGACATAATTCTTGATTGATTTATTCATCTAATTTGATCCGTGAACCTCTCAAACTATTGTTCAAATATCCTGTTTATGTCAGTTTTCTAGTTCATCGGCAACTTTAACATGTAACCATGCTTTTTAAAATAAGATAAGATTTAAACAATCCTTATCGACTTGCCACAATCTATTTTTTACACAATCCATGTTTTTAAAAATCCATGTCCACAATCCATGTTATTTAAAACGACCCATAAAACGACTTGTCATAAAAATTGAATCTAAAAGCAGAATTCAACTTTCATGGCACGCACACCCTTAAATAGGTCTCCTCCCCCAAGAAGAAGGGGAAAAATTATAGCCATTATGAATAAGGGTGGCATACAAAAAATGCCCTTCCCTTAAAAGGGCAAAAATTTGATGATTCCTTTAAAATAAGGGCAAGGATTTAAAAAGCCTTTGAAATTCTATTCACATCAATAGTTTGAATGTATATCCTTATTCTATATATTATTCTAAAAAGCAAGAAATTAAAAATCTATAACTACAAAAATGAAAGTTGTGAAATCAAAATTAAAAATAAAAAAAAAACAAAAGTTGGAAGAATAAAGGATAATTGTTGAAGAAAAATGGGATCTACTTCTGCATACTATATAGTTCAACCGAGATGCCCCATTGATCAAATTCGAAATTGAGTTCCCAGAGTGATCAAAATCACACATGGGCAAAAAATTTTCATGTTAGACTCATAAGCATGCATTCTCAATTCAAATTTCGAATTGGGCATTAATGCATTTATAACATTTGATTCATATGAAAAACCTAGAAGATTTTAGTGCTCTGCTTCCAATTCCTTGCATTCCTTTGTATTTTGTTTGCTTTAAAAATATTTGAATATTCTTGCTAGCCTTTTGTTGCATTCTTCCATTCTTTATTGTCCGATCAACAAATTTACACTTGAAATCTCAAAAAGGGTTTAAATTCTTTTATATTCAATATGATATGTTTATAAACATATAAACTTTATGTTATTTTGAAACATTACTTTTAAAGATAAATGATAAGATTTAAAGACAAATGTTGTTTTATAATGACTTTTGCCAAATAAGGGCATTTTTACATTGCACCATAAAATAAAAAAATCCATGTCCAAAATTTTGTTATTTAAAAAGGACCTCAAAAACGCCTTGTCATAAAAAAAAGTAGGGTCTACCCTTATAAGTAAACTCTAAAGGGTCTATGCATTTATTAATACTCAACTCAAGATCTTTGTGATAAAACTAATTGTAGGATTTCACCCGACTTGGCCAAACCATCCCTTATGTATGAAAAATCATTCCACGATATAACTAGGATCTTATAGTGAATTGCAAATCGAAATTAAAGCAACACTGTTGAAAGATCTTAAGATAAGCTCTAGAGCCGACAATTAATTGATCACCATGAATCATCACTAATGTAAAAAATCCCTTGACACAAATCGTTTCTAGATATATAATTCTTGACTAGAGTAGAACCCTACCTTGCTTTTCTTATTTCCTAACCCTTCCCACTAACATGCCATTACTTTAGTAAAAAACACATCCACAGTAACATTTCGTTGACACTATGTCCTTAGATCTCATCAACATTTACGTCGTGTGACATCTACGGTGTGCAACGACATTACAATATGTGCAACCTTTTATTATTTTTGGTGACAACAAAAAGGATGTGGGGGGGTGTGAAACCACTAGACTAATGTCTATCTTATTACTACACTAGACCACTAGTGTATTTGTCTATCCACTAGACCACTAGTGTATTTTTAAGATAGATAGACAATATTACGGAACCAATGTACATTTAAAACAAGAAAAACTAAAGGAACCATTGAAATTAAAGAGATCGATAAATAATGCATAGTAGTCCACTTTCCAATATGGCATTTGAAGTGAGACTTTGTTACATATAGAGATTTCACATGACACTAACAAGCCAAAGATCATTCCTCGTATATGTCTGGTTTATGCCATCCAATAATCTCATGCCTCGTATGTGTTGTTGATTGACCTAATAAGATGTTTGTGGATGTGTTGTTGATTGGCCATGCATGAGATTAATCAAACACATATATAATTATTTCTCCAAAGATTCGATTCTTTTGTGCTTTCTTATTCAAACGACACCTATCCATATTTTCAGGTTACTTTTTTTCCTGGGTACAGGGATTTTTGGATGTGGATTTCATTCCTCGTCTTCACCGGAAAACATGGTGAGCGTGAAAACGAAGACTCGTTTAGCAGCAACTTCCCCTTTCTTTTTGGTTGTCGCCATAGCTTCACCGCCGTCATAGCGCAATCCAAGAACATGGCGAGCGTGAAAAGAAGAAGACTCGTCTAGCAACTATTTTTGTTGTCACCATAGCTTCTCCACGATTTACAGATATTACTCTCTTAGGTCGTTGCTTTCAGTAAGGATTAAGCAGGGTTCTAGCTTAGAAACTTGTGACAGGGAAGATTGGGCTAGAGAAAAGTCGATACAGCAAAGCATGGAGGCACGATTTGCTTTCTCCTGTTGGCAGCTGGATCCATGGCCATAGCCAGCCAGGCTGTTCCAAAACCTGGAAATAGAGGTGTCAATTAGGAAAAATAGGGTTAGTCATCTGTCCTGCATAAATACATGAGGATTGTTTGTGGCCGATGTGAGTATTCATGCTAAAATTTTTTCTGATAGCCATTTGCAGGTAGGACGGGAAACTCGGATATGGGATCTTCTCCGACACAAAGCAGAGGTTTTGGTTGCTATGTGAAAGCAGGGATGCAGAGGAGCCTCAAGAAATTTATTGGCCTTATAAAGATAACATATCTTGGTCCAAAACAGCAACCCTATATGGCTCCTTGCATCATGATACAGATGAAAAGGAAGATTTAAGCCTGAGAGGCCTTTACTTACTTGCAGATGCTGCTGTTTCTTTGATACAACATGAAAAAGGAAATGACAAAAGTCCTACTTCTTCAAAAGATTATTTAGGGCATGTTTCAAATGAGGAAGTAAGCTGTGCATTAAAGGAGCAGAAGCAGAATATCGGTTTGGCAAAGAATGTTGAAGTAAGTAAGGTACAGATCGAAAACAATGTTAATGGTAGACGAAGAAGAATGCCTGGACGATTCCAGGATTCTATTTTGGTTTCATGGAAAAAGAAAACGATGTTAAGCCGTAATATGTTAGGTTGCACTTAGTAATCTAAGGAGAGAACTTTAGTGGGAGCAGGGATGGATGATGAGTTACGTCAGTTTGTGAAGTTGGCCTGCTCATGTGTTGTAGTATTTCCAAAGGACCACCCATCTATGTATGAAATATTCCAGGTTCTTAGGGCCCTTGGGGAGAAATATAATTTAACTGATTATGATGATGAACTCCATGTAGAGCTTGGTGATGGCGAGTCTGCAAATTCCTCAAGGCAAAATGGCCAATTATGAAGAAAGTGGCTTTCATAAAATATTGTTTAGTGATATGCATGCACTGATTGTCCAACCAGATTGTATTGATTGGATTAAAAGGCCAATCCTGTGCCTTTGTAGTGTCCTTTCTTCCTCTTGTGTGTATCTTATCTCAGGAGCAAATTTTCTCATGTTCATATTCTGTCTTTCATTTGTTTTTTATGGAGGGCAAGGTCCGCTGCACCAAATAATTCCATGGCATATCTATGTTGCATATTATACATGTTTGGGTTATGGTTTTTTAAATGGTATTGAACATATTTGTTTAACTTGGATATCTGTTTGCAAATGGTTTTCTGAGAATTGCAGGTGCTGAACAAATGTATTTGTACAAATAAGGTACCTTTCCACTGTTATGGAGCTTTTGATATGTTTGTCATTGTTGCAAATGCATTAGGTGGAATCTTTTCTTTTTTCGGGAATCTTTCTGACCCTTATGTAATATTTTGGACGTATTCTAAAGTATAGCATGTGACAAATGCATGTTGGACGATTGGAAGTTTTAAGCTTTAACCATAAAATATTCATTGTTTGAGTTTCCTGCCATTTCAAGCATTTATATGTGTTGCTTGTGTCCATGCAATCTACAAAAGCAGAAGGTCCGAAGAGCATTTCCGGCAATAACATGACCCAAAATATGGATGAAAAGAAGATGGATTGGTCTTCAGTCCAGTGGAAGAGAGTCGTCGTGCCTCTTCCTTTGTGTGTCTTGCTTGCTGAAGCAAGGTTAACCACAAACATAAAAATTGTACATTTTAAGCTCAACAATATGATGATTAAACTTCATCAAGGCACAAGGCATACCTCCAATCCATTGTTGTGCAGTTTTTAACCATGGGGTTTAGTGAAGTGCACGTATAGACTAACATTTTCAAAATCTTACCTAAGATCGCATCAGCCCAACAATCAAACTCTGTCTTATTTAAACATTGGCAATTTTAGATGGTTCAGGGGTTTGATGCATGTAATGTAGTCCACTTCCACGATTGCACCTTCATGGCCTTGCTTCCAATTGCAACTCCATTACCTTGCTTAAGCATAGGGTTATGTTGCACCTATGTTCTAAAGTTTCTAGTTTACTGTTCTTATATGCATTGTGAAATAATCATTATTTATTGCACTTCTACATATTATAATTAGTACACAATAGTTTCTCATTTATAGTTCTTATAATTACACAATAGTTAAAACTTAACTATTTTTTTTCAGTGATTAGAACATTTGGCATGATACCATTTTGGATGCTTGGACAATGTGATAAGCTTCATGATTTGATTATGGGATGCCAAATCTGCGTGAATGTAAAACGTTTGACGTGAAGAACATTCACATCAGAGTGCAATTTGAGAAAACGTCTAGGAGGTAGAACACAACGTTGTTCTAACTTCGCACACATTTTCAAACCAATAAGTGGGTCACAAAGAAAACGTCTAGGAGGTAGAACACAACACCGTTCTAACTTCGCACACATTTTCAAACCAATACGTGAGTCAAGTGAAGAGAAATGTTCGCGGCGGCCTTGGCCGCCGCGATAAATTTCTTGTATATGTATATGAAAATAGCCCACAATTGAAAAGGTAATTAGGATGCATATTACGTCAAGAGCAATGGTTATAAAAGGGTGATATAAAATGAGTAGACATGAGCATTTTGACATTCAACTTCACTAGTTCAGTGCCACCTGCCATTGGGTATAATGTTAAACAGAACAGATGGAGCTGAGAGGGAGTGGAGAGGTGAATAGTTGTTGTTATAGATGAGAACTTTGCAGGCCCAATTCATCATACATGAACTAGAATCCTTTTGAATAATGTAAACCTCAACAGAATCCCACAGAATATAGATATTCCTTGAGATTATCTCTACTATCGAAATCATTATTTACCTTAACGTATTTTTGTATTATCTAGAATGCCAATGTGGGCTTTTACGTCGTTTAAGGGTGAGGTGCAAGGCGAGGTGGTGGATGAGCCGTGGAGGTGGCGAGGCCTCGCCCCTTACATTGCAAGTAAATCTACTTTAAGGGTTGCATTTTTGCGAGAATTTGATGATGTAGAAATACTATATGGGATGTGCTTGTAGAGGGATCAGTAGCGCGTATGAAAGGGGGTTTTCACTATGAAATGTGGTAGATAAGGGGTTTATGCCTAACCCCAGGAACACAGATGCCATATAAAAATATATATAGAGGTGAATCCCCTGGGGTGTAGGCCTGAGGTCGAGAAAGGCAGCTCAGAGTAAAAAAGGCATGCCCGAGGGCCTTTTTTGATATGCAGGTTGAGAAAGGCACCTTAGAGTGAAAAAGGCGCATCTGAGGGCCTTCTTGATTCGGGTTGAGAAAGATAGCTCAGAGTGCAAAAGATAGGTATGAAAGCGTTTCTCTCCTTGCAGGTCGAAAAAGACAACTCAGACTAGAAAAGTCAGTTCTAAGGGCCTTTGACGACTCGCAAAGCAAGAAAGGCAACTAAAAGTGAAGGCTAATCGAGAAAGATAGGAGTGCTAGACTAAACAATTAGACATCCCTTTTTCTTATTAAAAAATGAACAACATTCATATATCATATCATATTACTATACCGTTGTTCACATGAACAATGTGCCGAACCTACTTGCCTTCAAACATCATGGAGCACAAATTATGTCTAATTCGACCTAATTATCCTTAACCCTGTTTGCAAGAAAGTCCTTAAAGTGAGGGATGCAACACTGTGCCTAGTTACCTCATTGTTGCCATGTAACTTTGTATTAGGAACTATAGAATAGAATAGAATTGAACGCTTTTCATCATCCACGAATTCCAAGTGACCTATGGGACCGAAAAGAGGAGCGCAATAAATGTATTACTATTCGGATTAAAAAAACTCTTGTCCCAAAGGGTTTCGAGGAAAAAACTATAGCACTAATAAGAATGCTGACAAACTGTACAAATATACATCATATTTTGGTATATGTTAAGGCAGTGTTCGAGGACATAGCTGAGCCCACATATCCATGACCTCTTGAAGATACGATCCCAGTAACCGCACCGAAGCCATGCTCAATGTCACATGCAGCGGCTGGCTAGGCCTGATCAACTCAGTATAGCATGCCCAGATGTCATCATATATTGGACAGCTCTGAAGAGTGACATTCATCCTCAAAAGCTCCCACTTAGCAGCACTAACAAGGCTTGTATTGTCACAGCTCCTCAATCCATCTATCTGTCTCAGTTCGGAGGCGGTGTGCATCTGTGAGAATTGAGACAATGAATCTGTGTTTTTGCATGGGCAAATGGGATTTTCCTCTTTGAGCATCTATATTCATTTTTTTCTCAACCACGCAATCTTTTGTCCTTAAAAGATAGAGCATGGGAGAACATCGAGATAAAAAAACGTTTTTTTTTTTTTTTTTTTTTTTTTTTTTTTTTAAATTTGAAATTGAAGATTTCGAGTTGAGCTAGTGTATGGCATGAAATTTTCTGGAAGATTCTCATGTATTTTTGTACAAAGATGATACAAACCTCTAGTTGAAAGTTTGAAATATCTGCATGTTTAGAGGTTAACGTTAAAAGTTTTTCCAACACTCGATAAGGCTTTGATTTGGGGTATATCATTTGGGGTGTGTTTTGATTTTTCGTGGCCATTAGATCATAGCACAATTTGGGGAATATTCCCTATGCATCCATATGATCCGTCTGCTCAAAGTCAAGATGGGGTCAAACAACCCCAAGTTGACCCGATTTGTAAGGGGGGAATTAAAAACACAAATCCAATGGTTATCATTCTCACATCAAGCATACATCACAAAAAGAACTTCTCACATCAAACCTTTCTTGCTTCTATTTCTTCAGAGGAATTGAACCTCTGTATTTCACCAGAAGATAGAGCAAAAGAAATACATGCACAACAGAAAATAGAGCAACACCGAGAGCAAGCATACCCTAAACAAACACACAAGAAAAAGAAGAATCAGTCCAAGCTTGGCTGCAAATCGACCTTGCTCCATTGCTCAGCGACAAGCCTGTCAGAATTAACAAGGCCGGGCCCTAACAGGATTTTCCTTTGTGGAAACCTCATTTCGCCGCCTTCTTACAAAAATACCAAACCGAACAATAGAAAACATCTAAAACCCTAGACGCTCGGGTTTGAAATCCAGGATGCCACCATCAGCTTATACGCTATTCTATTACGACTACAAATGTAACCATAAAAAATCTTAGGTTATAAATATATTTGTGATTTCAGCCACATTAAGGCACATTTTTATAGCTGACATAGAGTTCGTTCTTGATTTTGGATTGTAACATGAAACAAGCTTTCATATGTGTTTGCATAACTTCCACAAGGCCAACCTTTTTACAGGTCACCTCAAAAGACACCTCGAAAGAAGGATTCATTTCTATCGATATACCATATCCCAAATCTAGTTAGCTTCCTTAAAGAGCAGCACGGCAAGAGTATCCCATGGAGTTGCCCACTTTGGATCCCAACTTGCCATCTGTTCTACACCGTTCTTCACCAGCTTTTGAAATCTCTCAAAAATGGCACCACATTTCTGAGAACCGATCTGATTTTCAATACCATTTCCAAACACACTTTTGAAAAACCCCCCTTGCTTCCTAACAAGATCATTAATGACATTGTCCCCTTGCAGCCAATACTCCTGCCCTACAGGCTCCTCTACCAATTCTATTCTTTGTATTTTCAACTGCTGAGCATTCTTTGCTGCAGCTCTAATCTCCTTCGGGCTTGGATAATACATAGGAAGGTTAAAGCTGTCAATCTCACTCTGATCAATCACTCCCTGCAGCAAAACAGCTAAGATGTCTTAACAAGTTGAAGTTTAAGCTCCCAAAAAGGAACAGTATCTATTCTCCAGCAAAAAAAATTAGTAAATCTACCTATTGTTTACGCAACGATGATTTAAAAAGAAAACCAACTAAGGTCTTCAAAGAGGAAAAGCATCTTCCATAAAAAAAATTAAGGTTCTTTAGGAAAAGAAGAGTAGAAGAACAAGAAAAAGCAGGAATTAGATTGAATTTGATTTTATGGTCTACTTAGTAGTAATTGTCACCTCTTACCTCTTGAATCAACTCCAGCCATGCTTGCTCGAGATATCTGAAGCAGCTTTCCTTGTTTGGTAGCTGCTGATGAGGAAAATAGTTGTCTGGGCGTGAAGGAAGAAGCAAGAACATCATGGCACCTGGAACCATTTCCTCGCTTCGGCATTTGAAAAATGTTGCCAGATCCTTCTCAGATTGCTTGGAATATGCATTGGCAGTGGCTTCGCTTGCCTCAGGCCCATCAATCCACATCTTGCCTTTGTTCCAAGCAGCATTGCTTGGATCAGAAACTATAGCAGGCACCTGCATTCAAATAAAGACTTCTAGCATTAGCAACCAAGGAACTCTACAAACAAGATTACATAAATAGATATATAGAAAGGATCTAACGAGTAGATTACTCTACTCTAAAGAAAGGATCTAACGAGTAGACAACGGTTAAAAAATGAAAGACAAAGAAAAGCAAAGAATAGGGGTCGACCAGAACTAGAGTTTTGTTGAGTCTAGTAGAAAATAGAATTAAAGAAAGAAACAAAGAATGTTTTAAGAAAGGCGGATGAGTATAAGACAATGGTTACGAAATGAAAGACAACGAAATAAAAGAATAAGGGTCGATCAAAACACAGCTTTGCGAACTAAAAAAATTAGCATTAAGAAATATAAGTGTATTAAATGCAAAAAGAGTTCCCAGCCTGAACATACATACTTGGGAGAGCCAGTTCAGGCAACACGAAGAAAATACTATGTCAAAAGCAGCGCAAGGAAATAACCTTCCATACACCGAACCTGGTACTGCGGCAAAAAAAGACCGGGCATTTTCTCTATACTTGGAATCCCACAGTCGAATCAGCGTATTGAAATCGTTTGAAGGCATATCACAAAAGAATGTCTGGAATTCAGGAACTTTATAAGATTTCCAGTTGCTAGTAAGTTTTTCCAGCATGTAATGCATATTGATAAGACAATTGGGGCCGCTTGCACAGCCCATGTCAGCAATCCGAAAGGGTTTGGCATGAGGGGGATGTTTGATCTGAGAAATGGCATCTTCCAGGAGCGATTTGGTGGAGAGGAGCATATGCTTCTGAATCTGAGAATTTGCAGCATAGCTAGCTTCCTGAGTTCCGGCTAGCATGGCGAAGCTCATGGCCGCTCGACCCACAATGCAGAATACCTAAAACAACACACAAAATTCTCAACACGTTCGGCTTTGTATATAAACGCGGGAAATGAAGAAATTAATCCAATCAGATATTGCCACCTCCCCTTTTTCTTCCTATTCTGAGATTTCAGTAAAAGAAAAATTAACTCCACGCGTCAAACTGAAGTTCAAATGTTTCAAAAGATTGAACATTCCTTCATAGTGCAAGTTCAATCAAATGCATAAGGGTAAGTTGTGCAGCTTATGGAAGATTCACATGAGCTTCTGGATCAGCAGTAGCGATGGAGGTGGGCGTGACCAGCGGTGCAGCAGATTCTAGCTGCTGCAGTTTCGCTGATGGGTGTACGCGAAATGGCAAAAAAATTTGCAGCACTGCTATAAAATTTGCAGCGCTGCTTGCAATGTCACGACGCTTTGCAGCCGGTGTTTTTTTATTGTTATGCATGTGAACAGGGCATTACCCTGTCTGCCCAGTGGATGATGTGACTCGCGGCAGTGGGGAGCAGCTCACCAAGCAAATAGGGTAAGCTCGACCAAACAACTTACCCTTACAATATTAGCCGAGCCATTTGTCTTTATTTGTATGATTAATGACATGGGCGCATAAGAATGCACCACTGGAAAAAAATGCAACCCGGTTAAAATATTGTAATATCTGAAGATGATCTTTGAAAGATTGTTGGCTACATCTTCACTATTGCTCCATAGATATCTACCCAATATTCCAAATGACCCTCCTTCAAAAACAAGATGAGGTCCAACCCCCATTTCCACATCACCCTCACACCATAGGGTGCAAGTCAAAGATGCAGTCAATATAAAACTATGAAATTGGTTGCACATAAAATCAACTCCAACACAACTCCAACTCATATACAACCATGAAATTGGTTGCACATAAAATCAACTCCAACACAACTCCAATGAAGCATCTAAGCTGCCCTACTATAAAGTTTGCACAATCAGTTTCGTATTGCGGGAGGGTACATACAAATATATAGTTTGCACAACTTAAGATTTTGCCAGTATCAATTTCTCCTCACCATTGACGATGATTCTAGAGAGAGATGAGATTGTGTTTCGTAATGAACGGGAGGTTCAAATTACACCATTCCTCTTGTTTTATAACGCAGGAAAATGGCTCATCTTCTGCAAGGGTCTGCAAAGCATCGTCGCCCGCCCACGATGTTCATCTTCTATTCTATGTTGTATACAATCTTTCGTTTCTGGTAGGTAAGGGTGCACAAAAGCGCCCACTTAAGGGGAAAAACTCTATCATAATGGGTTTAATTTTTTTTTAATCTCCTATTTTGATAACATAATGAAATCTCAAAGTTTAGCTTTCAAATGATACTAAACACAAGTCCTTTTGACAAACTGGAAGCTCGATATGAAGACTTTAAGTTCTATCATTATTTTAACCCCAGTAGACCACCAAATGCCTTTCAATGGACCACTAAAAACCCTTCAATGGACCACCAAATCCTCACGCTTGACCTTCATTGGCCCACAACTGCCTATAACTAGACCATGCATCTAGTTCAATTTCAATTACTTTTTAAGGTGGGCTATTAAACGACAAAGGTGGGATATTAAAGGGTAAAAAATGGGCAATTAAGGGGGGAAAAGTGAGCCATTAAAGGGGAGTGGGTGGAAACAAGGGAACACTCCCCTAGCTATGTTTTGCTTTTTATTTTTTATTTTTTATTTTTTATTTTTTATTTTTTATTTTTTATTTTTTATTTTTTATTTTTTATTTTTTATTTTTTATTTTTTATTTTTTATTTTTTTGGTAGCATGTCACATTCCATGGATTTTTCAACTGTCATAGGGGGGTCTTTGATCTTGGTAGAGCCTCATGTGTGAATAATCGATGCAACTAGTTCAATTTTCGGCATAAGAACTGCGTGTTTCTGGCAAGATTTGCAGGGCTTGCTAAAAAATAGATTTATAGGGCTTGCTCTGTAAACGCATTTACATCACTTACCCAAAAATGTAAGCAAGAGCTGCAACTTAAGTGCTTCAGAATGTAATTATGGGTTTACTATATGTGCTTCAGTGGATTGAAGCTCCGGCTATATTGCCCCTTCTTCTACGACCCAAATCTGCTTTTTTAATGTTGTCTGACCTACCAGAAGAACCATAAATCATATAAAAGGAAAATAGCTTTCCATCAGTGCGAGGCAAATGATGCTGATTGTTGTGGGCTTCGTCGCATAGCCATAGACCACCAAAACAAAGCAAGGAGTGGAAATTTGAACCTCTCATTCGTTACAACCCGTAATGCACATTTGTGAAGATTCCGGGCATAATTTTTCTTGGCGGCTCACTCGCGGCTCTGTTGCTCATGCGCTGCGTCATTTGGCAGAGCCTTGAAAAATTATATGTGGAAATCCTTTCCAGACGTGCATAATACATAATTTAATTCTTGGCTTTTGGACCATTGTCACAAGCACCATAGAGAGAGGTAAAATTACCCATCCCAAATTTGACAAAGACATGTGAAGAATGAAGTGTATCAAACATGCACATGCATATGTATCTATCAACTTTACACATGCATGTGTGCATGCACGTACATCTTCTTTTATATGTACATCTTGGAAACGTACGACATAAAGGACTTATATTCTATCTTAAAAAGTAAGAAATAATAGACTACAACAAATATTTTACACGTTATTTATGAGGGATTCATTTAATAGCATAAAGATGCTCCATAAGTGGTGAGGAAAACTCTAATATAAAATGAAACACCTTGGCATAGCATGCGAAGATAGAGTAAATTGTGTACCTTATGCATAATCAACCCTTACAATGCTTGAACTTTTGCTTTTGAGTGTGAAGATCTCAAAGTCTGCTCCAAGTTCTTAAATTATAGGGGTAAAATTATCAAGATCTAACCATTCCCAGCCATTAGATCTCATAGGCTTAAAATGTAAAACAATCGTAAAAGAAGATTATCCTCTAAAAGATTATCATGATTATCCTCTAGAAGATTAACATGATAATCTCTTGGAATAATCCTGGCCTTTGATGCTAAGGTAAGGTTATTGGTCTGGCCGAGGCTGATAACTAAAATTGTATGGCCGAGGTTGTATGTCCGAGGCCACGCATTTTTGTTTATCAGTCGAGGCAAAGACCGATAACCACTTTATCGGGCTTATGTAGGTGGAATAGTACTGATAACTTGTTATCTACCTGCAGCAATAGTGATAACCCAAAAAAAAAAAAAATGACACTATAACACACACGAGTCCGATAAGGTAAAGTAAAGTTATCGGTCAAGCCGAGGCCGATAACCAAAAATGCGATGGACGAGGTTGTATGTTATCAGTCAAGGCAAGGACCGATAATCGCCTAATCGGGCTTTCATTATGTTATCAGTCAAGGCAAGGACCGATAATCACCTAATCGGGACCCGTACTGATAACTAGTGGATAAGGACCGATAATCACCTAATGGGAACACCCGTACTGATAACTAGTGGATAAGGACCGATAATCACCTAATCGGGCTTATATGGGAACACCCGTACTGATAACTAGTGGATAAGGCTGAACGTCTGAGGGCACACATTTTTTTTATTAGTCGAGGCGAAGACCGATAATCGCCTTGTCGGGCTTATATGGGGACACCCATATTACAACTAGTAATTAATATTGGGCGAGACCAATAATCGCCTTATCGGGCTTAATATGGGGACACCAGTATTGATAACTAGTTATTAATACTTGTGATAACTAGAGTTATTGGACTCACTTTACACACAGAGTCTATTATCGGGCTCTCACTTTACACACAAGAGTTCGATAAGGTGTATGGCTGGGATAGGAGATAATCTTCTCCCCCATGATTTAAAGTGGTTTTACCTCCCCTCTCAATGGTTATGCCTCAACCTGGTGAGTTATTATTAGACATAATCATCTTATCTTGAAGGAAGGTTTAATCCCCCAAGAGTAAGCACTCCACGGCCTTTCCACAAGAGTAAGCATTACAAGGTATGAAGTGATTGCATGTTTCCCTTAGGATGGGCATGGGATAGTGTCCAACCACTTGTCATAACAAGGGATCAGGTCTTGCGACAATTTGCTACTTATTTGAGATTAAATTATGTGTTTGGTTACACAAGAATTATTTGTGAGACCATCCTTTTGATGGCACACAATATCACCTTCTATGAAGCATGTGTTTGGTTTCACAATAATTATTTATGACCATCTTTTTGATAAAACACAATATCTCCTTCATCAGAAACATAGTGGTCCTCCTTGAAGCTCTTTGCCAAAATCTCAACAAGGTGCAATGGCAATGCGCCGGACTTCTTAGGCTCTCTATAATACTTGCCTAGGATGGGCCTGATTGCAGCAGTCTACATATTGAAACAATACAAGTAAATGAAATTTATTAGCGATATGAAATGAAAATTAGCAGAATTAAATAGAATAGAAATAAATAATTCTTACGGCTTCAACTAAGTGGTAATGTGGAATTTGAGGGAACAAATGGTGGACAACATGTGTTCCAATATCATGGTGGATGCTATTGAAAATTCCATAGTCCCTGTCAATGGTGGAGAGTCCTCCTCTCAAGTAGCTCCATTCCTGAAAAAAAAACCCAAAAACGAAGAATTTGCAGCAGGATTTAGCATAAAAATCTGTCACAAACCTACAACACAGCAAAAAGATCTGTAAAAAAACACAGCAGAACTGACCTTTCCTCTGTACCAGGGGATCTTCTTATCGTATCCATGGTGATGAAGGTAAGTGACAGCGTCTAGCCATATAACATAAATCTGCCCACAAAAAACTTGGATCCGTAAGGCAGATCTGATGAGAAGAATTGAAGAAAATTTAAAGATAAATTACCAAATAAGGAACGAAGTAGAGTTTGACCATCCACAAGGGTCCAAAAACTGCAGACAAGGCAGCAAGCAGAGCTAACATGGCACCATAAGACATGGTAGAAGTTGTCACATCAGCTCTCTCGTTTGGTGCGAATAAAGGGCTGTCTGGATCAAAATGGGACCCTTTTTTGCCTGGGCTTCTGTTCCACTGCACCAAAGAAAAATTTAACAAATAAATTTCTTTGTCATATCCGACATGAATGGCAGAATAGCGGTAAACCACCGATTTCTCTACCTAGAACCAGAGATCGACACATATTTCAAGCCAGTATATTCTGCAGCTAGGAACTGGCAGATTCAATACTTTCTTTTTCACTTTTGATACCTACCAGGTATATTGGATATGCTAGCAACGCAAATGGAAGTGTGAACCGCCCATATATTGTGGACCAATCCAAATTCTTGTATGTCGTCTCTGTTAGCTGCAGTTTCATAATCAAACTCTGTTATTTTCTCCACATACAGCTGAATGTCAGGGTATAATATTTATACATCGTAAGAATTTCAATAGAACAGTGTATAACGCTTACCGGATACCATGATTCGTCGTTTTCGACATGGCCATGGTTTTGATGATGCGTTCTGTGACTGATTCTCCTGTAGTTGGAATAAAATTTGAGTTAGAATCAGTAGAATGGGATAGTTTAATATGAAGAAGTTATACCAGCCATGAAATGGAACCAGAATCACGGTGTGTGTGATATGCCCGATGATATTGTTCAAAGTTTTGCTGCTTGAAAAGCTTCCGTGACCGCTGCAATATAAAAAACCTCAGAATTAAACGGATGAAACCCAATGCATGCAGTGAAATGCATCAATCCTGGCAAAAGCAAGTAATAGAAGCAGATGCATCAGGATAGATGAAAAGTATATGAATCAAATTAATCCCAAAACTCTGTTCTGAAAATCAGAAAGCGTACCAATCGTGGCCAAGAACAAACAGAGCCCAAAACATGGTGCCCTGAGCAAACCAGTAAAGAGGCCAAATCATCCAGCTATTTAGCTTATAAGCAATAAGGCCAAGAACAAAAACAGTCAAAAAATCTTTTAGCACGTAGAGAAGGGATCTGCAAAGGCTTTTTTCCCAGCAATGTTTAGGTATAGCAGCCCTAATCTCTCCAATGGTAAAAGGAGGAGCCGCGGAGGCATCAAACTCGTCTTGATCATCATTTATGCTCTTATCGCCATAGCCATTCCGATCAGAGTCATTTAAATGGGGATTTGAATCTGGCTTCAAATCTACATTGGAGCGATCGGGCGTAAAACTGAGATGTCGGAAATGGGCAGCTGCAGCAATGCCAAGGCGAGCCTTTTTGAGAAGGGACAGGATGGAGAGGGCAAAGGCCTGGTTCATAGATCCGGTGGAGTTGTCCATTGCTGGAGCTGCGGCTATGGCGGAAGTCCGGCGGGCCTTGTTAAGACATTGAAGGCCAAAATACGTTGGGTTATAAATAGTCGTAAATGGGAACCACTACAAAGGAAAATGAACGTAAAAAAACGCACAAAAGTCTGCCCCTTCGTGCCCCCATGAACCCTAAGAAATGAAACCCCCATTTCTCTCTTGAAATTGACACCTAGCCTATGACTCGCCCTCCTCCACACAAAACCGAACCCAGTAAATCCATGGCCTTTTGGTCTTCGTGGAAATTAAAAAATCTTCGTGTAAATGCTGATCTATCAATCAACATTGAAAAATTATTCAATTTACTTAAGTAAATATTCTATTCACTTAGGTAAATATTGTAGAAACCCTCATCCACAATGTGTCTCCTCTCATCCATTTATGGTGTGTCTCCTCTCATCTTTTGTGTTCATCTTATTGACAAGTTGGTCTCTAATGGATGTTAAAAGTGTTCTATTCACTTATAAATGTTGTAGTACTTACTATCTTATTTGCCTCATGTCCTAAACCTACCTAAATTCTTGAAGTAAGTTAATCATCTTATTGCTTCATGCCTTGAAGCCTGCTGAATTCCCTAAGCAAGTGTGTCTTCCATGTTCTCTCTAAGATCAACAGTTATCATGTCTTACTCCATCTCATTGCAGATGCAGCCATTCTGCCTAATTGACCTATACTTATTGCCTCAAAGATGAAAACGACCTAAATGTCTGTTCACATCTTATTCCGTATAGCATTCTTGATATACAAAACAAAAGAGCAGTATTTGGGACCACTACCTTCAGATTCACATTTACTCATGAGCTTTTGCTTCCTCGTCACACTGTTTAGATGTTGCATTTGGGTGGAGTGCATTTTCTCCATTCAGTTTTTAGCAAAGACAATTCCATAGTAGTGGCGAGCAAAATGGGAGCAGCCTAAACCGTAAGAGCGGGGTTTTAAGAGAGCGATACAAGGTTGTGCTACTAGGCGAAGCGGTTGAGTCCCCGCACCCTAGATGGTGAGAGTCTAGTATCTGAAAACATCACTAACTTATGCTCCAACCTGAGTAAAGTCCCCATTATAATGTGTCTATGACTTTCTCTGAATAATAAAGGCTTACGTCCTTAGAAAAAAAAGCATTCTTCATGTGCAATGTGTTCTGGATTAATGGCTTACACATTCAAACTTCCTTTAAGACATAGTTTACGTCTTTCTTAACCGGCAGGCGTTTGGATCCAAGCATTCCTGGCCATTGATTCATGCCCTGTGATAGGGCATAACAGGCAATCAAAACTTCGAGGCAATAACAAATGCACAATTGGTGGGATTGGGCAAGCGGAGACTTCCGGGGGACATCCCCAACCTATGATAATCGATCCGACAGCCCCTCAACCTCGATAATCGAGCCGCGGCCTCCCAAACCTCGATAACCCATCTGGCTGCTGCCCGAACCTCGATAATCCAAAGAATGGATGAGGCTTACTGCGCCGGTTAAAGGGGATAAACACCCGCCTGCTAAGCCATTACCTCGGATAAAGCTGGCTCGCCCCTCGAGGTAATGGGCCTTTATCGAGGGTGTTTATCCCCTTCATAAGTAAGCTTTCTTAAAGTGATGCCAAGTTGTGTCACATGTTTTGTTGCAAGCTTATTGAAATTGTTTTCTATGTCCTTTTGTAAAATTCGTACCTCCACGTTTCACAATATTAAAAAGCCCCGACTTCTATGTTCTTGGATGTAGGTAAGATTAGGAAAGGAGATTTACTGTTGGCTTTGACAATTGCCCAAATATTCAATTGCACATATCATATGTTCCATTTTGGGGAGGGAAGTCGTTGCCTTTTTAACTGAAATATATACATGTTTTCCAACATGCATGTTAAAGATAGATAGGTAGATAGGTAGGTAGAGGTTTTAGGACGACAATGCCATGGGACGATACATGGTCAAGGGCATTAAGCCCAGAAAACAATGTGCTTGTAGTCCGAACATTCACAACGAGAGGAACAACATGACAAGACCGAACCCCGTAAATATTAACCACCGTCATGATTCAACCATGCTAATAGTGAAAACAAACCAAACCCCATAAATATTAACCACCGTGATTGAACTATGCTAAAAGCGGAAACAAACGCTAAGTCCCCGAAAAATGTCGTGTATTTTTTGTGGTTCAAACATCACACCAAATAAACCGTGGATATGCCCATGGATATGCCGTGAATATCCAACGGTTCAATCATGGTCATGGCCAAGATATACGACGCTTGTACACAAAACATTTTGCCCACAACAGGTCAGGCCATATGGCAACATCCAATTAGACGCCCATGGTGGAGACTTCCCTCCATCTAGGAGCCAATTTAATGGAGGCCAGTTTGGTGTATACCTCCGTCGGCATCCATAATTTTGTCAAAAGGGTCTCACAACCCCTTGCTTCAATTGCCACAAGAGGCAAGATTATGTGCATGTTGTCAGTTACGTGTCAGTTGAAGGTGAAAACCATATACTTCTGAGATGTTTGGCTTTTGAGATGATCATGAATCGTTATTTGACATTCACATTACTTTCCACTTTTCCACAACTTCTCAGAGCACCTTCTATGCATAAGACTTGGCAAAACATACTTGAGGGCTTAAATGCACGTCTTCAACTGCTAAACCATCAATGCTCACTATGATCTTCTTGGTATGAACTTATTTATTACTATTTGTCTAGTATCATCATTACTGCAAAGGTTTTTCCCTTGAAAACCTTTCATGACAAAGGCAATTGTTGCTCTAGCCCATTCTATGGTTCCACGGACTTTTGATCTTCGTGGAAATTAAAAAAGTCTATTCTACACTATTATGTTTCTCCATTGCCAATTCGGAAGGCTACAAGCATGGAGGCTTCCGATTTTACATTGCATGTGCTCAGGCTTAGATGTTTCCTCTTTGTTTATCTTAGCAATCAATTGGTCTTTAGTGGACGTTAAATTGTTCATACTTAAATAAACGTTGGTCTATGTTGATCTATGAGTTGCTCGCTAGTAGGCATAAAAATTGCTCTATTCACTTAAGTAAATGTTGATCTATCAATCAACATTGAAAAGTATTCTATTTACTTGAGTAGATATTCTATTCACTTAAGTAAGTATTGCGAAAACCCTCATCCACAATGTGTCTCCTCTCATCCATTTATGTTGTATCTTCTCTCATCTTTTGTGTTCATCACTAATAAAATCTATTCTATTCTAATGGATGTTAAAAGTGTTCTATTCACTTAAATAAATGTTGTAGTATATTTACCATCTTATCTGCCTCATGTCCTAAACCTACCTAAATTCTTGAAGCAAGTTAGTCATCTTATCGCTTCATGCCCTAAAGCTTGCCTAATTCCCTAAGCAAGTGTGACTTCCATATTCTCTCTAAGATCAACAGTTATCATGTCTTACTCCATCTTATTGCAGATGCAGCCACATTACCTAATTGACATGTGCTTATTATCTCAAGGATCAAAACGTCCACCTAAATGTCTTGTTCACATCTTCTTCCTTATAGCATTCACGATGTACAATTGATGACGAAGTAAAGAGCAGTATTAGGGACCACTACCTTCACATTCACATTTAGTCATGAGATTTTGCTTCCTGGTCACACTTCACACTGTTTAAATGTTGCATTTGGATGGGGTGGATTTGCTCCAGTGGACATTTTCTCCACTCAGTTTTTAGCAAACGCAATTCCCGTAGTAGTGTTGAGCAAAATGAGAGCAACCTAAACCATGAGAGCGGGGTTTGGGAGAGCGATACAAGGTTGTGTTACTAGGTGAAGGGATTGAGTCCCACACCCTAGATGGTGAAAGTCTAGTATTTGAAAACATCACCAACTTATGCTCCAACCTGAGTGGCATGTGTCTTCATTGTACTGTGTTTGTGATTTTCTCTGAAGAATAAAGGCTCGCGTCCTTAGGAAAAAAAAAATCATTCTTGGTGTGCAATGTGTTCCGGATCGATGGTTTACATATTCAAACATCATTTAAGATATAGTTTATGTCTTTCATAAGTAAGCTTCGTTAAAGTGATGCCAAGTTGTGTCACATGTTTTGTTGCAAGCTTATGGGAATTGTTTTCTATGTCCTCTTGTGAATTCGTTCCACGTTTCACAATATTAAAAAACACCACTTCCATGTTCTTGGATTGTAGGTAAGATAAGGAAAGCAGATTTACTGTTGGCTTTGACAATTGCCCAAATATTTATTGCACATATCATATGTTCCATTTTGGGGAGGTAAATCGTTGCCTTTTTAACTATAATATATAAATGTTTTCCAACATGCATGTTAAAGATAGATAGATAGATAGATAGGTAGATAGATTTATTGATAGATTTTTTTTCGATAGGACGATATTCAGTCAAATAGATAGAAGATAGAAATTGCAATGGCTTAAGATCCGCAGGACCACAATGCCATGGGACAACATGGACAAGTTTGATTTTTTCCATAAAACAATGGGGTCATTAGGTAACCATGGCGTATAGTGATCAAACCAAACCCCATAAATATGAATGAATCGATTGAACTATGCGTAAAAGAAGGTAAACGAACGCTAAGTCCCCGGAAATGATCTTTTTTTTTTTTCTTCAAACATCATACCAAATAAACCGTAAGATATGCCCATGGATATGCCGCAATATCCAACTTTTCAATCATTAATCTCCAAGATATCTGACGCTTGTACACAAAATATTTTAGGTTCCAAAGAATAAACATGCCCTTAGGAATTGTGCACTACTTTCCTCCATCTTGGAGCCAATTTAAATTGCCATGGCAATGTCTCATGAGCATATCTAGAGAAGGGTGGAGAACCCCAATGCTTCCTTCATGCTTCTATGCAAGGAATACATTATGTGAATGTTATAATCTACTTTGTCCATTGATTTACCATATACCTCTGATGTTTGGCTTTAGAGATGATCATGAATCGTTGTTTGACATTCATGAGGTATGCTCCACAACTTCTCGATAGAACCTATGTTGCCCAAGAAATAGTGCAAAACAACTCGGGCCTAAATGCACGCCTCTTCAAGTTGCTAAACCATCAATGCTCACTATGATCTTCTTGGTATGAATGAATTATTACTATTTGTCTAGTATCGTCATTTCAAGCTTTTTGTTCGAAAATTCTTTCAAATACATCCGGCAATTGTTTTACTAGCCCTATCATGGTTCCCATTTTGATCTTTATTGAATTTGTAAACGATCGATTCTACACTATTATGTTTCTCCAGACAAATTGACACAGGCAAAACTCAGAGACAGATTATGTTGGTCATGCCATGTTTCCTTTTGTTTATCTTAGACATCAGTTAGATTTTGTGGACGTTGAGAAGGTGTTCATGTGTAGACAAACGTTCCTTGATGGTGCTCTTGAGTTGCTCGTTTTTCATAACGCTCTTTTCCTTAAGTAAATAATGTAAGGTTCAAAATTGCAAAGTTGAATTTACTTGAGCATGGCATAGGATGCAAAGTAGCTTGATATTGTCACAATGGACATATCTTCCATTTATTTGTAAATTCTCTCATCTTTTGTTTGTAGTAGTAAAATCTATTCTATTCTATGGGGGTTGGGCAATTGTGTTGTGTAAATAAATGGTGTGGTGCATTTACCATCTTATCCGGCATGGGTGTCCTAAACCTTATTTTGCTAGTTAGTCATCTTGCGCTTCATGTGGCTCAACAAGAGTTTATGCATTTTATGTAATATGAAGCCCTCATGAAATACTCCATGTAGACTATTTGGTGGAAGTATTCTTAATTGACATGGGTAGGGTTTTAGAGTCATAAGATGGGTACATGCATGTCTTCTAATATCGTGCCTCATAAATCATGGATTTACAATTGCTGACCTTTTAAGTGATTTTAATGGACCACTACCTTCACATTCACATTTAGTCATGAGATTTTGCTTCATCCCTAGGCTTCATTCGTTTAAATGTTTTTGGATAGGTTACTTTTGTCGACTGGACATTTTCTCCATGCTTTTGCAATTGAATTCAATAGATGTGCTTGAGCAAAATGAGATCGAACCTAAACTATGATATCCACGGGTTTGGGAGAGCCGATACAAAAAGGTTGTTTACAAATATTGAGTCCCACACCCTAAATGCATTACAAGTCTATAAAATAAATCACCAAAATGATGGAAATCAAGTGGCATTGTTGATTGTCTTGATGTTTGTGATTTTTCTATAATTATAAAAGGCTCGCGTCCTTAGGAAAAAAAGTTCTTGGGCAATCATGTTTCTTGATCTAGAGGTTTTACACCTTCAAACATCATTTAAGATATAGTTTATTTATTCACTAAGTAAGATTCGTTAAAGTGATGCCAAGGCACAAACACATGTTTTTATTTGCAATAATGGAATTGTTCAACCCTCTTGTGAATTCGTTCCAATTCTCGCATTCAAAAAGGTCCAACTCCATGTTCTATTGTACTCATCACAAAAGTTCTTTTGCACTTTGACAATTGACAAATATTTATTGCACATATCATATGTTCCATTTTGGGGGGTAAATCGATAAATTTTAACTATAATATATAAATGTTTTCCAACATGCATGTTATAGATAGATAGATAGATAGATAGATAGATAGATAGATAGATAGATAGATAGATAGAGATTTTAGGACCACAATGCCATGGGACGGTACATGGACAAGGGCATTAAGCCCATAAAACAATGGGCTTGTAGTCCGAACAGCAACAATGAGAGGATTCACATAACAAAATATAAAGTGGAGTAGGACTACCCATAATCAATCCATGAATCAAAGGGTTACTGATCCTAAATAATAGCATGGCCTCCAAGGTACACTTCCCATTTCCTTTCTTGGCGAGCTTCTCAAACCTAACACAGTTCCTTTCTCCGTCTGCAAAGCTATGCTGAGTTTAGATCCTCCTGGATGAATATGTAGCAAAATAACAGGGGGTTCCAGGGGGATTTGATATGGATGTAAAAATAACAATTCCTGAAACCATAAACTATACCTAAATAATTGAATAGGTTGTTATAAAAAAAATAAAGATTCAACATAAAAAATAATTACATTAGCTCACTGTGTACATTGATTAAAGTAGTTTTATAAGGACATTGAGTTATTTTGGTAGAGGTTCGAACCCCCATATTTTATATTCTAAAATCTTAGGCAAAGCCGTATAGAGTTTCGATATTCCCTCAAAACCTTAGGCGAAGTATTTCATATTTCAAAATCATAGCTCACTGGGTACATTGGTTATTGAGTTATTTTGGTAGAGGTTCGAACCCCCGTATTTCATATTTTAAAATTTAGGCAAAGCCGTATAGAGTTTTGATATTCCCTCAAAACCTTAGGCGAAATCGTATTTCATATTTCAAAATCATAGGCGCCTCCAATCATAAATGATTCTAAGCGAAAGGAGAGGTGCCCAGAGGCCCCAACATACGATCTGGGTCATAGGATCAATGAATCTGACGACTGTGTTAGTCCAGGGTGCACCTCGTTTAGAATATGTAACAAAATAACAGGGGGTTCCAGGGGGATTTGATACGGATGTAAAAATAACAATTCCTGAAACCATAGACTATGTATCCCTAAAACAAGTGAATAGGTTGCTATAAAAAAAACCATAGATTCAAGATAAAAAATAATCACATTACCTCACAGGGTACATTGATTAAAGTAGTCTTATTAGGACTTTGAGTTATTTTGGTAGAGGTTCGGACCCCCGTATTTCATATTCTAAAATCTTAATAGAGGTTCGATATTCCCTCAAAACCTTAGACGAAATCGATTTCATATTTCAAAATCATAGGCGCCTCCAATCATAAATGATTATAAGCAAAACGAGAGGTGCCCATAAGTCCCAACATACGATCTGGATCATAGGATCGACGAATCCGACGACTGTGGTAGTCCAGGGTGCACCTCGTTTAGAATATGTAGCAAAATAACAGGAGATTCCAAGGGGATTTGAGATGGATGTAAAAATAACAATTCCTGAAACTATAGACTATATATCCCTAAAACAAGTGAATACGTTGTTATAAAAGAAAACATAGATTCAAGATAAAAAATAATCACATTAGCTCACAGGGTACATTGGTTAAAGTAGTCTTATTAAGACATTGAGTTGTTTTGGTAGAGGTTCGAACCCCCGTATTTTATATTCTAAAATCTTAGGCAAAGCCGTATAGAGGTTCGATATTCCCTTAAAACCTTAGGTGAAATCGTATTTCATATTTCAAAATCATAGGCACCTCCAATCATAAATGATTATAAGCGAAATGAGAGGTGTCTAGAGGCCCCAACATACGATCTGGGTCGTAGGATCGATGAATCCGGCGATTGTTCCGGCGATTGTGGTAGTCCAGGTGCACCTCGTTTAGAATATGTAGCCAAATAATAAGGGGTTCCAGGGGGCTTTGATATGGATGTAAAAATAAAAATTCCTGAAACCATAGACTATATATCCTTAAAACAATTGAACAGGTTGTTATAAAAAAAAAAAAAAGGGGTGCTGCGCACAGAGGGTTGCCCTCCATGGCCGAAGGGTGAAGTGGCTTAAGTCATAGTTCAAAGTCATGTTTTGACAATCAATTCAAATTGCTACTTCTAGACAACAGAATACTTGATACCATGACTGCCTATGGAATTGGCCTAAAGAAGTCTTTAGTGCTCAACATGGAAGAAGTATTGCAGAAGCATAAAGATAAGTGTAATAGAGGAGAGAATGGAAATACATGTTTTGTTAGCATAGGAATGAGAGAACTCCTTGAAAACCACCCCTACCCAAGGCATAAGCATAAGCAGTCTATACGGCGTATTTTAACAAACGATTTTTTTGACTTGAGCATAAGATATTATTAGATTACCTTTTATTATTAGCCGGCCTAAGGACATAGTGGAATCTCACGCCAAGCACAACATTGCATCGAGGTGTTATGAGGTTAAATGTGTGCTTTGGTCAAGATTCATTAACATATATAACGTTATCAATCTTTTAGTAAAGTTCTCAACAAAAATTATGAAGTAGCATATATCGTTATATGTTGCCTGTTAATTCACAGGAAACATAAGTTTATAATGGCGGCATGCATATCATGACTGAATGATACAGAAGAATAGATTTTTTGTGGTTGCCAGTTTCATACCAAAGAAAAGCCATTGGTTGGCAATTTCATACCAAAGAAAAGCCATGGCCGCTTATAATTGAATTCCTAAACATGCTATAGGGTAATAGTTAGCCCAGTATGATAGAACCTGGATCAAATTTAAAAATAGATCTGAAATTGGCACCAATAGCCTACATAATGCAAATTATCCTTTCTTAGTATGGTGACTCCTCATAATATCAAGTTAACAAAAATTACCATACCCAGCCCTTATTGATGTAAGCACCTCAACATATATCTGATCAAGAATAATCGGAGGAAAGTGAGCATTTGCTCTAGAAAGCAACGCTGAGATAACATAAATGATATGAGTTTTTACATAGATGTATAGCAGAAGGGAATATCTGAATTTTGAAGTCTGCACAAAGTGAGATTCTCAACACCAACATTTTTATTTTGCTTCTGTAGAGTTTCGAGGTCATTGTTCCGCAACATGTAAGTCATGTTTAGCCAACTCGCACATACTTGTCAAAGAACAAAGGTGTTGGATAACTCGAAATAACTTCCACCTGTTTCTATTCTAGTACATACTGAAATTAAAACAAAGAAGCACTGGTGCAATCATTATCTGGACATATGAAAAGATCACTGCATAAATTCTGGAGCTTAAAGTGTGTTGATAAATCCGAGCCTTGATGAACTAAAAAACTTTTTAGAACTTGGATCAAATTTGGAAATAGATATGAAACAACGGATATACCGGTCTACAACTACAGTAGACTCTGACATTCTCTGCGAGATCAAATATAACATCACACATTATAACCAAACATTCACTTCCTTTTATATGAGGTAAGAAAGTAATACCTCGAAGCTCAATAACCTTGTTAAAAGGTGTTTTACATTTTTTACTTTTTTCAGATCCTGATGCTCATTCGCTGTCAAATAACTAGATTAGAAAAGTCTAAGCAGCATTTCATCTAGCCCTAAATATAAAACTTACCTAGAGCCTGCATAGCTGCATCATGCCTGTGGAAAGGAGCATTAGCATCTTCTTTATCTCTAAGGTCTCTGAGCTCCATTAGCGTTCTTCTACAACATTTGCTGTAAGAGAAGAGAAACAATGATCTAGCCCTAAATACAGAAGTTACCTAGAGCCTGCATAGCTACATCATTAGCTGCATCATGACTGTGAATCTGGAAAGAAATATATCCATTCTTTTCTATCTCTCAATAGAACATCAAATGTTGCTTTCAATTTCTGAACAAGCATTTATATATCAGACAACTGTCATAAAAAAGGACACTGTGAAGTACTAGATTGACCACACTAACCTGGACTTCCTTTTGCATTTGAGATGTTGATGCAGCCCACGTTTTTCTATCAACATCTTCTTTATCTCTAGTCTCTGAGCTCCATCAATTGTTCTTCTAAAACATCTTCTAAAACATTTGCTCTGATACCATCATAACACTGAAACCTTTCTCAAGCTTACATGTTGAATCATGACTATGTCATGGCATACATTTGAAGAGCCTTATGTAAGCTACAACCATTTGTGATCTGATTAACAAAACACAAAGCATGTTAAAGATGGAAGGAGGACATGCATCAAGATGGCATTCCAAAGGACTGGATAGAGGTCAGGTCCTTAAACTTACTATATCAACATTCAAGTAGCTAAGCCTCATAAAGACTCGGAGTCTTCATTAAATAAGTAGTGGCCTTCAAACCAGGTAAGGGCATAACAGTAAGAGATTAGTTTACTGTGTTATTGCGAGGTTTCAAATGCAAAGACAAAGTTCAAGTTTGCCATCTGCATTGATAAATCCAGAAAATTAGGTCAAGAAGAATGGCTTTGGACATGCATTATGCCAGGATAGGCCATGATCACCCTGTCCGCCTCTACCTTTGCATTCACCATCATATGTCAGCAGCAGAATAAATATTTGACAATAACACATATATTGTAGGGATGTCTTCGTCTAAGACATGGACAAGTTCTGCAACGGGAGTTTGCAGCAGGTCAACAATGGCTTCTCCAACATGATTTTTAGTAGCTTTATGTTCCAAATACCCTACCATGGAGCTGTCCAAAAGAAGATTTTATCTGGATATTTTCTGATAATATCTCAGCTGATGACTTCATTATAAGACCAGGTTCTTGACTATAGACCTCCCAAACAAGCTGAGATTCAATGGGAAGATATGCAAAGGCTGGCATTGATAAAATTTGAATAAAAGAGAGACGCAGGCATGATGGAATGGTAGGACAACTAAATGACAAAGAACCAGATGCATCTGATTTTGAACTATGCAGATCGTTCTCATGCTTTACATTTTTATCACCTACACTTGTATCCATTGTGTGACTTGTGGGCTTACTTGAGCCCAGTGCAGCTTATTTTGTTTATTATATCATAAGAGGAAGATATCACTGCCTTTCTAGAGATCCAATATCTCTGCAGCAGCTTATGGGGTAATATGATAACTGTTCCTTTATCATAAATAAACTAACATTTGGTTCACACAACCAAACCTGTCCACAATGCATCATTTGTTTTATGCAGCAAAAATTTCCCTTTGCTTGTTGTTGCATAAATCTTAAAGGGAGCATTTCCAAAGGGGCTGCCTCTTGCAATATCCTTTGGCTGACCATTTTCAACGGGGAGGAAGGAAAAACTACAACTTTCCTATTCCAAAATGACACGGGCCCTTTCCTTATTAAACGCTCAAACGGAAAGCAATTTGTGATTCAAACCAGGTACATGCAAGACAACCTTGACATAATTATCAAAGTTAAGCCACGCATTTGCCTTTATGAAAGGCATAGCAGAAAATAGGATCTTTGATGTCTTGTGTATTGTCCTATAACTTGATCACTCTGCCACATTAGTGAGCAGCCCTCTAAAATCAAACTGACAAAATTTGAAGATTTAGCTAACAAGAAGCATCGATACAAGGGAAAGAATAGAAAGAAAGATTTTATTAACATCTATCCACTAGAGACATGTAAGGTCTATGAGACCAGACCTATTAGGAGGGCATCATCCTCCTCAGCATTCAACATAACTAAAATAAACAAGAAACATAAACGTAATCAGTGTTGTTTACGTACCCGTATTTTACGTTTACGTACGTCCCGTACCTTCCTCACAGTACTATACGTACTATACCTATAAGTTGACAGGTCAAATTAAGCTCTTGTTTTATTAATACCGTACTTAACGTATTAATACGTATAGTATGTATGAGGGTACCCCGGGGGGTGCACTCAGAAAAAACCGTAGAAAACATGTGAGTGTACGGGAGGGGGTTTTTTTAGGGCCAAAACCGTACGTATAAGTATGGGAGGGGGTTTTTTTTGCTTGAATTCCGTATAGATATAAAAGAAATATGGTAGGGGTATATCAAATATGAGGGATATTATTTTTAGGAAAGTTCCGTATAAGGGATAATTTCTCATGACCCTATGCACGCACATGCCATATAGACTTTACATTAAGTGCACCCCCCGGGGAGGGTACACGCACGTTATTGGGGGACACTTTTTTTGTCTGCGACACTGGGTGCTTGTGAGGTGCTTTACCTTTTTATATATGCATTTCTCTCCCCTTATATTCGTCAAGAATAGGTTTTGACGGGCGCTTCCACAGCCCGCGCAAGTTTGAGTTTTCCACCTCTCCGGATTTGGGAATTTGTTAGCCATGTCATCAATCCGGTTGGTAGGAGCAGATCTCCCGCTTCTCAGTGGAGCTTTGTTGATGGAGTTGAATTTTGAAGGTTTGAAACAGAGATCTTGGTTCTGTAACAGTTTTTACGAAGTCTTCTTTATGCATGGAATTGTTTTGGTTTGGAGCCAATGGATCTTGTTGAGAAATATGCAGCAGAATTTGAAGCAAGATTTGCTGGTCAAGATCGACAAGCCTTAGTTGCTGCATTTGATCACAATGTAGAAATCCACATGCAAAATTTGCATGTTGAAACAGAAACTTCAGTTCCATTAGAGATCCAGAAGGATCCCTGCTCATTTGAAGCAGTCTCATTTCCAAATGAGAGTGCTGAAACACAACCTGATTCTACACCTTGTAAGGCTTCTTGCACGAAGACATGTTTTTGTATATCCCCTAATACAGCTTGCAGGAGAATCATGACAGAAAAGAGAAGACAACAGAGGATCAGGAAGAGAGAGAGGGAGAAATTGGCCTTGGAAAGAGACAAACATACAAAGAGATTGAGCACTAGACATAAACAGAAAGTAACAAAACAAATTGTGGACTGTATCAACACGGTATGTATGAATTTCCATTCTGAAGATAGACTAGATATTATTTCAAGGGCAGCAGAACATCTTCCTGAATTTAAATTGATTGGAAATAAAGCTTTGAATGTCTACAAACATGTTGTAGATAATGTAAAGCAGACACTTGCCATCAATAAACTTGCTAGAAGCAAAGACATAAATCAAGCAAGAGCATCAACCATGATGATGGTACAAAGTTCTTCTAGCAATCGTGCCGCTTTTATGGCAAAAGTACTTGAATTTGAAAAGGAAGGCTATATATTTGCTCGACAAAAAAGAAAGATTGTCGACTTTGGAGGACCGTGGTCAATGTTCAAGAGGAGAGCTAGAAATGATAGAATTTCTGATGCAGATCGTGAGCAGATCTATAACTTTTGGATATCTGAGACAAGGGTGTCTCCTAATAAATGACAAGTTATCAGATTAAGAAGAAATCTTGATGGCAAGAGGATAGCAAGACTACAGAATTTGCATGCAATCCACTTCCTCGAAGAATCACAGGTACGTTTTGAGTTATGCTACAATTTTGAACATGTTCTAACCTAGTCAGGTTTATCAATGCAGGTAATGTTCTATAAACGTTTCAAACGGCAATTTCCAAATATGAAAGTTGGAATAAGGTTATTTGAGGTATTGAAGCCAAAGTTCGTTAGACGGCTTAAAGAACGAGAGACATGTTGCTGCATCTACCACATGCGAGTTAAATTTGTAAGGCAAACAATCAACAAGGTAAGAAGAGATTCTAAATTTCACGGGGCTAGCTGCAGATGCAAATGCGCCATATGTGGCCCAGGACCAACATGTCAAGCATATATGCACACTTTCAGCAGTGTGAGCGATATGTGGAGGTCTATGGTTTGTCGAAAAGATGATGCTACATTTTGGCACAAGCCAAAATGTTTGCAAATGGATTGCGGGGACTGTGGGCTGAAGGCTTTCCTCAAATGTCCAAGGGAGCAGAGTAAATTGAATAGATTGGATTGGAAGAACTTTGAAAAGGTATATTGGCTGAATTTTGAACTTTGAATTGTTGCTGATTTTGCTGAATTGTTGCTGTTTTTTTGCTGAATTGTTGCTGAATATATTTCTTGTTGTGCATGTTGCAGGTGAAAGAGACTTACGTGAAGGAAGTGGGCAAAGATGGAAAGCCGATTGTGAATACAAAGGATGTTATGAAGCTGGTTTATAAGAATACATCAACACATGAATTCATGGTGCATGCAGATGCTGTAATTAAGCAGTTCATACCTCATAACTATGCGGCAAGATGGCAAGCTGATCAGTTCAAGGAGTGCTTACAAACTTTTCCAGAAGATACTATTGTCTCTGTGATTGACTTCGCAGAGAATTATACCTTTAAGATTCAACAGGAAATTCAAACACTGCACTGGCGAAATGATCAATGTTCTATTCTAGTTCACATCACGTATAGGCATGCCATGAATGGGGAAGTTCCAAATATTAAGATCGGCCACCGCAAGTTGGTGAAGGAGACCCATTTCTACATGTCTGATGATCGAGAACATGATTCTCCATTTGTCCAGCATTGTCTCCAGATGCATCATGACTATTTGGCTACTATAACTTACTCAAAGCATGTGTTTTGGTCTGATGGTTGTGCGTCGCAGTTCAAGTCTTCTAGAGCATTTTATTATTTGGGAAGGTTTTATGAGAAAAATGGAGTACAGATTGGCTGGAATTTCTTTGCCTCCTCGCATGGGAAGGGCGAGCACGACGGTGCAGGGGCTGTCATAAAAAGAATACTTACAAGTGAGATGCTAAAGAGGGATAGCACACCTCTTCATAATGCGGAGGATGCGGTCAAGTTCTTGACATGGTATTTCACATCAAAGAAAGGCCTGCAAGATAAGAACATCATCCGGTATGCAAACAATAAGGCTTCTTTTTTTTTACTTAAACAGTACCAATTTCTTCATGTAAATAATGCTAATATGGTATGTCTATGTTTGTAGGCACTTTTGGTTAATACAGGTTGGGGAAGTGTGCAGTAAATTATGTTATGACTGTGATACATTGAAGGGAACTACATTGAAGGGAACTACAAAGATACACACCATTAGACCAATTTGTCAAAACAGACCCACTATGGTAGCTCACAAAGGATTGTCTTGCTTCTGTAGTAGTTGTTGGAAGGGCTTATGGAATAAATGCTTACATTTGAAGAGGCTGGGAGGTTACACATATTCAGAATTGAAGCCATTTATCGTGGAGAATCACAATCCTGTCACTCATGTGCAATATGAAGGTGACAACCAATGGAAAGCGCAACTTGTGGAAGTGGGTGATAATTTTGTCGTGAACGCGGAAGCAAACAATGAAGAGAATGTAGAGTTTTGGATTATCAAGTGTACTGAACCAAGACATGTTGTGGAAAATGCTTTTAGAGACGAATGGGGTTCAAAATTCAGCAAACAAGAAGTTATCTTAACTGGCAAATATTACAAGTTTGTTGCCCGGGGGATTCACCTCTATTATAGGTATATATGCCACGTGCGTTCCTTAGGTTGCCAAAAAACCCATTGTATACGACAGTTCCATATGAAAAACCCTTTGTATACGACTACATTATTTGTAAAAGAATGCAACCCATATCATATAATTACTTGCCCAAAACACTTTTACTTGTTCAACCCCTTCCATACATATACGATATCTCTATTATTCTATATATATGTAATATATATTATCATAGTCATATCATATTATCACAGAATCCCCAACAGTAGAAGCTCACCAAAAATGACGGACCCTTACAGTATGAATACGAATCGAACACTGGCGTCACCACACTCCCTCTGGTATCCGTACGACATTCAAACTATAAAAACCTTATATTTTTCTTACTTATACGATACCAGAGAGGCAATAAAAAAACCCATTTGGTGCACTCACATGTTTCATACCCCATAATCTAGGTGAACCCCCCGGGGTTTGTTGGTGAAAACAGGTATGAGTTATTGAGTCACATGCCAGATGTTTCATGCTATTCACATCTTGTCGTTTGTGCAAAAGTAGAGTTAATACCTGTTGTAGGTGAGCCATTAATGTATGAGCTGCCATTGGGATCATACGAGCACATAATAGATTGTTTGCCATTCCTAGGATGGGTCCTATGATAGGCATATACTGGCCAAAGTGAAGTGGTGTTCTCATTGAGCTTTGTAAATATCGTTGAGTACAAATTGATTCCCCAGCGGGGTATCATTTTTGAAAAACACTTGAAATCTGCATGCTCCGAACTAGACAATCATCGAGAGCATGAGAAACTAGGGATACAAGATAAAAAATGATATATCCACCGCATTGTCCATACAAAATGTGGGAAATGTGATGATTGCTTCTCATCGGGATGAAAAACCCCGCCCTTTCGGGTTTTCGAGGAAAACCCTAATGAGAAACAATCGCCAACACTCTTGAAGAATGCCCCTAGCATGCGTTCGCCGAGATGATGACGTTGACAACTGAAAGACCTGCAGGAAAATGACCTGCAATGGAATTTGAAAAGGAGAATAACCCGTTAGAAAGTTAGAAGTTTCAAGCATAAGCCTGTGCCAAAGTGCAAAAATCAAGAATATAATAGCACTCGGAGGCTCCAGGGCCACGCCGAGGAAGAAACAACAGCCGACCAATCGGGAACCATCCACGGAAAACCATCGCGGGAATCAACCGATTAGTGCTGTCTCGGAGGCTACAGCACCACGCCGAGAAAAAATGAAATAACAAGTACTCTCGGAGGCTACAGCGCCACGCCGAGAAAGAACGATAAGTATGCCTCGGAGGCTACTATGCCACGCCGAGAAAACATGAATAATACACTTAAAGAATATAGAAACAAACGGAACGATTGCCACCATCAAGTGCAGACAATCCACAAAGGGAGGGAGGGTGAGGGAAACTGATAGGATAGAGAAGAAGGAGAAATCTAGCTCAAGAGAACGCCGATGATAGAACAATGAAGAGAGGCTGAATAAATAGGAGGAGTGACAAAGGGACGTCCTAGAACCGTGGCATTCCTAGGATGGGTCCTATGATAGGCATATACTGGCCGATAGAAGAGGAACAAACTCAAAAAACTACTCAGCATGGAGACTGAAAAGAAGAGAAGCTAAAGAGGAATATAGTATAAAGAAAGGGAGAAACGAGTCTACAAGGGTCACTGGAAAAGAATGCACATATAAGGCTGATGGGACAGCGGAACAAAATGGTTCTAAAAATTGCAACAACAAAGGCACAAGAACAGACAGAACATCGAAAAGTCGATGGGAGGAATGACGAGTGAAGAAGAACACATAGAAAGGAAGAACATAATACGCTAGAAAAGGAGCCAGGTACGTGGAAGCCAGAACGGATAGTGGCATGGGAAACAAGGCGACTAAGAAAACAGGCAAATGAAGCAAAGTAAAAAAGGTCAGAATAAAAGAGAGTGGAAAAGAAAAAGGAGAAGGTGGAAGGAGACAAAACTCAGCAGGAAAAGCGGGCGGAGAAAAGGAAACAGTAACGAACAAACAATGAAAAAACACACACGGAGCAAATGAATACATGGAATAAAAAGAAGGATAGAAACACGAACCAACAAGGAACTAAAAGAGCAAAAAGAAGTCAACAAAAAGAAAAATGGTAGAATAGGATGGCTAGAATACACAGGCAAATGGGACAAACACAAAGGCTGAGCAAGGCTATGGAGTAACCGAGATAATTAGAGCCGTCGAAAGAACAAAAAGGAAGAGAATAACGGGGGGCAACAAAGCAAAATAGAGAATAGATTAAAGGAGCAAATAAGAAAAACGAGGCGAAGAAGAGGGGACAAGAAGCGAAAGAAGAAACAACCGAATGGGTCAAATGAAAAAAAAAAAAAGCAGATATGACCAAGGGACAAGAGAGAAAACGTAAAAAGAGACAATGGAGAAAATGTAACAAAACCATAGAGTTATCAAACATAAGATAGATAGATAGATAGATAGATAGTAGTTTTAAATAGATAGATAGTAGTTTTAAGATAGATAGATAGTAGTTTTAAGATAAGATAGATAGTAGTTGTTAACATAAGATAGATAGATAGAACTAGGCAGGAAAATGGAAAAAATAAGGCCTACGATGCTAAACTAAAAACATGGTAAAGAGTCAAATAAAGGCAAAAAGGAAACAAATAGGAAACCATGGAACAACTGATACCAAACTATGACAACAAAAGAAGAAGGTGACAATGCAACAACTCAGAAGTGACCAAGGGTATCAAAACCAAGGGCAAACAAGAAAATGGAGCAAACACAGGTGACAATGTGCATGATAGATAGATAACGTCACGCAACAAGAAAGAAATGAATTAAGCAATAACTTGAAAGCTCATGAAAAAACAATAGATTGAAAGTTGACATTACAAAAAGGAGGTCAAATGGGAGAAATAGGGTACGAATAAAAAAGGCCAAACAAGAAGGCATGTGATATATAGAGAAACAAAGGACCTAAAGGCACAAAGCACATGGAAACCAAGAATAATAGATAGACAGATAGTATTTAATATCACGCCATGGAATGAACAGACGGGACTAGCAAACAAACTGAGACTAATGAAACAACAACGAGCGGAAGGACTAAACTAACAAACAAGTTCGAGAAAAGACAAAAAACTAGAATAAGGACATTAAGCAGCAAAATGGAGTAACCTAGAGCGAAGGACAAGTGACATAAAAAGACGAAGTATAATAACAGGATGCAAAAGCCGCCGCATGAAACAACCAAAACAAGGATATTAACGAAGCTAGAGGGACCATCATAGAACAAAAAATATTAAGGAAAACCTATCTATGTGAAGCTCAGCATCCTGAAGCAAGGGATAAATGGATTACAGGGGCTATCGCATACAAAGAGGTCAAAAGAACTTAAGAAAAACCAAGAGCAAATGTAAGCAAAGACATGAAGGGACAACGGTCTAACAAAGTCGACTGGATGAAAAGGGGCAACCCAAAGAAAGGACCAAATTAGAATACATATGACCAACTACACGAACTCTATATAACTTGCACAGAGCGAGACATCGGAGTAAGGACCAACCATTAAGAGGATCAGAAACAGAAGAGCAAAGGAATACAAATCCATCGATATCACAAAAGTTACTAGAGAAATTCACGAACGTGGAAACAACGAAAACATGTGGAAACCTAGACGCGTGAGACCATAGAGAGGATCAGAAATAGAAGAGCAATGACGGAATACAAATTCATCGATATCACAAAAGTTACAAGAGAAGTGGTTGAGGTAACTCCAGATGTACACATAGATGTAGGATGATAGAAACCACAAAGTCTACGAACAATATGCAGGATATCCCAAATAAGCATCCAGTGATCAAATAAAACAAATGAGCTATAAAGGATACCAACTAAAAAATGGATTTAACACCCGCACATATCTAAAGAAGAAAAATACATCAGATGAAAATCATATAGGCACATGTAAAAAGCCTAAGGACCACAAACAACTATGTAGTACAAGTGTTATCTACCAAATGCACCTGACCAAAAAATGCATCAAACATACTATATAGAATATCGAAGACCAAGGAAACTACCTGAAATAGAATAGAATAGACAACTAGACTAATGTCTCCAGAATAGACGAGATGACAATATTTGATGTAAACAGCACCCATCCATCTACGTAGAACATCATATACAAAACATAGAGCAAAAAATGATGGCACAGAGAACCAAACCCCAGATAGATTTCGGATATAAATGAAGAATGAGACACTGTACTAACAAATAAACAAGTTCCCTTGAAAGCAACCATAAATGAGAACAATATATAGAGATATAGCACGCGATAGCGAGAATGACTAATAAAAATAATAAGAAAACCGAACCTGTAGTCGCAAATTATCCAAAGATCATAAAGTACCGACTGCTTGATGGAGGAATCGTATGACTCATGAGGCGGCCTTGAGCCGATATCAAAAAGGCGAAACGAAAAAGCAAATGTTCCATGCGTGACAAATAGGAAAAAATGTCCAAAAGGCAATAAACTCAAACTTGCATCTAGGCCACATCCAGGAATGAAAGATGACATATGTTCAGTGGGGAACTCGAATCTGAAGAAAAATGAACAGTCGCAGAAGCTACAAACCGCAGGGCCTATTTACCGCATGAGCAATGGCACTTGCTTGTGTATATCGGCCAACATAAGGTCACATGATAAGTAGGATCAAAAGAGTAATAGCCCATGGAACCAATACGACAAAAATGAAATTAAAGGGATAAATTTCAAGGAATAGACGCGACAAGAAACCAATAGAACTAAGGAAGCAATAACAAATGGACGAAACGAAATTATGGTTGAAAAAAGCGAGCTATACGACACCCATGGAACAAATCGTATGCAAAGGAGACTGGAAGGAACAAAGTGGCCGCTATGCATATAGATAGATAGATAGATAGTATTTTAACGTCACGCCACTAGGCAGCAATAAGGGACCAATATAGATAGTATAGAACCGCTAAGGGAATCTTCAAACTTGAACAAGAGCTTCCAACAATGGGACCATTTAACTGACCTAAGATGGACTTGAAAAAATAAAAGCATCTTGACACAATGCGTTGATAGCAAGGAATGAAAGGATTCCAACTTAGATCTATGGAGCCAACCCTTGCAACTCCACCAACAACGAAAACACACAAAAATTCTCAAATGACTTAGTTAACTACAAGCCGTGCGTGATAGAAGAAGTGAAAGAACTAACAATGTGAAAATGACAAAAACCACATGTTACGAACCGAACAAATATAGACGTCGTATAATCGATAAACATTGTCTGGGGTGTGCTTCGCCAGGTCAACAAAGCATGAAGAAAAAAGCAACGCCGTTGGACCTGGAAGAGACTGCCCCACTAATCATATGAGATGAGAATAACAATTGGGAAAGAGTGCCACCGACAACCCAAGGCCACAATAGGAATTTAAAGGGAAACTGGACCCTGGTATCCAGGGTAGAAAAATGAAAATGGAAATACTGGGTCCCGGTATCCCGACATGCTGAACCTGCGAAGCTATAGTCAGAAGAAGTAGGCGGTGGAGGCCGTAAGCTCCCCGAATCTGTCTAGACAGGCAAAAGCATGGCCTCCCTGGTCTTTCAGAGCAAGAGGGATTCGACACCAAAGGGGCAGAATCGATACAGGCTCCGACTCAATCAGGCTGGGATTCGACACCAAAGGGGATGAATCGATACAGACGAAACAAAGACACAGAACTGGTGGACTTATTAGATGAAACCCAATCTCTATACTAGTTAAGACCGCCACCAACATGCAAGGGGCTTAAATCAATCCAACGAATCAGAGAATGAAACTGATGATTAAAACTTACTGGAACAACTCCATGGGACAGGGGAAAGCTTGATGAGCAGCAGAGAGTTTTGAGGACATGTGCCTATGCCAAATCCGGATGGAGGTGCACGAGGATCCTTAAAGCAGGATCCGTCAGGCCATGGCATCCGTTCTGCGAGCCAACCAAAACCTGTGTTCTGCCATCATATATCACAATGAAAAATTAACAAATAACACAGTTTGGAAATCTAACAGCGATCAAATAACTGAGCAGGGTTAGCATCCCTGATGTACCACCTGATTCAGAAGCAAAAAACGATGAAAGGATGCTGAAATAGAAAGGAAAAGCTGAGGATGAGCTCTATGCTAACATATGCAGCCACCGACAGAGTAAACGGCACCACCCAGACCAATTTTTATCTCTGTGGCTAAACCAAACCCATCTAAAGACATAGCTTTCATGAATCTGATATGAATTTACAAGGATGAATTCTTATAACTTATGGACCGACACTATCTAAAGACCCAACTGGACTCTATGGCTTCCAGAGAAGAGTCGTCTCCTGCGCTCAAGCCTGGCCATGACCCCTGCAAACACATAATCGATCGACCAACATCCTATAGTTCCTGAATCTGCACAGGGATCCGACTAGTTTCAATGGGGCCAGAAATACCAAAATGAGTCTAGTTTGGTCGTATTCTTAGCGGAACCATCTCTGCCCCAATCCAGCCGAAAAAACCCTTCTCCGATGGAACCCCGGCTGCCGCTGCAAGGTACTGAATCCAGGCGAAAAAGTACTATACTTTGAGCATGCGGAAACCAAATCCTAATCCTGGTTATCAAACAACCACCGTTAGAACCGAAGCCAATCAAATGTGCATACCTCACCGACGAGGTTAGGCAGCTGGAAACAGACTGAGGCTTGATAGAGCGCAAACTCCGATCATCCAATGAGAAGAGTACTGACAAAGGAGAAAACGGAAACTGCCAGATCTCAAAAGATAAAAGAGCTACTCGAACCGCAAATCCAATCTGGTAAGCAGAGCAGAGCAAGAAGAATGAAATTGGTAGGACAAACTGATAGGATAGAGAAGAAGGAGAAATCTAGCTCAAGAGAATGCCGATGATAGAACAATGAAGAGAGGCTGAATAAATAGGAGGAGTGACAAAGGGACGTCCCCATCCAAGGAATGTCGGTTCTATTGCTGTCGCAATAGAACCGTGGCATTGCCTGAATCTGAAATGCTGGCAAGCAGTAAGACTAATACATCTTTGAAGGAAAAGAAGCAAAAGCAGATTTTGGATGCTGTCAGGAAGAAGGTACAGGCCAGAAAGAAGAATTCAAAGCAGGCTATAGGAAAAACGAAGCCCGCTGCACGAAAAAGAAAGCCTTCAGGAAATTCAAAGGATAGGAAGATGCCAAAACGAAGAAAAGGAAGATGCGAGTGAATGGAAGGGCTTGGAGTTATGAAGTTACTGTTTTGTAGCAGAATTTTTGTGCCATGTGTTGCTGCTGTAGCTTCTGTTAGTGGCAGAGCACATGGTGATGGAACAACCATCAGGATGCTTTGTATCAAATAGATTTCTTTCTAGATTCTTTGGAATGGGGACTTGATAATGCTTGCAAGTTGCAGTGGTTGCACAACAGCAACGTGGTTGCACAACATGTTCTTGTTTATGATGCCACCAGCCCTTCTGTTTATGGGTTGGTAGCAGAATTGCAGATCTCATAAGAATCTCAAAACATTGCTCTGGAGAAATGCATGAAAGCTTAAGTGTACAATGATCAATGAGAGGTTCATTTAAAGTTTAGCATTAAACCATTTATTGTCTTGATGTTTCTATGATTGTCCAAGGCCTGCCCTGCAAGTCATACTAGGGCAGGAAGCTTGCTTTGCCATTGTTGAAATCATTTATCTGAAAAAAGAAGCAGAATGTAGAGAGAAATCATTTTTACAGTGTGCTGAACCATTTTGTACATAATATTTCTTGAATAATGTCTTTATTGCTGGATCAACATTTGATCCGCTTTTGAGAAATTTGGTTGCTGGCTTTTATCTCATGCCAGCTTGTTTGACTCACCATTTGATAAAGTTTTCAAAGAAAAAGAAGTATGGTTTTATTGGACTCCAGAATGATGTGCCAGCTACTTTTGCAGAGTATTTTTAAAGGGGTATACGAGGCATCAAAGTATTAAGGTAAGCAGGAGCTCTTCCCCTGTATTTCTCTAGTGGAGTTCCAGTTCTCTAAGAAAGCAACAATTACTGAATTCTGAAGTCTACTAAGATATGTGAAGTGGGATTTCAGTTTGAAACTATTTGAGTATTGGCAATGCTTCTCATGGATACGTTTGACAATGATTGCCTTCCGTGACTTGTTAAGCAGTAACGTCATTTAATGCTGTTGGTTTTGATTAGGCAGAATGTACCTTCTTTGGCTTGACATGTTGTGAAGTCCAAACGGGCACAAATGATGCATTATGAACTGGTTTGAGTTTTTTGAAACTTGGAATATGCAAGCTGCTTAAATTTGATCCAGTTTTGCATGTATGATATTTGTGGTTGGGATTTGCCTATGTGAATTCAGCTTTTTGAACACACTCATAAAGGAAAATAAGCGTATTTAGAACAAAAAGTGAAGTAGAACGTGATATAAAGTATGTTTTTTTGCATTTATCATATGACTTATGTTGGCAAAGAGAATTTTCATATGATTGATTTCGGCAGGCTTTATTAAGTCAAATGGTGAAAAAAGTATATGTGGCATGTTGGCTTGAAGATCTAATTTGGTATTTGTAGCAATATGTTGAAGGTTGAAGTACACTTAGTATGCCTTCGTGACAGCAGAAATGTTGATTGCATGCCTATGGTGTTGCAAGGTTTTGTTGGTGTAGCCATCATATGCAGGGTCTAAGTAATTTTGAGGGAGTAGATAATTGTGTGGACACCATAACTCCATGGTTTTGTCACATGATGATGAGTCCTGCTTTTCACCAATTAGTCTAATTCCAAAAGTGATAGTCTAATTCCATGAGTATCATTTAGCTTCGCTTAATCAAACTCCAGGTAATTTATAAAGTTCTACTAAGCATTATTGGTAATGAGAAGATAATAACGGTTATGAGAGTTCTCATATGACACACATGGTAAAAGAAGGAAAAAGGGAACCATAAAAAGTATATCTAATTGTGGTTCTGCCATCAGTATTCTTAAATGCTTAGACATCAACTGACTTCATACTTAGAGGAGTATTTCATAGAGGACTAATATTTCATATGGCAGAGGAGTATTGCATAAAGGCTATAAATGTACATGAAGCAGTGGAAATACTTTAATGTCATCTGATCAGTTAGCATCAAGTTTGCAGTGAAACTCAAAAATGGATTCCACAGAAAACAGAACAAGTACAAGTACACAGAACAAGTACACAAAACAAGTAACATATTTATAACACTGGTTTTTTACAGAAGTACTTGAAGTAACAAAATCTGGGCTGTCATGATATAACTGCCACAAAATTTCTGTCTATCCAATCCCACAAAAATATCTGTCTATGTAATGCCACAAATTTTCTGTCTATCTAATGCCAACAAACTGCTGCAAAGTAATGTCATCGTCATCTTCTGTTTCAGAATCTTCTTCAGCTATTTTACGGTCCTCCTTTGCTACTGGAGATTGAACTTCATTCTGCTCGTTCGTTGTTGATGGTATAGCATTTGGAACACCTTTTTTCTGAAAACCTACAGAGTTGAGATCAATAACCAAACAAACCTGCTCATTGAAGGCATTGCTCGGCATGCCTGGGAACCAAAGGTTTGTAATCCCTGTTGAATCCCAAGACTCACATTGTTGACTCGAATCTGTAGCTGCCAAATTACACCATTTTAGAAGATATTACCATTTATTTGAACCAAGTAAAGAAACTGAAAGATCTTACCTTTGGATTCAATGGTGTGTGTGGTGGCCTCCACTTCAACCTGAGCATCTTCCTTCTGGGCCTCCACTTCAGTAGTTTGAGCATCTTCCTTCTGACCCGTGGTTGTATCTTCATTCTGACAAGTGGTTGCATCTACTTTCTTATCTTTAGCAGATGGAGCTTTATATTTTCCAGCAGATTCTACAACCTCAGCAGATCCAACAGTATCAGCAAAAGTCAAAACATTCTTAGCAGATCGAACATTAGTATTTTTGGAAGATCCCAAATCCTTAGTTGATCCCGATGAATTATCTACACAGTTTGTCCCTGCAATCTTGTTCTTCTTGGATGAGGAGGCTTTTTTCCTTGCATTCTTTGGTGGATTCTTGCATTCAAGTTTTCTCTTCCCACTCGTCTTCTTCGTGGGAACTTCGACTTGTATCCCTTCAGCACATATCAAATGGTTACCATCTACTTCATTAATTGAACCTCTGATGCAGGAAATGCACACAATATATACCTGATTGAATAATCTCCACCTCGGGGTCAGGCTCTAATAATTCTACACGTACATGCCTCCTAGTCAGTGTGAAATAAGAAATCAAAAGCAAGCAAAGAAATAAATGGAACTCACTTTTTGATGGGCTTGCCATCGACCTCGTAACTCTTCTTTTCACTTGCAATTTAGTGGATTTGATGTTCACAACTTCCACGTTTTCCTCATATTCGATCTGGTGATGGGACCTATCAAATGGTTTATGGACATCTAATTCTAAATTGAAACTCAATTGCAAGAAATGAACAAAATAAACACCTGATTCATTAATCTCCACCTCGGGGTCACGCTCTAATCTCTCTACAAAAAAATGACTCCTAGTTAATATGAGAATAATAACTCAAAAGAAAGCAAAGAAAAATTAAACTCACTTTTTGATGGGCTTGTCATCGATCTTGTTAATCTTCTTTTCACTTGCAATTTAGTGGGTTTGTCGTTCACAACTTCTACATCTTCCTCATCTGAAATTGGATCAGAGCCTTCAGTGCTATTATCATCTTCCTGCTTGCCATTGTCTGGTTTGAATTCAAGGTAGCCCAACTCTTGGTATAAATCAGCAGGCAGATCTTCTTTGCACACTATGCAATGCATGTTTTCAATGCATAGCTGAAAACAAAATAAGTGGAACTTATGTCCACAATGCAAACGCACTTGCAAGTCAAAAGTCTTACTAAAAGCCAAGCTACATACTTCACAACCAGATGCCCTATCTACCTGTGTCCAAATACCAGCAGTAGGCCTAATTACTGACTCATGCAAGAAAGAATCCTTTAAATGTTTTAGGTTGCATTTCCTAGTCTCCAAGTCTTCTAATGATTCTTTTGTCATTTCAAGAGACAACTTAATTTTGCTGATATCATACTCAAGAGAAGACCTATTATCAGCATCTTTTTTCTGCTGTAAAACAGTTAGTAATGAAAGGCCATATGTATTCTCTTCTTGCTCCAACATCTTCAATGCAATTGTCTCATCTGGGCATACCTCCTTCAAATCATGAAACTTAGTTCTAGTTTCAGTAATGAGTTTAGATAGAGTTGCTGTCATACGATCATAACCAGCAAGTTCTCCATTGCTCTCGACCATCTGCATCTCCTTTGCTTTTAAGTCTTGCTCCAAAGCTGACATCTCAGACTGCAAGTCATGCTGGTTAGTTTCCAAAGTACAAATTGCAGCTGCTACATTACTTAACCCCAACTCCTCAATTGTAGTTCTTTTCTTGTTATTCCTTTTAGAGATTTGTAAACTGGCCCACGCAAATCTTGCCCAATCAAGCTTGTAGCTACCAGGGTTAGCAAGAGCCCTTTTAGTATGTTGCCAAGCAAAACCCCTAGCAAAGATAGTCCCAGCTTCATTATTCTTCAATCCAAATTGGTAAACCCTATGCACCAAATTCTGAAGCTCGTCATGGAATTCAGGTCTCACCTTATATAATTTGATTTTCATTCTTATCAATTGATTAGTCCACACAGTAAGGAAATCCGACATGGGACAGTCATCCCAAGAAAGTGATGAAGGATCTCTACCTTCATTAGGCAAACCCCTGTACAAGTGAAACTCCAACTCAGAGGTCGCAATCTTCATAGCCGCCGTCTGTGGGAAAGCCTTAGGGTTACCTCTGCTGGATACAGAGTTGCGCTTAAAATCAATGGAAAAAAAAGACTAAACCATACCTTTTCTGGACAAGACATTTCATGATTGCGCTGCAAAAGATCTGGGGGTTCAGTACCTTCCATCGGGTCCTCGTCGTTCATCATGGTGCTTGAACGATCGCCCTCGACAAATGTCGGAGTTTCGAAAATGGCAAATGGAGCGGGAAAGTAACAAGAAAGGGTTCATGGGGTTTGACGGGTAAAAGATTCCCTTAAAACTTCACAACTTCATTGAAAAAAAACTTAGGGGTGCGGTGCTGATGGGGTGCTTGACGGACGCGAAATTGCCCCCCAGTTTCGTGCGTACACCCATGATACGTACTGTATATAAAAAAACCGTCCAAATGACATTAGACCAATAGAATTGGTAATATTATACATTAAAAAAAATACATTATTATATATTATAGAATAGGTGTAAAAAACACATTAGAAGATTTTAGACATTGGGGAAATTATGGAATTGTAGTTATAAAGAAAAAAAAGCACATAATCTTCTTGCAAATAAAAACCCAAAACCCCTGCGTTTTCCCTCTCTTTCTTCTTACCCTGGCTGTTGAATCGGAATGGAGATGGAGATGCAGACCCACCTTTCTCCTTGTTTTGTCATGGTAGGAGGCAAACCTTCTCCTTAATACTTTAATAGTTTGTATTCATGCCAGGAAAGAAATACAGAGGTCAGCGGCGGTTAATAGCTTCAGATGCAACAAATGAGCAACAATTACTTGAATTTATTTGTCTGTGGGTGTAGATTGCAGACTAGAATATATAACTTTTGACCTTAGCATTCTATTCCACGCTTCCACAACTTCTCAGAGCACCATCTGTGCATGACTTGGCATTATACATACTTGAGGTTCTAGATAAACGTCAGCAATTACTGAGCCCTCAGTAGTCATTATCTCCGCGTGTCTAGTATCATCATTACTGCAAAGGTTTTTCCCTTGAAAACCTTTCGAGGCAGGGGTTTTTTAATCCTAGTAGTAATGATTGTACTAGCCCATTGTATGGGTCCCATGACCTATTGGTCTCCGTGGACGTTAAAAAAACTATTCTATTCTATTCTATTAAATAGACATATTTTGGATTGAAAACTTTAGGAAATACTTAATTTTCTAAAGTAATATACTCTGGTTCATTTTTTTAAACTTGAAGTTCTTCATACTAGTTGTTATTGCAACTATTTCAAGTGCAATGCAAGAAATAATAGTTCTAAAAATTATAAAAAGTACTTAACGTATAGTACGTAAAGTACGTATTTTATGTATTTAATAAGTATTTTATAAAACCAAAAAACGTATTTAAAGTACTTTTTAAATGAGAGGTATGCATACGGTATTAATACGTTACGTACGTATAATACCCGTACCGTACTAAACGTACCTGACAACACTGAACCTAATGCTAAGTCACTCGAGATAAGGTCTGAAATCAGCTTTTGATACCTTGCTGTCATGTCTTCTCTTTTTAAAATGATTGCTTTGTACTACCGAGCGATTTATCCTTTTCGACCCTTTGGGATTGGGCACTTCCTTTTCTTTCGCGAGTCCTTCTCCACACTATCTTCTTGCTTCTGCTCTTTCTTAACAGTAGACCTTTAGGATTTGCGCTCTCATTTTCTTTAAGGATGCCTTCGTTTTTGAAAGAGTCCATATATGAACCACCCACACATTTCTGGTCAATGTACCTCATATGCTGCTGTGCATAGTCTTCCTTTGATTGCTTTAGTTACATCCATACACCTTGAATTCAGTCCATGATAAAGGAAGATTGCTGAGTCTTCCTTTTGATTGCTCCAGTCACCCATATGCCAGCCCCAAAAAGCAAACACAACATCGAGCTGAAAAAGTCTTGAAGTTGATAAATGTTTTGTTGTTTGTGGGCCTTCATGACGGTACCTTCAGTCAATGGATCAAGATGCTTTGTGTTTTTTGTTGATAATTTCTCCCAAATAACATGGGATTCACAAAGAAAGAATCGGAGTATTTGATCATTACCAGCACTCTATAGCTTTACCAGCACTCTCCACGTTGTACATCACCCAGGTGTTGCATGCACTTAGCAACATCAAATATGCCTGAGTTGTAGGTTTAACTGGCAGACTATAACGGACTTGTTCTGCTATATCCAGATATCCTGCCTTTGCAAGGAGGTCAACGAGGCAATGGTAGTGCTCCATTCCTGGGATAATGTCATAGGCTGATGCTATTGAAAGATAGATAGATAGATAGATAGATAGATAGATAGATAGATAGATAGATAGATAGATAGATAGATAGATAGATAGATAGATAGATAGATAGATAGATAGATAGATAGATAGATAGATAGATAGATAGATAGATAGATAGATAGTATTTTAACGTCACGTAGGCAGCATCCAACTGGACATGTGACCACACACCACACTACATTGCTCGCCACTAGGCAGCATCCAACTGGACATGTGACCACACACCACATGTGACCACACACCACACGTAGTTTCTACCACTAGGTGTATGTCAAAGTCTTTCTCTCGTTAGTTATGGACTTGGTAATCCATGCTTCTTTGTGCGATATGCCCTTCGCCTCAAAAACTATGCAAAAATTTTAAGCCAACCTAGAGTTTCAGCGGTGTATATCAAAAGTCTTTCTCTGTTCATGTCTACCATGCTTCAGTCCGATGCTTCGATCCGGGCAAGTCTACATGAACTAGGGTTGGGGTCATTTACTTAAGGATTTAGCGTTTGCAAAGCGTATTATGAACAATGGATGCTTATTGCTGAACGCGAACTCCTCCATAAGCTTTGTTATCTTTATTCCAATCTGCATGTGCATATCCATAGTATTTCTCTCATTATTTGGCTATAAACAAATGCAACAGACCAATTAACGCATTTTTTAGTTTATGACTTGATATTCTCCTGTTGTACAGTAATAGCACAAAGAATATGAAAAAAGTACCTTATCAACAGAGGAGCTCCTTATAGACGATATTTTTGGTACGCCTCGATGTATTCTCTGGTGAGAGGAGGATAAGTGCGTCTTCTCTCTTCCGCATGCGAGTAAGAGCCGTGTGTAACTGGCCATGTCCAAATACATCGGCACGCAGGTCAATGACAACGCGATCCAATGTCAGCCCCTGGCAGCTATTGAAGGTGGTCGAATAGGATAAACGGAGTGGCAATTGTCATCTGTGAATGGTCCAGGGCCGGTTCTCTGGTTGATAGAAAAAGTCAATTCTAGAAATTAGGTATGTACATGCATCGTCCTGGGATGCCTCGTCTAGTACTTTCACCATGACAAATTTTGCGTGCATTGACACGACCATAACTCTCGCATTTTTTACCAGGCCCTTTTCCATGTCCAATCGTTTCATAATGCGGCATATGGCCCCTACTTTAAGCTTCTGTTCGTGGTTGGGTATTCCAGAATGTGTGAAGTAATTAAGAAAATCTGAAGTTGCATAGGGGTGGTCATGTATGATTTCATCTTGCTCCGTGATGTGGTCGTGACTATAATACAATCTGTCATGATTAGGAACTCTATTAAGAATGCGATCGTTGAAGCTATCAACACTCTTATTAATTGTCGACAATGTATTTCGTGTCTTGCATGAAGCTGGATTTCGCAATACGGCAGACGGATACAAAAATTCAACGCTACGCTAGTAGTTATATTGAATATATCTAGTGAGACCGTCAACTCCTCCCAATTTTCTCCTATATGATCGACAAAATTCATTAGTTCAGGGTCATCTACGTTACGTATCGGTTCTTCCAATCTCATCACACGAAAAGTTTGCCACACCGGCGAGGATTTTATGGATGCATTATATGCGGCATTTCTTCCCCTTTACGACAGGTGCGACTTGTCTAAAATCTCCAGAGGCAATGAAATGTTTGCCTCCAAAGGGAAGATTGTTCCTGCACAGTCGTTGCATTAGATGATGGGCACTTTCTATGACAGCTTTATTGGCCATTGGAAATTCATCCCAGATGATGGCCCTAGTTGCAATGAGCAGGTCTGTTGCTCCAGAATCATGTTCTATCATCGAATGAAGCCCTGCATTATTTTCTTCTACGGGGATTTGGAACAATGAGTGTGCCATTCGTCCTCCCGGGTACTGAAGACCTGATAATGTTGTCGTACCGCATGGGAGAATTATACCTTGCTTGCCTCGTATCAACAGGCATATGCAATTTAGTAGGAATGTTTTACCCCTGCCGGCCTTTCCATCGATGAACAAAGATTGGTTGCCTTCTGGGGATTCAAGCCATTCTCGAACGAAGTTGTATATCTTTTGTTGGTCATTTTTCATTATGCTCGTCATTTGCATTATCTGATCTAAGTACTGTCCATGGTCCGAAAATTTTCGCAACTCATGCATGACATCTTTTCCAAGACGAGGCTGTAGCTGGAGACCAAACGCCATGATATTGGTATTATGTTTAGAATGTTGTTGATTAAATGAAGGGATTCATAAAAGGCGATTGTTTCTTCATTTGGGTACTCGTCTAGCATGTCGACACTCATTGCTGCTTTGAACCTGCTCCATAGTTCAATTACTGGACCTTGATCCAGCAGTACCATGGCAAAAAGAAATCGTAGTTGTTTGGGACTCAATGATAAGGAAACAGCTTCCTCCATCACTAACATACCCTAACGATTTTCAGTTCATCCCATGTCCTCGCAGGGCGGTGCAGCAGGATTTGTCTCAAGTAGAATGCCTCTCCCACTCGAGGCAATAACAAACATATCCTACATATAATTGGCTGCCTTACCCTCTTCCTCACTATGTTCCTCGTGAACCCCTCCCGCTCTTGTTCCACGTGGGCTCCAAATTCAATTCCTAATGTCGGGTTGTATATAGACAACGTGTATTGTTCATGGTATTGGATGTATGTGATGGCATCAAACTCGAGATCCAGAGGACGCAAGAAATATCGATCTAATAGTGACCTCGTGTTCAGATGTGGCATATGTAGGGGCAAGCATTTGACGGCAGGAGACTTATTTGTTATGTCATATGACATTGTTCTCCACGCCGCCTCTGTTGCCGATAGATAACGCGCCCTCAAGTAATCCTGTATTTCATTCCTAGGAGGTCGGCTAGCGGTTTCTTCAGATGATGCATGCCCTGATAGTTGGCATGTGGTATTTCCTCTTTGACCATTGTTTCTTGACGAGGATTCTGCAGCCGCTTCATTTTGATTGTTTAAGGACGGTGGTATGAAAGCCGAGTGCCGTTCTTGGCTTACTTGAAAACTAGCAGTGTCGAATCCTTTGTAAATGTAACCATAAAGGTAGGAGAATACATGGACTGTCGATGCAACATCCACCATAATGTGACAATCCAATTCATGCAGGAGGAAGGCATTGTATGGAACCACCCATACATCATCTATAGTTCTCCGTCTATATTGTACGTAACCCTTCGAATCAAGATGCGTTGCTGGGTTGACATCTTTTGGATATTTATAGCAACAAGGACTGCCAGTTGGAGAACACCTTTCGGTGTGCCTATGTATAATAAATTTTTGAACTTGTCCTCGAAGAATGGGATCTGTAGGCAATTCAGCTGAGATCATCTCATCTATGCACTCGATTGGTATGTCGGGTTCAGTGCGCAAAACGAGATGAGCATGTGGCAATCCACGCTTTTGAAATTCTATGACTGTTATCACATATGATATGCATTGGAAGAATTTATGAAGTAGCTCCTTTAAACGTTGTAATCTTCCATGGAAACAACGAACGACAATCACAGAAATGTCGGATGCATTTTGTCCTGGTCTTAGTCGGGCTTGGACGACCTTTTGATCTAGACAATGCTAATGCATCTGCGACTTGGACAGAGCACCATCTCTGACACCCCAAGAAGGGCGATGGTAAAATAATGTCACTCTGAGCATCGTTTTCGCGTTCAGAATAGTCCTCATCATATTGCACTCTTCTATTCCGAAGTGATGGCGTTCTGAAGTAGTTTAATCGAGCGTCCTCTACCCTAGAATACATATCGACCAGATATTCTCCGCATAGACGACCTAATTGAAGAAAGCGCTCCTCGTGTAGCAATCTAGTCCTGTACCACTGCAATTGTATAAGGCCATGTTCATTTCCAACCATCCAATAGTACCGTGTGGGAAGAAAAGCGGATATTGCAGCGGTTCATACATGGGATCTAGGATGTTCATGAAAGTTGGTTCTCCTTCACTCCGAACCCAAAAGCCAGCTACTCGAGGACAAATGTCTGCTGTATTACTAGCGTTTGCAATGGCTGCTATTTCGTTACTCGCAATTGCCCCTTGAATTGTAATGTATGCCGATGGTACATGCATGCTTCCCATAGTTCGAAGGTTTGGAATGAATGGGTTAACTTGATCAAGGATCGAACTGACAATAGCAATCCATTGGAATGGTACTTGCTTCCATCGAATGGTTTCCACGGGTTAAGGTTTGGCTGTAGAATTATCAAACCTTACCCGGAAAAAAGGAGGATACGAAGAGGTAATCAAAGAGGTGCACATTCCGAACACGAGTTCCAGATACCACGGAGGGCTGCACTGCATTTTGACAATCATATATCTTGATTGAAGATCAGATCTTCTTGTTATATTGTTTTATTTTGCTTGCTATTATGTTGCACGTCTAACTCCTATCCGTAGCTCCCCGTTGAGAGATCGTGCTGTAATGAATAAATATTTGAAAAATTAATGGAAAATCAAAACTTTCATGGTCAGGAGATCGAACGAGGAGCCGTATGAGGTGAAAATCTCACGTACGGTTTTATGGTCTCGACCTTGTACATATCTTTCAAACTCGTCATACACATACCAATGTATTGGGTGCCCTGATTCTGTGGTCGGCCGTATTCGATGATATGTTCGCCCTGTAATAGTCACAGATGAAGGAAAATCCAAATTTACGAATCCACCACTCACTCCAAGCACGCAGAAGCAGAATAACCTATTCACTTTTCTTGCTAACTTAGCAAATTCTTGCACATCGTATAGGTTATTCAATGCTGTGGGTAAAGGGGGTAGGACAGGCAATAACCATTTCCCTTTATTGCAACAGAATCCATCATGCTCCACGTTGAGCAACGGGATTTGACAATATGTGCATCTTTTAATCCAAGAGCACATAGCATATGTTCGACTGATTGCGACATTCATTTGTCGTGCACGAGATCGCCAATGTGCTGAAGCCTCCATTCTGCAGTCGAGAGATCTTACCCTTGGATCTGACTCTTCATTCGTATTTCTCTCATTTTCTTCAGTATTTACAGGTGCACCTCCTACATAAGTGTGTTCGACATATGATCTTCCATCTAACCTTAATCTTCCATCTGCATGACTATCATTTGTGGCAAGGGATGATATATAATTCTGTTCATCAATCAGAATTCCAATTCCTGCATTTGATGCAGATTGTTTGTGCGCGACATTTACACTGGTCATATTGGCAATAGATCTTTCGCTAAATTCAATAAATTCTTGCGGGGAGACATTTACACAAGTCATGGCATCTACTCGTCGATGTTTTCGTGCAACATCTACCAACCTCTCATGTTTTTTTTTTTTGAATTTGTGTATGCTCACATTGGTGACCTAACTCCAATTGTTCCATTGGTTGAATAGAACGTATATTATTTATTACTTCACTTGAAACCACTTCGTCGAGCATGCATGCTTGCTCCCCTCCCTCCAATCTCATTTCCTCTTGTTTCTCACCATGAGTAGATTCATATTGCCCATAACGTTCTCTTCTTCTTTCTCGTTGCCTAATCACGTCTTCCGCACTCCTCCTTGCATAACTTAGGATCCTTTCCTTGGTTGCCATGTCTCTCTAGTCTTCTTTCTCTTTCCCGGGTTGCATAGCGTTCTCTATCCCTTTCTCGTATTCTATCCCTACCCTCAAGTTCGAGAATTGTTGTCTACGAGGCATTGGATCACTACAATTCAAGGAAGGTGCAAGACACTTACCTTTTTTTTGTGTGCTTGGTTCCTCATAAAAAAGTTTGCAATGGTGTCAACGAGCACATGTAAACCTTGCAAGGTTATGGCACACAGTTAGAGTACAAATGGCAAATAATTTATCTTTGCTCGTTCGTTTACTTAAACATCCAAAAATGCTAGTTTTCTACTGAAACGATTTTTTTTTTTCTGGGACGCTTTGAATTGAATTAAGTTAAACGGACGTGTTTTCTTTTTAGATAAGGAGATTACTGTGACAGAAGCGCAATAGCCAGATAAGTATATTTTTAGATATGTCTTTCAAGGTTTGATGGTTTGGGCAGTAAATCGAGTATCATGTGACGTTTTACTTTCTACTAACTTTAATGATTTGCAGGTTAAGAATTTCAATGGTTTTATTGGTTTCTCTTTTTGTCCCAATAGTTGACTTTCCCTTTGCATTATGAATACAATGCCTGTTGTGCAAAAACGGTATTCATTTTCAATTTCTATAGGAATCCTAGGGGCATCATGGTGTATTCAATCATTTTTGCTAGGGTCATCCCAGGACCTTCTGGCGAAGGGTTCTTAGAAAGCCAGTACAGCCCACAGGGAATATCACTCCCGAGCAGTGGAGACAATACTTGCAACAGCTATATGACCCTCAGGGTGCACATGCAGCATTACCCTTGCAAGAAGGCCCAGTGCTGGAAATCACAGATTCGGACGTGGAACAAGGCTTGCAGCGTCTTGCCAATGGGAAAGCCCCAGACTTGGATGGTATGCGGTGCGTAATTGCTTAAGTGGGCGGGCCGTCCATAATACCGATCTTGACCGCCTTGTTCAACAAGGCATTACAGGAAGGTTTCCCGCTGCAGTGGACCAATAGCAGAGTTGTTCCCATATATAAGGCAGGTGACCCACACTGCCCAGCCAATTATCGAACAATCATGGTCAGTTCGGTGTTTGCAAAATTGCTTTGCTGGGATTTTCGAAAGCAAAGTAATGACGGGCGGGCGGAGGCAGAGGTGCGGGCCCTCACCCGGGCATGATTCGCACCCGACTCAACCATTGACCACATCTTCACGCTCGCGAACTCGATTGAAGACGCCAGAACCGCCAAGATCTATATTGTTGCTTTGTGGATTTTGGCGCGGCGTTTGACACCGTGCCTCGGGAAAACTATGGGCAAGATCGCAATACCGGGGTTCCCGTAGATTTGCGAATGCGATTAATGCAAAGCTATCTGAAAAGATGCTCGGTCGGGTTGCGGCAGACAAGCCAACCATTTGATAGCAAAGATCGGGGTTCGCCGGGGATGCCCTCTCTCCCCAACATTGTTTGGGCTTTACATTGATCAATTGGAGAGCTGGCTTTGCGATAATGGGGGTGATGGAGTTCACCTTCTCTATCGCATCATCGAGACGCTTAATATATGCCGATGATGTGGACCTCCTAGCTTACACACCAGCAGGACATGCAACGACATCTCGATGCCCGACACATTCTACGCCAAGCGACCGATATGCGGCGTCCAACCCGCCAAGACTAAGGTGGTTTTCATATCATCTTCACGTCCACCGAGGGTCCCTCCTTCGCCATCGAGGCCAAAATGTGGAAGTTGCATCCACATACAAATATTTGGGAGTGGAGTTTCCTTCTACTATGCACCGGGACACATCCATACGGGCTACTACAGTGACAATAGGCCGGAAGGCACTATATGCAATGCAAAACAATAGTCATAGAGCAGAGTTGTATGATTGGGCCCATCGATCCACGCCTGCTTCAAGGTCTTAGTGGAGCCTCGCCCTTTTATACGGGGGTGGAAGTGGGGCCCAGGGGCCCAAAGCTACTTGAATGACTTGGAGCAGTCCGTAAAGCCTTCTTAGTAATGCGAGCACTAGGGGTGAAGTCCACAGTCCCATATCAAATTCTACCGCGGAGACAGGATTCTTGCCTTCTTGGAGGGCTGCCCCTTGATCGCCACATTGTCTATTTTCAAAAGGTGGTCAATATGGACGATGCTCGCCTCCCCTAAACTAGCTTATATCATGGCAATGGAGCCGCGGCCAAGGCCCTTTGGAGGGAAAAGAGAGCTCAATGGTTGGCTAGATGGAATGTGCGGAGCACGAGGTGCATACATGTGCAAACAGAGGCGGATCGCCATAGCTTGAGGCAATATCTTGACGATTGCTTCCTCGGCAAGCTTTGGGATGCCAATGCCCTTGAACAGTCAAGACAAAGACACTACCGGTATACCACATAAATCCCACATTGGAACGAGGCCCGCAATGCTACCTGCGTACCCACTTGCCCATGAAAAGGCGCAGACTCATTGCCTCCATTCGCACAGGGGCACATCATCTTCGAATTGAGACAGGCGGAGATGGATTGGTGAGCCACGCCCGGGGCGTGCTCACAATGCTTTGCCAAATGGGAGTCATTGAGGATGAATCTCATACCCTTCAAAGTTGCCCAAAGATATGATCAAATTCGGACACGCGATATCTTTGAGTTGGTCGCCCTCGCCACCGTTACATGTGACATTGAGCACATCATCCGTACGGGTGCTGGGATCATATCTTCAGGAGGTTATGGACATGCGAGATCAGCTATGTCCTCGGGCACACACTTGACATGTATATAAACATTGATGTATACTTGTACAGTTTGACAGCATTCTTATTACTGCCACGGTTTTTCCCTCGAAAACCCTTCGAGGCGGGGTTTTTTAACCCGGACAGTAATAAGTTTGCTGCGCTCCTTATGGGTCCCATAGGCCGATTGGCCTCAGTGGACGATAAAAAATCATTCTCATTCTCATTATTTTTATGTGATGGAAATTTTAAAATTAGGGTAGTGGCTAGGATTGTGTTTTTTTTTTGCATACGTCGTATTTCTCAGCCAACGGCAGAGATTTTCATATTAACATAATTTCTATCCTAAATCAGATAAAGAGAGAAATTACTGTCATGAAGCTAGTGAGGCATCCAAATGTCGTCCGACTGCATGAGGTAACGTGGATTCATGCTTCACGTAAGTCATTTTCGACATTGATTCCCTTATTATTTAATAATTAAGGTACCATGGTATTGGGCAGGTCCTTGCTAGTCGGAGAAAGATATATATCATCCTTGAATTTGTCACTGGCAGTGAGCTATTTGATAAAATTGTAAGCATGATTCTCATTCGTATTTAAAGCAGAGATGCCTCTCCAGGGCTGTAAAGCAACATGTCTAAAATGTTTTTTTTTTTTTCTTGTGAGAAATGTTTGGTGTATCTTATAGCATGCCATGCCTTAGAATGAGTCTATGCGAGAAAATTTTCTAAGGGCCTTGACTGCCCAAATCTTTTATGTTGCACCAGAAGAAGCTGCTAAAGCTCATCAATACGAGAAATTGCCCATTTTCTGATTGGTTAGCAGATAAATATGCCACCTAAGAATATGTCCATATTACAATAATATGGCATGTCAAATGGACATTGAACATAACCGGGATGACATGTGGACGAGTAACTGTAAACGATATCCAGAAGTAGGTAATGAAGTTAAAAGTACTGACTAGGAGTCAGTTATAATGGCATAGTTCTTAACAAAACATTGCGTTTTAGTAACATCTAGAGGCATTGCGTTTTAGTAACATCTAGAGGTAATATGATTGCGATGTTGCTTTTGGATTGGCACCTCAATAATAATCATGCATGGCAAATTTGTAGATATACATTCGAAGTTGCAGCAAATTGAATCAGATCCAAATGGTTCTGGCACGAGGAATCTGTATAGTGCAATCCAAGATGTGGATGGAGTAGCTAAACGAGCTTTTGGCCCCCTACTTGAGCGCCAGGTGGGTCATGCTATGTACTGTGCATTGTTTCCTTCATTTGTCTAACATGGCCTGAACTTCTATTATGTTTGTGCTCACAGGCACAAGCAGAACGAATACGTTCCGTGCAAGGAATGCCACAGTGCCTTAGGACACTCTTCAATCTTCCAAGTACAATCCGCTCAAACGTTGCAAAAGGAGAGTATGATATGGCCGTTAGAGAATATAAGAAAGCAAAGTCTATTGTTCTGCCATCGCATGTGAGTCAGAAATGGTTGCTAGCAGCTCATACTCAAAGGAGAATAATGTACAGGGCAGGTGGCATGCATGCATGCCTTTATCCATCGGAGGATACCAACATGTTTTTAGACATGTCGAATGAACACCAGCACCAATACGTCCAGCTTGCATGCAATGCATGAAGGTATATTGTCATTGGAATTAAAAAAAAATGAACTAGTCATATATAGCCCATGTAACAGATGGTATCCTATATAATTAATGGAGTTTTCTTGCTTGCAAGTTTAGAAAGGATGTTTATCGCAATAAGAGTCTAGTGGTTAGGCTAATGGTTGCGGGTGTGCCCCGCCCAGGCTCAAACCCCACTGGCTATTATTGGGTAGCAATATGGTTTGTATTATCATTGCATGGCATGGTGGGCTGAACATGTAAGTCTTCAAATTCGGGATATTATACAACCGTGATTGTTATATTTCTAATATATGATATATATTCATATAAAACCAATAAGTACATGTACATACATATACATATCTAGCCTCCACAATAGACGGCGTGCTACATAGTTACTATGGGATTCCCTTTGCTTACATATATAAAAGAAATGCTTATCGCACTGACAGTCTAGTGGTTAGGCTACTGGTTACGGTGTTTGGGGTCTGGGTTCGGGAACTCCTGCAAGACAGCCCTCTGTGAGGACCCGTGGATCAAACAGGAGAATCCGGTAGCTGTGTCACGCGGGATTTGCAAAAGAAACAAAGGAAACGGTAAAGAGAGAGAACAAGGAAAACAATGAGAACACATGATGAGAACAAAACTCCTTGATATCAATGATGATACATGAACTCTCGCAATAGAGAGAAACAAAATGGAGACAAGACCAAAAACTCATCTAAAAACTCGAGTGCTAGCTCTACTCATATATATAGTACAATGGCCTCTGGCCCAATATAGACACTTTGTCAGATCTCGGTGCCGACTCCTGGAAGGAGGCCTGATTTTCAAGAATGCTGGCAGTGCCTCTTGAAATGCCTGAAATCACGCTGACGCTGACGCTGACGGCCCGTCACTTGTCTGTTCTCGACCTCTTCTTTGGCGCGGGCGTGACCTTCTGCGTGGTCTGCTGCTTGGTCTTCTGCTGGGCTTTTGACGACTGACCTGGACCTGACTGTGGCTCCTTATTCTTGACTTGGTCCTCCGTGTGCATGAATAGTCCTGTACCAGGACGTACAGGACTAACACTCCCCCCCCACCAAACGACACTCAGGGACGAGGAAGGGTCTCGGGAGGTGGAAACCCAGCAACATGAAAGTCATCCTGGCGTGTATGAGGGCGGTTGCCAGAGTGATAATTTGTAATAAGGTCTTGTCGTGCTTGGAGAGCTTCAGGAGTGTGGAGACCTATTGCCGGATGAGCGTCAATGAGAAACCCAGAGTGCACCATTTCTTCAAGGGCACGGTGTGCTTCAGCAGGTACAAACTGGCATTCCATGAGAAGGCAGGTCTGGAGGCCGAAGGTACTAACGCTTGCATTCGGGTTGCAATAATAGATAGGACGCTGTCTGGCGAGAGAACTCAGCAGAAAGCACTTTAAGGCAGCACAAAATCCTGCTTGGCGGTGAACAGATGGATCCGGGGAAGTGGCAACATGTTCCAAAAAGAGATCAAGGCCAGAGATAGCGTGTGTGGGTGTCTCCCAACCTCGTGCATTAGGGATGTAGATCAATTTTCGGTGTGGTCCAAGGTAGCGCCATTCTCCCAATTAGAGCGGCGAACAAAACGTGGATCCCAGCGGAGATCCGTGGAGATCTGAGGAGGAGTCCAGCCAGCGTGGCCACCTTAGTCCAAAAGGGAAGACGCCAATCCGAGGTGAGATACCTGGGGCGTGCGGGTGCACCTAATGAAGCATACGGAGATTGAGTCATGCCCGTGGGTGTGTGCTGCTGGGCCTGCTCCCTGAATTCACGAACAAGGTCCGCATCAAGAGCACGGCACCACTGGTCCCAATCTGAATCTGAGAGCATGGTATAGACTGGAGGATTAACCCAACCCGTGGGTATAGTCTTGCTGTCCAGAAGGGCACACAGGGAGTTGTAGCCACCCAGGTGCTGCATATAAATTTGTGCAAACGGAAGATACCCAGGATGGGTTAAATTCTTCCGCACCTGTTCCAGCGTCTCAGCTTGCCATAGAGGTAGGTGATGAGCAAGCTCAGGCATGTACTCAGTGCATAGAGTGTTGGACCGAGCAGGATCCTGTAAATACGGATTGTTTTCTAATAACAACCAGTGGGCATGAGGGTTGCCTTGAAAAATTCGATGGGCCTCATCTCTGAATTTATCTTGTGTATCAGCCAGATAGAAATCATGAAAAATATAAGCCATAGGCTGAACGACACGGAAGATGACCAAATCAGAATCCTCACAGTGGATTTGATCAAATACTAAGAGGGCACAGAGTAAGCCTTTGTCTTCAATGGAAAGGTCCGGCCAGATCCTGAGAAAATCTGCGCTGCCCAGGGGCTGCGCATTAAGTTTGCCGTTTGCCGAATACCACTTGAGAAGGAAAAGATGGCGTCGGGCAACCACATAATCCAGATAACTGGAAGGAGTACAGAAGTCCATGGGAATGCGGAGAGCAAGATCAATATATACCTCATGTTGACTCTGGGCTTCTTCCGCAGATTGAACCGCTTGCTGGAGTTGATGCTCTAAGTCTCGGATCCGATTATCTTTGTCAGCAAGAAGACGGGACTGATCACGGAATTTCCGGTGAGAGAGCGTGGCCTGTGAAGATGAAGGCACTTGAGTGTGTCATTGTTATAGCCATGATGATAGACTCTTATTCCCTTTATCTGTAAAATGTCATGATCTGAAAGAAAGCAACATTTGGTGCTGATCACGGTTGTTCATTCTCCTCTACTTCATTTGGATTCTTTACTGATAACGTGGGAAGTTGGGCAGTTCGGAGAGGCACATCATTGGCTTGGCTTCGGGTCTGTCCAGAGAGTCATATTTGATTTGGCTAGATCCATGAATTATGTAAAAGCTTTATCTGTGCTGACATCAATGATAGGGTTATCATTGACAGAATTGATTTCTCTTTCAATCGAATGGCTAGTCATTCTGATAACTTCAATTTGGGGGCCAAACCACTGGGGAGAAGTACGCAGAGCATATCTCTCTTGCTTTGGTTTCTTCAAAGAATCGGTCTCATGAAGCTTAGCAGCAGCTTTCACGTATGCACTTTCTTCTAAAACATATTCCATTACTGCAGCAGTTTCAATCTGGCCAGGGTGATGCTTCAGCTTGTGAGTTAAGGGATCTGTAAACTCTGCCTTTCCCTGCATAACTTCACAAAAGAAAGCAGACAAAATCTTGACTTGAACCTGCACTTGAGCTTTTGAACTTGAATTGAGCTGCTGGTGTTCTATAGAATGGAAGCAAAGCACTCAGGATTTATAAGTCATTATCATTAATTCCCTTCGGTGGCCAGCACATGCACTCTGCTGCTCAATCCCTTAGTTTACTATGTGGTGAGGTTCTCAGAACGTTTCTGGACTTTGCTTTCATAGAAACGATGGGGAAAAACAGTGCATCCATGGTGAATCTCTACCCTTTTATCAGCCTGAATCAAGATCCACACTTTCCAAAAAGCTTTGCTTTTTTCAACGGATCTGCCACCACAGTTGTTGATGGCCCTAACACTTACACTAATGTGTTTGATGGAAGTTATGATCTGTTAGTGGCAGCACTAAAGGATGCAGGGTATCCCAATATGCCAATAATGGTTGGAGAAATTGGATGGCCTACGGATGGAACATCAGATGCCACTGTTGCAAATGCACATAAGTTCAACCATGGACTACTAAAGCATGTCGTGTCTAACAAAGGTACTCACCTCAGACCAGATCAGGGTTGCTATAAAGGGATGTTAGCAAGGAAGCTTCAAGCTCGTTACAGAAAATATTAGTGTTTCAACTGCAGGCTGAGAACTTTTTTTTACTGTGTTTATGTTTAAATTTGGAAGGCACTCATCTAATCAATATATTTATGTGATGAACCTCACATGAACAGCTTGTGCTTGCTCACGATAGGGACATAATATTATAACCTTCTTTCTCAACATAATATTCTAACCTTCTTTCTGAAACACCACTTCTTGACCTAATATAATTCTACCTCTAGAAGTTTGTATGTGGCCTAATTATTCCCTAATGAGACGGATCAGGATCATCATGGGCTGCTGTACTGGGGAAGAGAGACGGTGTAAGGTGGCCAGCAGATCTGTACCTTGAAGGTAGCGATCAGCATAGAGGGTGCTTTCAAAGTTCCTTACTCACCAGTATTGCCACAACAGGTATCTGTTTATGTTAATTTTTCCTTATATAAACATATGTCTGGGGTTCAGACATGGGAGTGCCATGATATGGTGAGGAATTGCCTCTCATGGACCTATCATTCACTGAATGTGTATTAAATTACAGGGATGCCACCTTATAAGGAAGTTATAACTCATGGATTTGTACTTGATGAGAAGGGGACAAAAATGAGTAAGTTAGTTGGAAATGTTATTGATCCACGTATTGTTATTGAAGGAGGAAAGGACCAGAAGGTGATAATACAAAGGGTTTTTGTTTGCCTTTGACTGTTATGGTTTCAATGTTTTGTGTGACCTTGCATATGTTTTGCAGTGAGCACGCTATGGAGCCGATGTTTTACGGCTCTGGGTAGCCAGTGTTGATTATACTGCAGATGTTCTAATTGGGCCCCAAATCCTCCGAAGGTTATCAAAAATTGCATGCTACATTGAGATACCTACTCTCAAATCTTCATGATCGGCTCAGTCGTTTCTACCAATCGGTATTTTCTGAAAAGCATCTGCCCATTGAGGCGGGGAATAGGCTAAGCATATCATGCTAGAAAAGAAATATAATTTCAGGATAGAAACGGCCCGATGTCGCCATAACTCCTAGTTTTTTTAGGAAGAAGGTAGCGGCCATAACTCATTTTCTCGGATGTCAAGATAACATTAAGATCAAGGGAGAAAATCCTAGCAACAATCTATCTAATATAAAAAAAAAAAAAAAAAAAAAAAAAAAAGATGCAAGAAAACTTCTGAGGCCCGTCGATGGGAGCAAATTTGAGCACATCCAGAACAAAGTTTTAAAATTATTTAGAGTTCTGATTAAGCTTCTTATATAGGTGCACCGAGGGCAAAATAACCGCACAAATCCACCGCCATAACTTGTGGATGAGATTATACAACGCCATATAGCTTGTGGACACCACAATGACGAGGCTAGATGGACTTTGACTGAATGTGGCAACAAAACAAATCGATTGCTTGCCCAAAAAAAAGCGCAACAAAATGTCCGGAAAAAAACAATCGTGACTTTAGAACGCCTTGCCTTATCGCTGGCGACCGTGGGGCATCCCTATTGGACATAATAACTTATATATGTTTAGATAAGTTATGAATTTGATTCTAAAGGTTAGTTAATATTTAAAACCCTTAAATAAAACGTGAGTTAATAAAAATAACGATCGCGGCCGATAACGTCATGCGTCCTTATCCTTAATCAAAATTATTGAATAAAGGCGACCTTTGTCGAAATATCTCTTGCCATAATTATCTGTAACCTATAATTAGATATTCAAAGAAAAGGCATCCGCACAAAAAGGTCCGAGACTCGCTTTTATAAAAGGAAGGGTGATTGCCGAAAAGAGATCATTCTACTCTGCTCAATTTCGAATCTTGGGTGCTTATGCCTGCTATTAGATCTAGTAATACACAAAGATTAAGGACATGCAAAGGCAGCGGAAGCAAAAAAAAATTAAGGAATACACAAAGATTGAGGGCACGCAAAGGCCATAAGCATAAAAATTAAGGAATACACAAAGATTGAGGGCACACACAAAGATTGAGGAAGCATAAAAAATTAAGGAATACACAAAGATTGAGGGCACACACAAAGATTGAGGGCACGCAAAGGCAGCGGAAGCAAAAAAAATTAAGGAATACACAAAGATTTAAGGGCCAAAAAAGCAAATGGGAAGCAAAGGACTCATTGAGATTAGAGGAAATCACCGTAGCTGAAGGAAGACATCATAGCTGGAAGCTCTTCTTAGCTGAGCCATTTTGAGTGTTTGAGTTAAATACATCGGTTTTACTCAGAAAGAAGGTATAGATTATCATGATACATTCTCACCAATTGTTAAACTAACAAGTTTGCGAGCTTTAATAGCCCTTGCTGTGACGTCCCCTACTCGTATACGATGCCCGCACCGTATACAAACAGGAGTTCATCCCCCATACCAGCTCCATTGCTGATACAGGGCCCTCCACATATCACTGTGACCGTCTGAAGTCCCTAGTGGGAAGAGTGAAGGGGTCATTTTACCCCGTCTCCCTCAGGGCCTACCTAGCTGCGGAAGCGTAAACATACACGTCAGTAACATACATCACATACCCACCTCGAAGGGTGGCACATCAGCATCTGCATAGACAAAGTTCAGTACAATACAAGTGGAATCCTACCCAAGGCTCAGACACAGGGGTGGACTGACAAGCTTGGGTCTCCAGAGTTCGTTGCAGACGGAATCATGACAATGGAATTGGCTGGCATAAGAACATGGCATTGGGTTGTCCACTCCATCCGCCCCTCCTGTGCACACTTTGCAGAGTAGGTTGAAGAGTGTTGGGACCCGACTGTAGCCTGCACTTGAGCTTTTGAACTTGAATTGAGCTGCTGGTGTTCTATAGAATGGAAGCAAAGCACTCAGGATTTATAAGTCATTATCATTAATTCCCTTCGGTGGCCAGCACATGCACTCTGCTGCTCAATCCCTTAGTTTACTATGTGGTGAGGTTCTCAGAACGTTTCTGGACTTTGCTTTCATAGAAACGATGGGGAAAAACAGTGCATCCATGGTGAATCTCTACCCTTTTATCAGCCTGAATCAAGATCCACACTTTCCAAAAAGCTTTGCTTTTTTCAACGGATCTGCCACCACAGTTGTTGATGGCCCTAACACTTACACTAATGTGTTTGATGGAAGTTATGATCTGTTAGTGGCAGCACTAAAGGATGCAGGGTATCCCAATATGCCAATAATGGTTGGAGAAATTGGATGGCCTACGGATGGAACATCAGATGCCACTGTTGCAAATGCACATAAGTTCAACCATGGACTACTAAAGCATGTCGTGTCTAACAAAGGTACTCACCTCGCACCCGGTCGGGGTTGCTATAAAGGGATGTTAGCAAGGAAGCTTCAAGCTCGTTCTGAGAAAATATTAGTGTTTCAACCTAGTTGGTGAGAACTTTTTTTTACTGTGTTTATGTTTAAATTTGGAAGGCACTCATCTAATCAATATATTTATGTGATGAACCTCACATGAACAGCTTGTGCTTGCTCACGATAGGGACATAATATTATAACCTTCTTTCTCAACATAATATTCTAACCTTCTTTCTGAAACACCACTTCTTGACCTAATATAATTCTACCTCTAGAAGTTTGTATGTGGCCTAATTATTCCCTAATGAGACGGATCAGGATCATCATGGGTCTCTTTATCTTGGGGAAGAGAGATTGTAAGGTGGCGGCCAGATCTGTACCTTGAAGGTAGCGATCAGCATAGAGGGTGCTTTCAAAGTTCCTTACTCACCAAGTATTGCCACAAATGTATCCGTTTATGTTAATTTTTCCTTATATAAACATATGTCCGGGGTTCGGAACATGGGAGTGCCATGATATGGTGAGGAATTGCCTCTCATGGACCTATATTAAATTACAGGGATGCCACCTTATAAGGAAGTTATAACTCATGGATTTGTACTTGATGAGAAGGGGACAAAAATGAGTAAGTTAGTTGGAAATGTTATTGATCCACGTATTGTTATTGAAGGAGGAAAGGACCAGAAGGTGATAATACAGCGTTTGCCTTTGACTGTTATGGTTTCAATGTTTTGTGTGACCTTGCATATGTTTGCAGACTGAGCCTGGCTATGGAGCTGATGTTTTACGGCTCTGGGTAGCCAGTGTTGATTATACTGCAGATGTTCTAATTGGGCCCCAAATCCTCCGAAGGTTATCAAAAATTGCATGCTACATTGAGATACCTACTCTCAAATCTTCATGACTGGCCTGTACGTTTCTACCACTGGTATTTTACAGAAAGCATCTGCAGGGCAGGAATAGGCTAAGCATATCATGCTAGAAAAGAAATATAATTTCCAGATAGAACAGCAGTATCGCCATAACTCTGGTTTTCGGAAGAAGGTAGCGGCCATAACTCTGTTTACGGATGTCACGAAGATCAAGGGAGAAAATCCTAGCAACAGTCTATCTAATATAAAAAAAAAAAAAAAAAAAAAAAAAAAAAAGATGCAAGAAAACTTACAGACTGATGCAGAGCAAATTTGAGCACATCCGAGCAAAGTTTTAAAATTATTTAGAGTTACAGTGCTTCTTATATAGGTGCACCGAGGCAAAATAACCAGACAAATCCACCGCCATAACTTGTGGACAGAGATTATACACTGCCATATAGCTTGTGGACACCACAATGACAGGCTAGATGGACTTTGACGGAATGTGGCAACAAAACAAATCGATTGCGGCGAAAAAAAAAACTGCAACAAAATGTCCGGGAAAAACAATCGTGACTTTAGAACGCAGGCCTTGCTGACACGTGGGCATCCCTATTGGACATAATAACTTATATATGTTTAGATAAGTTATGAATTTGATTCTAAAGGTTAGTTAATATTTAAAAACCCTTAAATAAAACGTGAGTTAATAAAAATAACGATCGCGGCTGATAACGAGTCGCGAGGCCTTAATCTGAAACAGACTGTGAATAAAGGCGGCCTTTGTCGAAATATCTCTTGCCATAATTATCTGTAACCTATAATTAGATATTCAAAGAAAAGGCATCCGCACAAAAGGTCTGAGACTCTGTTTTATAAAAGGAAGGGTGATTGCCGAAAGGAGATCATTCTACTCTGCTCAATTTCGAATCTTGGGTGCTTATGCCTGCTATTAGATCTAGTAATACACAAAGATTAAGGACATGCAAAGGCAGCGGAAGCAAAAAAAAATTAAGGAATACACAAAGATTGAGGGCACGCAAAGGCCGCGGAAGCATAAAAAATTAAGGAATACACAAAGATTGAGGGCACACACAAAGATTGAGGAAGCATAAAAAATTAAGGAATACACAAAGATTGAGGGCACACACAAAGATTGAGGGCACGCAAAGGCAGCGGAAGCAAAAAAAATTAAGGAATACACAAAGATTTAAGGGCGCGCAAAAGCAGCGGAAGCAAAGGCAGCTCATTGGAGATTAGAGGCGGAATCACCGTAGCTGAAGGAAGACATCATAGCTGGAAGCTCTTCTTAGCTGAGCCATTTTGAGTGTTTGAGTTAAATACATCGGTTTTACTCAGAAAGAAGGTATAGATTATCATGATACATTCTCACCAATTGTTAAACTAACAAGTTTGCGAGCTTTAATAGCCCTTGCTGTGACGTCCCCTACTCGTATACGATGCCCGCACCGTATACAAACAGGAGTTCATCCCCCATACCAGCTCCATTGCTGATACAGGGCCCTCCACATATCACTGTGACCGTCTGAAGTCCCTAGTGGGAAGAGTGAAGGGGTCATTTTACCCCGTCTCCCTCAGGGCCTACCTAGCTGCGGAAGCGTAAACATACACGTCAGTAACATACATCACATACCCACCTCGAAGGGTGGCACATCAGCATCTGCATAGACAAAGTTCAGTACAATACAAGTGGAATCCTACCCAAGGCTCAGACACAGGGGTGGACTGACAAGCTTGGGTCTCCAGAGTTCGTTGCAGACGGAATCATGACAATGGAATTGGCTGGCATAAGAACATGGCATTGGGTTGTCCACTCCATCCGCCCCTCCTGTGCACACTTTGCAGAGTAGGTTGAAGAGTGTTGGGACCCGACTGTAGCCCGCCGGGTGCATAGCCAAAGGGGCTACTCCTGGGTTACATCTCCCCAGGCCCGATGGGGCAGGTAGGGATCACTCCCACCCGAGGTCTACATGCTGACCCAAGGTGACTAGAGGGCCACTGCCCTTCTTCGACTTAACCCACTGGAAGGTGAACCCCACCCCACGGGTGTCGAGCCCATGCCTTGCCCACACTCAGTGGCAAGCCATTAGACCTAGTCACTCACGATCCCCTGTGGGCCTTACACACCCGGAGGGATGGGTCAAGGGTCGAGAACACGAACCTGGATTACGAGCCGGGCCTGCCCCCTTCACCCACAACCAGGTGAGGTTCTTGTACACAGGCCGAAATCTAGTAATGCACTAAGAGGGACTAACTAGGAGCATCATCTACTAAGCTTTAAGTCTCTACCCCCCTTCCCAATACAATGAGTTCACAGAATCCATCCGTCTATCATATCAACACAATAAATAATAAAGAACTAATCTATCTCATAGAGTTAGGTTCTTTAGTTAGGTCAATCTCGGGATCTACTCGGCTGCTAGGGGTGATCTAATAGGCTAAACCTACTGATTCGAAGGCTGGAGTAAGGTTTATGCTATTTGATCGACCAAATACCTGATCCCTGGTTCACTCCTCTCGATCCGAAGGCGTCCATGTCCCTGTTCTGCTTCGGGATGCGGTCGGAGGAATGATCTGACTAGCCGGGCGCCGTGGCGGTCGTGGGAGTTGGAATTGACTCCTCAGGCGCGCGAATCGGAGCTCGGAAGGTCTGTGGGCCAAAAAGGGAATGTTAGGGTTTGATGCCTTATGTAGGCTATCAGTTAGGGTTTAGGGTTTCCATGACCCTTGGTCTACCTTTAGTGGGTTAAAGGTCTAAAGGTGCGCGCATTGCTAAGTGTGCGCACCATTGCAAGTTGCCCCCTAGGGCGTCCTTGCCTGGGTATGTGTCGGCGCACACCGCCGACTAGACGGCGATAATGCGGCGTGACGGCAAAGAAGATGCGGTATCGTCTTGAGACCGTATATCGTACTGGAACGTCACATTCTCCCCACCTTGAATTGATGTTGTCCGCAGCATCGTGGTTCTCCCCACCTTGGGATCTACTTATCCTGCAATCAACCTCATGCATACGATATACTTATTATTACATTTATACATTTTAATAGAATTACCTTAAGGTAATATTTACAGGACATTATTGAACTATTATTCAATCAAATGCTTAATTATTCGCATGTTATTACAACGATTACTCAAATTTTATTAAATATACTATTATTCTTCGAGGTACTCTTTATTCCTTGCAACACTTTAGACAAAATTGTGTTGCAAGTCTTCGTAGTTTGACCTCCTAGCCCTCCGGAGCGCTCTATTGGCCTGCAGGTCACACTACGTTAGTACCATATTTAATTATTTATAAAGTTTTGGTTATATGGTGACCACCCCACCTATCTACATGGATGCATGGCTAATCTCCCGGCGTAGGAAGAGGGTGATTCTTCCATTATGGCCGTGGAGACAGCGTCTATATGCCTATATGCCACTCATGCCTACACCTTTAGTTGCCCAACGTGGAGGATAGGTCCTTCTCGTATATGGGGCGTGAAGGCCAAATTCCTCCTATCAAAACATATATGGGGCTAGAGGTGCTTTTCCTATCAGTGCATTCCTCAATGACCTGCTTTCTCTCGAGGTCGTCTACTTCCGTGGGACAGAAGTAGACTTTCCAAGCGGCACCGCGGTCATGCCTACATTGACATTACACCACGTCCTAGAGATCACCGTAGTAATCTCATCATCGGTTACAACGCATGCAACCTTTACCTCATAGGTTGCATGCGTAGATTATACCTAACTAGGCAAGCTGTTAATCTACACAAATCGACATGCCTGAGCCGATTTCTTCGGAGATGATTTTGCCGTCCCATTGCTCCATAAACTGTGGGTACTGTTTTTCCAGATCTCTTTTAAGTACCCATGTTGCGTCTTCCACCGGCAAGTGCTTCCACTTGACCAAGTATTGGAGGAACTCCGATCTCCTTGTTTTCTTGAATGCTTTATCAAGAATTATCTCTGGAACTATTTCCAACTGCTCCTCTGTCATTTCCAACATCGTTGGGGTGTCCAGGATTTCATCTGGGTTGGGAGTGTGCTTCTTCAGCAAACTCACGTGGAAGACTTTGTGGATCTTTAAGTGTGCTGGCAAGTCTAACCTGTAGGATTGGTTACCCACTCTCTTGACTATTTTGAATGGTCCAGCCCACCTTGGAGCAAGTTTCTTGCAATTCCCGATGCGGAGCTTCGCCTGCTTCACCTGCTTCACCTTGATCTTGAGCCACACATTGTCGCCAACTTCAAACTGCCTGACTGTTCGATGCTTGTCGGCGATGCTCTTTTGACGACTCCTTGCTGCTAGGAGATATCCCCGTACTTCTTCTACGCTGGCTTTGCATGTCGCTCAAAGCATTTGTTGGGAGACTTCCACTTTTGACGGGGGATTGTGCCAAGTGTGCGGAGTTAGGCATTGGTAGCCGTAGTTGATCATGAGCGGCGACATTTGGGATGATTCCCTTGGCGCTTGGTGCTATTGTGCAAAACTCCACCAAGTGAATAAATTCCTCCCACATACCTTGCTTGTTCCGGACATAGTTTGAGCATGTCTTCCAAAATTCTATTGACACGCTCTGTTTGCCCATCCGTCTACGTGGGTGATAGGCCATGCTCATGGATAGCCGTTCCAATCGTTGTGAAGAGATCCTGCGAAAAGCGATGAACCGGATCTCGGTCGGAGATAATTTCCCTTGGCATGCCATGAAGTCTGAAAATCTCTTTGGTGAAGAGTTTTGCCGTGTCCATAGCCGTGTCCGTGGTCCTGCAAGGCACAAAATGGGCCATCTTCGACAACTTGTCGACCACGACCATCAAGGCATCCTTACCTCTTACTGTTCTTGGCAATCCTGTTATAAAATCCATGCTGACGACCTCCCACTTAGCGTTTGGTACAGCTAATGGTTCCAAAGCACCTGGAATTCGAAGTTGTTCTGCCTTCGTTTGCTGGCATAGCTGACACTCCTTGATGTGGCGAGCTATCTGTTTCTTCATTCCTGGCCAATAGTAGCTGCTACGCACTTTGAAATATGTCTTCATGAATCCTGCGTGGCCAGCTATTGGGATGTTGTGGGTGTCGTGGAGGATCAACTTTCTTACTCCAGATGATTCCGGCATGCACAACTTGTTCTTATGGTATAGGAGGTTACCTTCCTTTTTAAAGTTTTTGAAGGTTTCCCTCTCCTTGTCCGTTCTCGCTTCCTTGGATAAGCTTGCCCATACTTCTTTGAAGTCCTCATCCGGTGGCAAGGTTTCTTCTATCTTTTTCCCGAAATCGCTGAAGAGCGTCGAGATTGCATTGCAGTGCACTCTGGTTGTCAGTGGATGCCTTGAAAGCGCATCTGCTACCACATTAAGCTTCCCGGGTTTGTAGACTATCTCAAAGTCGTACTCCTCAAGAAATTCCATCCACCTTCTCTGCCTCAGATTGAGATGTGGTTGCGTGAATACGTATTGGAGGCTCTGGTGATCAGTGTCCAACTGGAATTTCCTCCCTAAGAGGTAATGCCTCCAGATTCTCAATGCCCTGACAACTGCTAGCAGCTCTTGATCATGCGTCGGGTAACGCGTTTCGGCGTCGTTCATTTTCCTTGAGTCGTACGCTATTACCCGCTCTTCTTGCATCAGCACTGCACCTGTGGCTATCTTGCTTGCATCCGTTGCCACTAACTTATCCTTCTCCGGGTCTGGCAGGGTCAAGACGGGGGCGGTTGTCAAGGCTTCCTTCAACAACTCAAATCCTGCTTGGGCTTTCTTGAGCCAATGGTCTGCCCAATTTTTTACTTTCTCCGCCTTTGTTAAGTCCGTCAGTGGGGCTGCTATCTTTGCGAAGTTCTTCACGAACTTCCTGTAATACCCTGCTAGGCCAAGGAAACTTCTGACCTCATGGACGTTCTTTGGTGCCGGCCATTGGATTACTGCTTCGATCTTGGCGGGGTGCAGAGATTCCTTCGCTGAAATCACATGACCGAGGTATTCCACCTTCTCGTTGCGGTGACGCCGACAACTTGGCATACAACTGATGCCTCCTTAGCTTCTCAAGCACCTTCGGCGTCTTTGAGCATGCTCTTGAATGGATTTCTTGTACACCAGGATGTAAAAACGAAGAATACTATGACAAAGGTGTCTAAGTATTCTCGGAAGATGTCGTTCATGAGTCTCATGAACGTAGCTGGGGCGTTGGATAGCCCAAATGGCATTACGATGAATTCATAATGCCCATATCTGGTCCTGAAAGCCGTTTTGTGGATGTCCTCTTCTTTTATTCTGATCTGGTGATAACCTGATCTTAGGTCGATCTTTGAGAAGACCTTTGCCCCTTGGAGCTGATCCATCAAGTCGTCTGATCTGGGAAGTGCGTACTTGTTCTTGATGGTGTGCTTGTTCAACTGTCTGTAATCTATGCACATCCTCAAACTTCCATCCTTCTTCTTGACAAAGAGGATGGGTGCCCCAAATGGTGAGACGCTAGGCCTGATGAAGCCTAGATCGAGCAATTCTTGTAGCTGCTTCTTCAGCTCTGTGAGTTTATGTGTGGTCATTCTATATGGGGCCTTGCTTGTCGGCTTGGTCCCTGGCTCGAGTGCTATCTCACACTCTACTCCCCTGTAAGGAGGAAGTTTCTCGATCTCATCTGGAAAGAGATCGTGGAACTCCGTAATCAAGTTGGCGATTGGCTTGGGTAACTTGCCAAGCGCCTTGTCTTCCTTGCTTTCTTCCGACTCTTGTTCCTCCATCTCGAGTTTGAAGATGTATGCTACCTTCTCGCTCCTTATAGATTTGAGCAGCTTCTTAACGGACATACATTGCATGATGGGGGTAACTTCTTTACTTGTGATCTCAATGGCTTTTCCGTCGGGCGTTGGGAAGGTCACCTTCCGCTTCCCACAATCGATGATGGCCCCTGCTGGCCCAAGGTACTCCATTCCAACAATCAAGTCGTATTTGCCAATGCCCATTACTTTTGCCCCCATCTGGATATTAATCCCTGGCAAGTCAATGTCGAAGTTGATTCTCTTCCCAGCTGTATGTCTTATTGCTCCGCTTGCCAAGATTACGGGCCTTGGTTTGGACTTTAGGGGTTTCAGCTTCATCATTTCAACCATCCTTGGGGATGCGAAGTTATGGCTACTTCCGGAGTCTATCAAGACTATGAAGGATTTGGCCTTTGCCTTCCCTACTGTGGTGATTACCTTATCTTGGGTCTCGCCATTACGTATCTATGGCAGCGAAGATGTGGCACTCACCCTGAATGTAATCGCGTGCCTCCTCGCCCGTCCTCGTCGACGGAGTGTCCCATCCGCCCCAACTCGCTGGCGAGCTCATAACAAATGGGCAGTTCGCTGTTCGGTGGCCCGGCTGGAAACATCTGAAGCAGAGCTGCTTCTCCATGCATTCCTGCCTTTTTTCCTTGGGCATCGCCTGTAGGAAGGACCGTACTGCTTTCGAGTAATTGGACCCTTCCGGTTTTTCCTTGAAGGACACCTGCTTTCTTTCCTGTTGTTTCCCCTGGTTGCTATTGTATGGGGGGGACTTTGCTGGGCTTGGGTTGGCTGCCCTAGGACTGTAGCTTCCTGTTGCTTTCCCTCTATCCTGATAATATGGCTGCCTCTGTGCGCTGCTCTGCAGCCCCGATCCTTGCAAACTAATTGCCTTGGACTCCGCTTCAGACACTGTTCTGGGGTCTATTGCCCGTACTAGTTTCCTGAGTTCTTCGTTCAGCCCTTCTATGTAGCTTTCTCTCGTGTTTTTCGCTTCGGCCGGCACATATAGCCTTAGTCTCATAAACTCTTGATTGTATACGCACCATTTTGTACCCCCGCGCAATCGTAAAACTGGCGCATCATATTCGACTTGTGTTCAGGGGACATAGTGTTTCTTGAAAGCTTTTGAGAACTTCTTGAAGCGGCATCGTCTCTGCTCAACCCATGGGCTTTGGCATAGCCTTTCCACCATATCGCGTCGGCTCCTTTCGGGTTGGCATGTCGCCACCACGCCTTTGTCTTTGTCCTTCATGCGTAGGCATTGCCGTACTCACTCATTTAAGTCCGACCATGCCTCGCCTCTAAGCGGATCTGTTCTCGCCCAGAAGCTGTTACGATTCAGGGCTTTCCACACATTACCCGATCTTTAAGTCCACCTTCTTACGGTAATCGAGGGTCTTAGTGTCCTTCGCTGCCGTCTCTCTGGGTCCGGCCTGCTTTCGGAGCTCTTTTAGGACCCGAGTCCGGGGTTGAACTTGATTCGAGGTCTGCGTCTTTGGGGGACCTCCTTCTCTTATTCCTTCTCTTGTCTTTCCCCGACTTTCGGGGTGTCGTTTATGGTCCGGCTGATGCTTGGGCTGCGAGTAGGGCCTTTATCTGGTCCAGCTCCGTTCGCATCTGCGACATCTCCTCTTCTGGGGTCATGGGCCCATATCCTTCGAAGAGGTTCCTGGGGATGGGTTGCCTATCAGGAGTCTCTTCGTCCATGTTGGGCCTCCTGTTTTGTTCTACCGTTCGTTGTTCCCTATCTGCACACACAGTTGGTTATGGCTGTCGGGTTAGTTTTATTTGTTCTCTTTGCATTATATGTGATGTTGGTATAATTGTGGGGGAAAAAATTACATCAACAGAACATAAGTTATATTCATATTTTATAATATGCTAATACAAAATTAAAACTTCCGGGATCAAGATTGCTAACTATTCTTGATGTCGCCGGTAGGATGGATTGTCCTCTAGGAACTTCTTCACTTGGGCTGTTCCCACTGAATGACCCAAGTTCCTAAGGACGTTGGACCGGCGATCCACCACCAAAGCTCGGCAGTTCTTCTACTCTGCGCTCGGAGGTGTAGGCTGCGGTTACTGCTAGTCTTCCTTGCCGCCTGTAGGGTATGGCGAAGTCAAAAACATCAAGTGCTACTGCTCTCTTCACCAGGATGGCATACTCGGTGTTAAGGGGTAACGCATGCATGCCGCCAAATCTGAGGCGCCAATTAGCATCGATACTCCTTCCTCGCCTCTGGGGGTGAATTTGCGGTGAATTACCGCTATTCTTCCATCCATCAGCAGGGGGAGGTAATACCGTAACGACCTGTCATTGCGAGACGGGTCCTCAGCCACTCGGTATCCAGCTCTGTGCCTGCTTGCAAAGTCATCAACCTCCACCGTGGTGAGTTCCCTGTAGTCTCTGACTGTTGCTGAAGCCCTCTTGAGGTCGAATTCGCCTCTTCTCTCCCGGGGAGGTGTTGCCGAAGAGCTTGCCGTTAGGATGTTCGAGGTCGCGTAGCGGATCCCCATCTGTTCCTGTAGAGCAAGGAACTCTTCCTCCGTCGGTAGTTTGTCCTCGGCCTTGTCTGCCTCCATAATCTGCCTGATGCTGCTGTAGGCTTGGATGTCGGAGGTGGACTCTCCCGTGTAAGTGTCGGCTTTCCTTACTTGGAGGGGAAAATCGGATGCTCCTCGGACGATGAAGTCGTCCAGGTCCGTTCTTCGGAGTTGGTGCAGCAACTTTTCAGGTCGGTACTCCCTTTCCCTGCACTCCGGGAGGTTTTGGATGTCGCTGAGGAGCAAACATTCTTCGCCCTTGACAATGATGGGGGCTAGGCTTGTAATGCCTAGCCCAAGGGGGGGCGCGACTCTAGGAGTTTGCCGGCTTCTTTCGAAGTCCTGCCACTCTTGTTCTGCTTGTCGCCGCTCCTCTGCTGGGTCGAGCTCGACATAGTCTTCCTCCTCTTCTGATTCTTGTTCTTCTGAGTCCTCCTCTTCTTTTCCTTCCTGCTCCTGTTCATATTGCGTAAGGAGTCGTTGTTCTGCTGCTATGGCTATTGGGTCGACGTCCATGGGGGGAATGGAGGTTTCTCCCACAATGTTCTCGGCACGATGGGTAAGAAAAATTGCCAAGGCAGTGTTGAAAGAGAAATATTTGGTCCTATTAACAGTTAGGACCATTGGCTCTTGTTTGTCAAGTATTTGGCAATGTTTGGAACATCACCTAAAGTCGCTATGGGGATTGCCTAGGAACAAAATTACCCTATGCAAGGTGGGGCTGCACTAGTGCTGGTTCTACCCTAGCTTGGAATTCAGACGACAGACTCTCTCAGAAGCTGGGGTTCGCGTCAGAGTTGCTTGGACATCTACCTCCTTCCCAAGACGTGGAAAATTTGGTCGATGTCGGCCTCGAAGATGATGATGGGCTACATTCATCTAAGGAAATCGAGGTTGCCATTGGTTAAATGCGAAGGAGGGTCTCAAACGGTTGCAAGAGCGCCTCAAGGAGCTGGAAAATCGGCTAAGACTGCAGGAGCAAACTTGTAGGGTGTTGTGTGTGGAATGAGGGACCTATTTATAGAAAAGGGGAAAACCCTAATTTTTGGATGACTTGGAAAATTTTTGGGGTTGGGCAATTCTAGTCTATACTGAGGTCAAAATGGGAATTTGAAGACTAGTTCAAGTGTTTGAGCGTGGTTGGATTACCTAAAAGATGCTATACAACAGGTTGGGAATCCTTCGGGCAAGTCTGGTAGAGAAATGGTAGGAGGTCTCACAGCTTGCGCCTCGCTCAAAAACTAAAGTTTAGTTTCTTGCCCAGACGCGAGCTGTGAGACATCAGTCTCATTTCGATCAAAACATGTCCGATTTGGATAAACTAAGGGTATAAGGATGATGGTCTCATCAAATCAGGTAGAATCGACCCTTTATTTGGTCGATTTGGAGCTGTTTTGGGCGAGTTTTGGGCAAGGTCTCCAGCGGCTTAGCCTCGCTCTCAAAAACTAAAGTTTAGTTTCTTGACCAGGCGCGAGCTGTGAGACATCACGTCTTTCTGTCTGCAAATGTCCTATTTTACTAAAATAAAAGCTAAAACTTGCTAACTTATCCTAATTAAGCAAGTTCAGACAATTAAAGTACTCAAAATTGTTCTATTATCACAAAAATTTCTCGATTATTTACAAAAAAGTTTAGGGGCGTTCTCCCTTGATGCGAGTAGCAAGTTGCATGTCTTGCCTCATCAAAGTCACTCGCTTCGCATGGACAGTGCAAGCTGTTGAGTCTTCAAAATGCTTGCACTATCTTCTCTTTCACCGCTTCACGGAGTCGAAAGCAACATCTCATCTGTGACCACGTAGTCCGATCACGAAATCTGCATTACTTCTCTAACTAGCCGAGCAAAGGGGCGGGGAATCGAGGAGGTCAGTAGCTGCGTTGGAAGTGCCGAATCTCCCGTAGTGCTCTTTGCTCGAGCTGCTTCTTTGTGAGCTTCTTCTGTGCAGGCTTTTTCGGGACCTTGGGTCTTGGTGGTGGCGGTCTTAGGGTCTGTTGCTTGGTTGGGTGTCCTCCTTCGATGACCACGACCACATTCTCTCTGGTAGTACTTGTCATATGCCTCCCACTCCTTCATATAGGCATTGTGCTCCCGCATCTTTTCGTTAAGTAGATTTTTATTGGGTCCGTAACATAGGACTCTCGGGCAGGCCGGGGTTGCTTTTCTGTCCCATTTCGGGTAAGGAGGGGCTTCTTCATTTGTCTCTTTGCTCCTCCTCGAGCTACACCTTTCGGTTATTACCTCTCAACGGCCGGGGTTTGGAAGAACTTGCCCCTCCCCGGTGTTGGGGTTAGGCTCTTCGTCAGAACCCTCTGAGGGGGTTGGGGGATGATCGGGTGACCGCTCGGTAATGGTGATCTTCGGGTTGGGCTTTTTCACCATGGGCACGTCCTTGAACTTCCTGGGGCTCCCCACCCATTTTCCTTTCTTCTGCTTGAGCTCCTCGGCCGCTTTCTGCTCAGCTTCTTCCCTCTTCCTCTTCTTTTGTTCCCTTTTCCTCTCACGCCGTTCGTACTTCCTGATAAAAGCAGCGAGGTCTGCTTCCTCTTCCGACTGAAGTCTCGGCTCCATCTGCTCCTGTTGCTCCTCCGCTTCCTTTTCCCGGACCCAGGCTTCGACTTGTTCTTCGATGGTCGGCTCTGGAGTCGGCATTCTCCTTTCCTCTCGGGCTTTGATTCTCCTTTCCCGCTGCACTTCCTCCTCCTCCTCCTCAATTACTTCCGTCCCTGCTTCCGAGTGTACTTCATCTTCTTCATTGTGCTCGTTCGAAGGTTCTCCCTCACTCGAGGAAGTTGGATCGTTAGGGTTAAGGAGGCTCTGCGGCATCGCCCGAATCGTCTTGCCATCGGCGGCGCCCCGTTAAACCGCTGGCGGGCTTTCCTCGCCCGATCTGCTTGGTCCGTGCCATGTTTGACGGATCGTCAATCGGATCTCGGGCGCCAAAGATCGCCTTAGGGAGCGAGAGCTGGTTTCTAAGGCGGGAATGTTCAAATGAGGGGGGGGTCTACTTCTATTTATAGCTTGGCAAATTTTTAGGTCAAACTTCAAGTTGCTCTATTTAACATGCTAAGACACCTATTTAGTTAAAACTTACACTTATTTCAGACTTTTCCTATTTATTGGTCTCACAGGTCGCGCCTCGCTCAAAAACTAAAGTTTAGTTTTTAGTCCAGGCGCGAGCTGTGAGATCTTACATATTTTTAAGTAATTTAAGTAATCTAATCATGCTATTCTTATTAATTCCTATCTTAGAATTAGCTTTACCATATTAGTTTTCTCAAATTCGTCACGTTTAAGTGATCTTGGCTCGATGTCTCACAGCTTGCGCCTCGCTCAAAAACTAAAGTTTAGTTCTTTGACCAGGCGCGAGCTGTGAGACCACCTCACTTTGGCAAAATTTTTGTCTCATTTTTTTTTTTTTATTTTTTTTTTATTTATTTATCTTTATTAAGTTCCAATTCACTTAATTGTTGCTAGCTTAGCATAACTACAAAAATGAGAAAAAAAATTCCCACTTTTCGAAGCTTAAGGATCCTACCAAGTTAGTACTACTGGGAGCATGGCCAGTGCTTTGCTCTTGGTCTCCAAGAACATTGCTCTGATACCACTGTGACGTCCCCTACTCGTATACGATGCCCGCACCATATACAAACAGGAGTTCATCCCCCATACCAGCTCCATTGCTGATACAGGGCCCTCCACATATCACTATGACCGTCTGAAGTCCCCAGTGGGAAGAGTGAAGGGGTCATTTTACCCCATCTCCCTCAGGGCCTACCTAGCTGCGGAAGCGTAAACATACACGTCAGTAACATACATCACATACCCACCTCGAAGGGTGGCACATCAGCATCTGCATAGACAAAGTTCAGTACAATACAAGTGGAATCCTACCCAAGGCTCAGACACAGGGGTGGACTGACAAACTTGGGTCTCCAGAGTTCGTTGCAGACGGAATCATGACAATGGAATTGGCTGGCATAAGAACATGGCATTGGGTTGTCCACTCCATCCGCCCCTCCTGTGCACACTTTGCAGAGTAGGTTGAAGAGTGTTGGGACCCGACTGTAGCCCGCCGGGTGCATAGCCAAAGGGGCTACTCCTGGGTTACATCTCCCCAGGCCCGATGGGGCAGGTAGGGATCACTCCCACCCGAGGTCTACATGCTGACCCAAGGTGACTAGAGGGCCACTGCCCTTCTTCGACTTAACCCACTGGAAGGTGAACCCCACCCCACGGGTGTCGAGCCCATGCCTTGCCCACACTCAGTGGCAAGCCATTAGACCTAGTCACTCGATCCCGGTGAGCCTTACACACCGGAGGGATGGGTCAAAGGGTCGAACACCTAACCTGGCTTACGAGCCGGTCCGCCCCCTTCACCCACAACCCGGGTGAGGTTCTTGTACACAGGCGAAATCTAGTAATGCACTAAGAGGGACTAACTAGGAGCATCATCTACTAAGCTTTAAGTCTCTACCCCCTTCCCAATACAATGAGTTCCACGTAATCCATCCGTCTATCATATCAACACAATAAATAATAAAGAACTAATCTATCTCATAGAGTTAGGTTCTTTAGTTAGGTCAATCTCGGGATCTACTCGGCTGCTAGGGGTGATCTAATAGGCTAAACCTACTGATTCGAAGGCTGGAGTAAGGTTTATGCTATTTGATCGACCAAATACTTGATCCCTGGTTCACTCCTCTCGATCCGAAGGTGTCCATGTCCCCTGCTTCCTTCGGGATGCGGTCGGAGAAATGATCGACTAGCTGGGGCGCACAGGCAGATCGTGGGAGTTGGAATTGACTCCTCGGCCTTGAATCCTGAGCTTCGGAAGGTCTCAGGGGGCCAAAAAGGGAATGTTAGGGTTTGATGTCTTATGTAGGCTATCAGTTAGGGTTTAGGGTTTCCATGACCCTTGGTCTACCTTTAGTGGGTTAAAGGTCTAAAGGTGCGCGCATTGCTAAGTGTGCGCACCATTGCAAGTTGCCCCCTAGGGCGTCCTTGCCTGGGTATGTGTCGGCGTACACGTCGACTAGGCAGCGGCGGTAACGCCAGCGTGGCCAGCCTGATGACGGTATAACGCCTTGAGACCGTGTATATCGTCTTTGGAACGTCACACTTGCAGTGGAGCATGAGCTCAATCTTGATCATATGGATGTTAAAACAGCCTTTTTGAATGGAGACTTAGAGGAGAAAATTTTCATGGAACAACCAATTGGATTTGAGGTGCAAGGGAATAAAGTTTGCAAGTTGAAGAAGGCGGTATATGGACTCAGACAAGCGGCTCGACAATGGTATGTATGTATGAATAGTTTTTTATTGTCACAAGAGTTTGAAAAGTTAGAAAGTGAAGGAAATTTATATAAAAGAAAGGCAGGTGATGATTTCTGCATTATTGCTCTATATGTCGATGACTGCATAATGAGTGCAAGCAATAGAAAGTTTTGGATGAATGCAAGGCCATCCTGAAAGCCAGATTCCAGATGAGTGATCTTGGTTGTTTGAAGAAACTTTTGGGCATGGAGGTTACTAGGAATAAGGAAATTGGAACACTTACGTTAACTCAGAAACAATATATTAGAAAGATGCTTGATAGGTTTTTTATGGTGGAGTGTAAGCCAGTTCCAACACCGCTAGTGGTCAATAATAAGATCTGTGGAAGGATGTGTCCTAGGACTGAAGAGGAGAGAAAGCAAATGAAAAAAATACCGTACATGGAGCTCATAGGAAGTTTACTTTATGTCGCCAATGCTACAAGACCCGATATAGCATTTGCCGTAAACTTTTTGAGTAGGTATTTGAACAATCCAGGTTGGGCGCACTGGGTGGCTGCAAAACGAATTCTTAGGTATTTGAAGGGGACTATGGAGTTGGGAGTCTGTTATACTAAAAGTAATGGGAACCCTGAGATAACCGGGTTTATGAGAATTGTCCAGTTATCTGCGATCTGATTAATAGGAGATTTGGATGAGCGGAAATCCACAACAAGATATCTTTGCAAGCTTAATGGGACAGTGATTTCATGGTGTAGTAAGAAACAGAATTGTACAAAGAATGTCCAAAGCTTGAATCGAGTATATATCAAAGATCTTCAAATGTAAAGAAATAATATGGCTAAGGAGATTGTTAAACGAACTACGGGAGAAACAAGCAGGCCCAACTGTGCTTTATTGTGATAATAAGAGTTGCATAGCCATAGCCAAAAATCCAGTGCTACATTCAAGGACAAAACACATTGATCTTCATTGTCATTTCATCAGAGAGAGAAGGTAGCTGAAGAAGAAATAGATTTACAATACATTCCCACTAGTAAACAAGAGGCAGATATTTTAACAAAAGCGCTGGGTGAAAGGAAACACGCACAATTTAGAAAGGCTATTGGCATTGAAAATACGGCATGAAGGGGGAGTGTTGGAATTATGGTCACATGGTGGGCTTATTTGTCTGAAGTAACCCAGTGGTGGTGATCGTCTGGTAGGAGGCAGAGACCGGTTTTCTTGGGTTCAAATCCCAGGCTCTCGAATCACGCAAAGGAAGCGGAAGCATAAAAAATTAAGGAATACACAAATTTCGAATCACGCAAAGGAAGCGGAAGCATAAAAAATTAAGGAATACACAAAGATTGAGGGCACACACAAAGATTGAGGGCACGCAAAGGCAGTGGAAGCAAAAAAAAAATTAAGGAATACACAAAGATTTAAGGGCGCGCAAAGGCAGCGGAAGCAAAGGCAGCTCATTGGAGATTGGAGGCGGAATCACCGTAGCTGGAGGAAGACACCATAGCTGGAAGCTCTTCTTAGCTGAGTCATTTTGAGTGTTTGAGTTAAATACATCTGTAAGTGTAAGAGTAGATTACGGTTTTGCTAAGTTGAAACAGGCATTTTATTTGTTGCAATTTTATTTTGTTACAAGTAAGCTATTGCTGAATGCCATGCGGGACTGATTAGATCACGCCAGAGATGAATGGATGAATGTCGGAATGATTAGAATCGCCTGAAGAATCAGGTTCAAGCTTAGAGATTGATTCTTGGCCATTTGCTCATTTGCAAAAAGGATGAATAGGCATTTAAAAATTTGTACTTTAGGCTGTAAGAATCCATTTTCTTACATGTACCACCCATTTTCTTCAGTTTTCAGTTTGATGTAACTGGTCAACAGCACATAAGAGATCAGTATGATTTTTTTTCTCTTCTACTCAAGTACATACACAGCTGGTACTTTTGTATTTTATGCAGTCTGTCTGCCTATTAAAATTATACGCAGAGCAATACCAGCTATGAATCTCTCTTTGATGAGGAGATGATGATACGTACCAGTAGTTGCTTTGTTTGACATGGTACATTGGATCAAACCCTTCTGAATCATGGCCTGTCTGCCACAGTATCATAACTATGGCTTCAAAAGATGGAAATGGAAGTTCTGAGTGTTATTGAACTTCTGTTAGCTCTTATGTTAGGGAGAAATGAGACACGACATGACCTGTATCCCAACTTCCATAGCATCAACAGACAGCTGAAAGCAAAGGCTTGTTGACGTCTTAGATAGAAGAATCCTCACATCTGCTGTCCTGCATATTTGCCAAGAAATATTTGGCTGATCTTGCCTGTCCTGTGTTTGCCTGAGTTTCCAAAGGCTGCAAGGCTGCATGGTTATTTGCCTGGTTCCTATAACGGTTCCTAAGCAGCACAAGCTGAAGTTTGATCGGTTGAGATAACTGCTTGAGAGACATCGTCTAATCAACAATGCAGGAGATGGAGACAGATTGATTTCCACTCAAGGATACCATTCGTTTTACTTGTTCACTTCAGTCAAGGATACCATACATTTTACTTTGTTCCAGTCAAGAAAGTAGCCTACCCATTTACTACTTGTTCAAAGTATTTCAGAATTGGTTCTCTGTGTTTGCTTTGCTAATGAGATTTCTTTATCTTTGGTTCTCAGTCTCTCTGGATTATTTTAGATCTGGTTCTCAATGCTTGGATTATTCATTTTTGACAATCTGGTTCTATTATAATGATTTCATCATCTGAAAGGCAAAATGAAAAAAAGTATCCGTCATATACAATATGCAACAAGATAGAGTACTGTTTGAATTTGTTATCTGTGTGTGTTAAGCATTGCAGAGCTTGATGAAGTTTTTGTTTATGCAGAGCTGTGAATATGCCATGAAAGTTAGACTGGAATCTGGACCCTCTGACTGCAAAAACAAGTGCAGTACTTGCAGTCCATGTGTGGTAGTGCAGCTACCAACTTCACAATAGTGGTGAGAAGTATTCATATATGTTGATTCTTGATTGTCATCCAGCAGGAAAGTGAGTTTTCAGTGCCACAAAAAATTTATAAGCAATGGGATTGGATTGCCACAGAAATATAGACAACAGTGAGGCCAGCTCAATAGATGCTGATTGTTTGATTGTTAGAAATTGGAAAAAAGAAAGATGTCAAGCTGGAAGCGTCAGTTTAGTGACATAAATCAGCATCTATTGAGCTGGCCTCACTGTTGTCTATATTTCTGTGGCAATCCAATCCCATTGCTTATAAATTTTTTGTGGCACTGAAAACTCACTTTCCTGCTGGATGACAATCAAGAATCAACATATATAAATACTTCTCACCACTATTGTGAAGTTGGTAGCTGCACTACCACACATGGACTGCAAGTACTGCACTTGTTTTTGCAGTCAGGGGGTCCAGATTCCAGTCTAACTTTCATGGCATATTCACAGCTCTGCATAAACAATACTTCATCAAGCTCTGCAATGCTTAACTAAAACATGGCTAATCCTTCAACACATCCTCAACATCATGTGCATAAGTCAAGAAGCTCAGCTAACATTTATAAACACGTCTTAGATTCTTATGTTGCAATACCAAAGACATGACCGCTGCAGCATGATTCCTCCTTAAACCATTAATTCCAGGAGCTAAATGGGTTCTACATGTCCTCCTTGGCTATGGATTCTAGTATGGATGGATCATTGGCACATGCCATCAACAACAGACTTGATTGCAAATTTTGATTCCAACATAGAAGAGGTTTATCAAACCAAGGCACTATTGGACTGTTTACGGTCCAAGTTTAAGCTCATTCATTTGGAAGAAAATGTGAAATCCTAGCTGACATTTTAACCTTATTATGATATAGTGGGTTGATTCTTGGTCTTTGCCATGCAGCTGTAGTACAATCCTAGCTGACATTTTAACCTTACTATGATATAGTGGGTTGATTCTTGGTCTTTGCCTTGCAGCTGTAGTACACAGAGAGAGAAGAGAGTTTTGCTAGATGTAGGAAAATAGTAGTAGATTTATTTAAAAGAATACAGGACAAGGTATACTGCCTTTTTAAGACCATCCTTAAAATGACCTTTACACTTTCAGGGTTAGTTTTGACACAATCAAAATTTCATCCTGCAATAATAATGGTTCCTTTTGATATGTTTTAATTTTGATACTTTTAGATTCATATATCTTTCTATATGTATGCGTCTTTTATCTTTCTATTTGTACGCGTCTTTTGTTGGAATGTTATTCTAAAATATGTCATTTATTTGATGCAGATGCTTTATTTGGAACTCAATGAGACAACTTTAGCTTATCTTACGCTTTGATTATACTGGTGTAACATTGAATTGATAAGCAAGATAGCGAAGATGCACTATGTGATCCTTTCTTGTTAAATCCAGTGCAACTATAGTGGCCACACGATGTATAGTCTGCAACCCATGTAATATCACTTCCAGTATCTAGCAGGAGCATTTGATAGGTCACAGGGGATCCTACTCCAACTTTAACATAATAACTCATAAAGGACGAACCTTCCTTTATGAGTTATTATGTTAAAGTTGGAGTAGGATCCCCTGTGACCTATCAAATGCTCCTGCTAGATACTGGAAGTGATATTACATGGGTTGCAGACTATACATCGTGTGGCCACTATAGTTGCACTGGATTTAACAAGAAAGGATCACATAGTGCATCTTCGCTATCTTGCTTATCAATTCAATGTTCTGAATTGAAGATTAGAGCACATGATGTCAGTTGCACACATGATGGTTTTTGTGGTGAACCTATTATTGTACCATATGGAAGGAAATGTCATATAGACGTATAGTATCATGTACCATTGTGTTTTCTTTGTCACAAAGATAGGATACGTGTCATTTTCTAAGATTAATTTGTGTTACTACTATTATTAATAATACAATATGTGCACCAATGGCTTATTATGTCTTACTTACAATTGTTGTATTACTTTATTCAATTAAGTTTATTAACACATGTACAAACACTCATAAGTTAACTTGATTTCTTATATAGTTAAGTGATGATGACGACTCCTCCACACAAAGTAGCTTCCATGCTGAGAGTGGTTTGATGGATGCTATTCAAAATTACTTCCCAACCACTAGCTCTAACAATGCTATTGATAACGACGAGGAAAGACCTATCACACTCCTTGAGAAAGAAGCAGGCAAACCATTTTACCCAAATGCGAAGATATCGTGTCTTGCTGCATGCATACTCATTATAAACTTACAACATAAATCTAGTTGGAGCAACAATAGTGTGGATGAACTTCTCAGGTGTGTTGGCTCGAGATTTCAAGCAATATAAGTAGTGTTTTTTTTTTTTTTTTTTTTTTTTTTTTTTTTTTTTTTTTTTTTTTTTTTAATACGTTTCTTTCGTATTTGAGGTTTGTCTTTTCTCTTCTTCTTCTTTTTTCAGATTGCTAGCTGATTATATACTTCCAAGTGATCATTGTCTTCCAAAATCAAGAAGGGATGTCAAACAACTTTTGCAAGAACTAGGTTTGCAATACAATTGTATTCATGCATGCGTAAATGATTGTGTACTCTTTCGCAATGAATATAGTGATAGAAACGTATGTCCCAAGTGCAATGAGCCAAGATATGAAGAAAATGCAAAGTCCAAAGTGCCAAAGAAAGTTTTGCGACATATGCCAATCATTCCACGATTGCAAATTATGTTTAAATGTCCTCACCTAGCACAATTCATGGACTTCCATGCAAAAAATCGAAGCAATGATGGAATCTTGAGGTAGCCAACTGATGGCGATGCCTTGAAGCATATAGAAGATAAATGGAAGCACTTCAAGGATGAACTTAGGAATGCTCGTTTGGCTTTGGGAATGGATGGAATATGTCCATTTAGCACGTTGTCATCTACTCACAGCGTTTGGCCTATAGTTGTTATAAACTACAACATACCACCTTGGATGGCAACTAAGGCAGGCCATCTAATGCTAACTCTTATTGTTCCAGTTGTATTGCAATGACATTTGTTTAGGCAAATACCAAGTGAAGGATATGAATGTGTATCTAGAACCTCTTGTAGAAGAACTAGACACCTTATGGAAAGGAATACAGATGTATGATATTTCCAGGCAACCACACAATTTTATGTTCCATGGAATATTGTGCTTCACAATTCATGACTATCCCGGACTCAGTGTTGCTTATCAGGTATGATGCTATCATTCAAAAGGATTGCAAACTAGCGGATCATGTGGATGTCCATCATGTGGCCAAGAGCTATCGTCGTATAGATCAAAACACCTATCAAAGATGATATACACAGGCCATAGGAAGTATCTACCATTAAGTCGTCATCTTCATCAGGGTGATACATCAGATGTGCCTACGAGAAGAACTCCACATGATTGGTTGAAAACCTGGAATGATCGTGATCCAAGGAGTTCTGTGCCTCCACCTGGAATGAAGAGATTATCCATATTCTACAACTTAGTGTTATGAATTTAACAATTTATCTAGCAATGCAATTATTCAATAATTACACCTTAGTTATTCAATGATCACACCTTCAACTGTTACACTTACAAAATAGAATAGACCTTTAACAAAGACCTTAATGTGAATCAACCATTGAATAATTTACTGTAGCAAAGGCAAAAAGCACTGTAGCATATATTTTCAATGAAAATTTTGAGCATTGCTGACAGCCCAGGCATTCATCCAATGATGAATCCGTTCAGAATCACTGGATCTGAATAGCTTTAATCTCTGTTTCTTCTTATAAGCAGTTAGGTGGCAACGATTCACTAAGAATCAGTCCCGACGGTTATGGACTTGCTATTCGAGCTCGATCCATATTTGCCTCCTTTTTTTACCTTTAAAAATTTAACCTTTAACATATTAAAGTCTTCAATGGTTTCAAACGATCATTATACATAAGTATTTCACTTAGTAATTAGGTTGCACCATAACCTAGCATAGTTAGGTACACCTTAGATTTCTGAGCTATGAGAGCTGTAGACATCTGTGCATTCTCAACATAGAATCACCACTGTGCAATTCTCACATTGCAATTCCAGCTATCACATGGATCAACTGGCTTTCACATTGAATCAACCTTCAGTTATTTCATGAATCAACTGAGGTCAAACTATTATAATATGAACATACCCTTTCACTCTCCCTTCATATTATAATCTGTGCAGCTTATCATCTTCCTCATATTGCAGAATTTACTGTCAGATAATGATTTTGTCAACAAGTCTGCCAATTGCATATTTGTATGAACATATTGCACCTGTATTACATTTCTTTGCACCAAATCTCTAATGAAATGCATTTCCAATTCTATATGCTTGGTCCTCTCATGCATTATAGGGGTTTTTGTCATAGAAATACAAGTGGTACTGTCAGATTGTAGAACCAAAGGATCTTCTTGTTTCATATTGGGCTCTTCTAGAAGTCTTCTAATCCACACCAGTTCCTTAGCAGCTAGAGTTGTAGCTGAGTACTCTGCCTCAACAGAAGATAGAGCAAGATTTCTGTTTTTTGCATTTCCAGGAGATAGGGCCACCTCCTAACATAAAGATAAATCCAGATGTAGACTTTCTTTCGTCAACATCTCCTGCCCAGTATGAATCACTAAAAGACTTGAGTTCAAAATTATCACTGTTAAATTCAATTCCAAAATTGGTTGTACCTCTAAGGTATCTAAGAACCCTTTTTGTTGATTGCCAATGAGCTGAGCCTGGGTTATTACAGTATCTGCTTAGCATGTTGACTGCAAATGCAATGTCTGGCCTGGTGCTATTGGCTAGGTATAATAAACAACCAACCAATTCTCGATATGGAACATTTTGCATTTCATTCCTTTCTTCTTCAGATTGAGGACACATAATGCTTGAGAGTTTGCTGCCAGCTACCATTGGAGTTTTAACAGGCTTAGAGTCTCCCATATTGAATCTTTTTAGCACACCCTCTATGTTTTCTCCTTGTGATAATGATAATATTTTGTTTGCTCTATCTCGATAGACTTCTATACCTAGAAATTTCTTCAATTCTCCCAAGTCAGACATTTTGAACCTCTCACTCAGAATATTCTTGCATTTTTGCAAGATCTCATTATTACATGCTGAACATGATGCTGTCATCAACATATAATGCAATATAACAGAATTCATTACCTTGTTTGAAGAGATAAATGTTTCCATCATTATTCAATTTTGCAAAACCCTGCTCTTTGAAATAAGAATCCATGCAAAGGAACCACTGCCTTGGGGATTGTTTTAATCCATAAACTGCCCGTTGTAATTTCCATACTTTATCTCTCCCTTGCTCAAAACCAGGTGGTTGTCTCATGTATATATCTTCTTCTAATTTGGCATTTAAGAAAGCTGTTGTGACATCCATATGATGCACCTCTAAATCCTTAGCATTAGCCATGGCTAACAACATTCTGATGCTTGACATCTTAACTATTGGTGAAAAAGTATCCTCATAATCTACTCCATACTTTTGAGTGAATCCCCGTGCCACTAGCCTTGCTTTGTACTTGATGGAATTCTTGTCACTTCCTTGCTTGGTTTTGAAAATCCACTTGCAGCCAATTATGTTTTTACCTTTAGGAATGTCAACTACATCATAAGTATCTGTACCCTTGAAAGCATTCAATTCATCCTCCATGGCCTTTTGCCACTGAAATTTATCTCCATTATTAAGTGCTTCTTCAACTGTCTTGGGTGCTTCCATATCTAACAAAGCTAGTATTTCTACTAAATTTAGCTCATTATGTTCTTGTCTAAATCTTTTGCTTGTTCCTGATAAATCTCTACCAAAGAGTTCAGTATTTACCTTGGCCTCTTCTTGCAGAATTTGAGCTTGAGTTCTCCTAAGCCTTTTTGGAATCTCTCCTTCTTCAAACCTGCTATTGTCTACCTCCTTTTCTTCTTCAGTTAACATATTGTCAGTACCATTATCTGATTCCTGAATTCTTTGAACCTGCACATTAACAGTATTAGTATTGATATCATCATGATCATCATCACTAATGTATTCATTCTCTGTATTCTTCAATTCCTGCACCAACTCCTTTGCTTTATCAAGATTATGTTCAAGTCTGCTGTTCTTGTAACACTGTTGTTCATCAAAGATGACATCCCTGCTTATTATAATTTTCCTTTTCTTTGGATCATACATTCTATAGGCTTTGGATTGATTATCATACCCTACCAAGTAGGTGATTCTAGCTCTATCATCCATCTTCAGCCTTTTCTCCTTTGGTACATGTACATAGCCTAAACACCCATAGATTTTAATTTTTTCATAGCATGGTTTTGTACCAGACCATAATAGCTCGGGTATTGAGCCATTAATACTTGTTGATGGCAGATTGTTTTGTATTTCCACAGTAGTTTTTGCTGCCTCTTCCCACAAAAAATTTGGTAATCCTGCATGCTTAATCATAGCCCTGACAACATTTAATATAGTTCTATTCTTCCTTTCTGCAACTCCATTTTGCTGAGGTGAATGACTATAAGTTAATTGTCTCTAAATTCCCTTTTCTTTGCAATTATCTTTTAAATTCTGTAGACAAATATTCTCCTCCTCTGTCTCAACGTAATTTTTTAATTTTCCTCCCTGTTTCAAGTTCTGCTTCAGTTGAAAAAGCCTTAAATGCCTCAAAGACTTCATCCTTAGTTCTAAAGCAAGTAATTTTTGCTTTTCTACTATAGTCATCTATGAATGTCATAAAGTATTTTTTTTCCTCCAATACTTCTTACATTCAAAGGACTACATAAATCTGTGTGTACAATATCCAACACTCTTTTGGCTCTTTTGTGAGATTTTTTGAATGGTAACCTAGTATGCTTTCCAAGCATGCAGCCATAACAAACATTCTTTTCAGTAGTTGTCTCACTGGACTTAATTAAGCCCTCTTTGATCATGAGTTCCACATTTTTGTTACTGGTATGACACAATCTTTCATGCCAAGTGTTAATACCTGGAGCAATGATGGCATTTATAGCTGGCAAACAGTTATTGTCTAAGCCAAAAAGATTCCCCACTCTTTTGCCAAAAAACTTGATTTCATTATTTAGAAGGATAGTACATTGTAATCTGTTGAATACAACAGTATATCCCATATCAACCAATTGACTAATAGAAATTAAATTTCTGACTAATGATGGCACACATAGCACATCCTTTAACACTACTGCATTCCTTTGTAAATCAAATAACTCTAGAACACCAGCACACTGAACCTTTTGCATCTCCCCATTTCCAAGCTTGACATATCCTGTCCTGCTTTGGTTTTCTTCTTTAAGCATTTTGCTTGAGCTTGTCACTGTTTTTTCTGCTCCACTATCTAGGATTCTCAATGTCAGCTTTTTTATTTTCAGAAATAGCAGAAATTGTATTGTTACTTACCTCAGCTTCCTCGTCCTCTTCATTATGCCTTCCTCACTTTCTTGAGTAAAATTTACAGCAGCATTTGTTTTGGATTTCCCTCTGTATGGACTATTAGTTCTGCTGGATTTTCCTCTCCCTGTCTTGCTACTAGAGCATCTGTTTGCAAAGTGGCCTTTTCCACCACAATTATAGCATTCTACTTCCCTTAACTTAGGACAGTCAGGATGACGATTTTTCTTCATAATGTTGAAGCAAATACCTCCAAATTTCACTTGGTGACTTGCCTCTAATCTTTAGCATACAAATTTAACAATTTATCTAGCAATGCAATTATTCAATGATCACACCTTAGTTATTCAATGATCACACCTTCAACTGTTACACTTACAAAATAGAATAGACCTTTAACAAAGACCTTAATGTGAATCAACCATTGAATAATTTACTGTAGCAAAGACAAAAAGCACTGTAGCATATATTTTCAATGAAAATTTAGTCGAGCATTGCCGACAGCCCAGGCATTCATCCAATGATGAATCCGTTCAGAATCACTGGATCTGAATAGCTTTAATCTCTTTTTCTTCTTATAAGCAGTTAGGTGGCACCGATTCACTAAGAATCAGTCCCGACGGTTATGGACTTGCTATTCGAGCTCGATCCATATTTGCCTCCTTTTTTTACCTTTAAAAATTTAACCTTTAACATATTAAAGTCTTCAATGGTTTCAAACGACCATTATACATAAGTATTTCACTTAGTAATTAGGTTGCACCATAACCTAGCATAGTTAGGTACACCTTAGATTTCTGAGCTATGAGAGCTGTGGACATCTGTGCATTCTCAACATAGAACCACCACTGTGCAATTCTCACATTGCAATTCCAGCTATCACATGGATCAACTGGCTTTCACATTGAATCAACCTTCAGTTATTTCATGAATCAACTGAGGTCAAACTATTATAATATGAACATACCCTTTCACTTAGAGTATTGGTCTGAATTAAAGATTGCACATCTCTTGGATCCTATGCATATTTTTAAGAACATCAGCCATTCAATTTGGCGACATCTTACAGGAGATTGGGAGACTCTAAATGCTAGAAATGATCTAAAGGAACAAGGCATCAAAATGGAATTGTGGCCAGTTACATAAGAAGGTAGAGCTTCTCACTTTCGTCGAGGTCCTTGGGTATTGAAAAGGGATGAACTCAAACAAGTAAAAGCATCTATTAAAACTCTACGCACTCCAACTGGGTACGGATCTTCCCTTAGAAGGGCATTTACAAAAGATGGGGATACTCAGAGGCTTAAAGTCACATGATTGGCATAAGTTTTTATATAATTTTATATTCTCTTAATTCCAGCATATTCTGCCGTGCACCTTAGAGAATTGCCTCACACCTTCTATCCGAAAGGTCATATGTAGACTCGCCAGCTTTTCCAGGTGGATTTCTTTTAAGCAGATCATAGCTGCCGATATCTCAACCATGGAAATAGAGATTGTAGAGATACTATGCCAACTAGAGCAACTATTTCCCACTAGTTTTTTTGACCCTTCAGGTATGTATGTTGCTGAACTAAATTTCCATTGGCAATCTTTTTTACCGAATGATCTTAGGTACATCTATTGGTGCATTTGCCACAAGAAATATTGCTCGTGGGCCCAAACCCTTCCAGATGGATGTTCTTTTTAGAGAGATATATGAAGGTACTGAAAGGCTTTGTGCGTCAGATGGCAAGGCCCGAGGGATGTATAGCAGAAGGACATCTTATTCAAGAGACATTATTTTTTCCGACAGATGCCACCACATCTATAGATCCAAATGCACCAAAAATTTCGAAGAAAGAGGCTCCTAATTGGTTAGAAGGTGAAGTCTTGCAAGGTTTGTGTAAGCAATGAAGGTTAAGCGAAGAGATGTTTGAAGGCATAAATAAATATATCTTAAATATTGCAGATGGCCTCATTAGATGGGTGTAATTGTATAAAGTTGAGAAAGCACAAAGAGATTGTGACAGGAAAGCATATGCTATAAAAAATCGTCGAGGACAGCATAGAAGGGTACAATACCCTCCAGAACTAAGGCCCCTCCCTGATACACCACCCCATTGGTGGTTGTCAGCAAAGCTTATGGAAGCTAAAGACAATGGAGAAAAGATTCATGATGATGATCTCAACGTCGCACTTGGTTGTAATATATCCGTAAGCCTCTATATGTTATTGTATTCAACCAGTTTGTATATAGTATGCATCTCTCGCATTTTAATATTATTTATCAATTTGCAGGCTAGGTTTCATAATTCAATGTGGGCATATGGCCAGCATTTTCAAATTGAAGGCATTGACAAAGCTCGTGTCACTTTTGATTCTGAAATAACTGCCTCGTTTAACCAAAAGAGTCAATCAACCCGTGGAAGAAACCAAACAATGCGACGACATCCATCCGGTTTTTTTGAAGTTGATTCAACACAAGACTTAGTAGATGTAAGTGAACCATTTGTATATCCACATCAAGTTCAACAAGTGTTTTTCCATGTCAACCCTCAAAACAGTGCATGGTGGATTGTAATCCCTACGGAACCAACGTCTCTTCGACATATTTCCAACACAATCCTTGAGGATGGAGGGGGGGAGCAAGAGGAAGAGGTAGAACATGAGCAAGACTTAGAATCGGTAGAGCCACGGAATATAGAAGATTACGAAGGAACAAGCAATGAAGAATTGAGATCACCGATGCACTCCCCTGTGGTTGAGGAAGATTATATTGATGAGGAGGAAGACATGGAGCTTCAAATGCCAAATATGCGACAAAGATTGCTGTTACAACTAGATGATGATGAATGGGAAGACATTCAACATGATTTATTGGATGAATAAATAGGAGATTATATTTATATTTTATTGAGTTTAAATAGATGTATAACAAATATTTCTTTAAAGCATCCTCCCCCCTTCCCCCCTCCCCCCACCCGCCCCTCATCCCTCATTACTGAATGGTCTTGTTCTTGTCAGTGTGAACACGAGGGGCAGGTGGAATGGACTACCCTAGCCAATGTTCTATGCCAGCCATTCTCATTGTCATGACTCTGTCTGTTGCTATCTAGAGGCCATGACTGCCAGTCAGCCCTTTAGAGTTTGAACTAGATTAGGAACCCTTATTTCTGATGCATTATATATGTTTGTGACGATGTCTAATAGTGTTGATGGATGGGCTACACTTCATGGTGACGTATTATTTATATGTATTGTTACTACGTGCTAACATGCAGATACACTTCCACAGTATAGGATGTCGAGAACTAGGCCAATGACACCTCTGTGACCTTCACTCGGGTATTTGGTGGCCATCACAGGTGGTCCAAGTTAGACGAAGTCACTGAGAAAAGGGATTTCTTGTGTCTATACGATGGGAGCATCGTGTAGGTTGGGGGCATCACATGGTTTTGATTTTATTCTTTATTCCAAGATACTCCTTTATGAAAAAAAAAACCATGTTGGAACTAGATCAACCATGGTCGAAACTACATACTTTCTCTAGATGCATTCATGATTCTAATTTAATGCAAAATTCGCTTGAAGAAATACCTCAGTTTATGAAGACCATGTATGCCTTTGCCATCTCCTACGCTCAAGTCTTCCAGTCTATTCTTATGTCTACAATGATTGCCAAGGATCTGCAGCCATACAATCATGTTCTTTGGTAGCATTCCTCATTGCGCGTACGATTACATAAAGATTAGATTAGATTAGATTAAAAATGAAACCATGAATGGTGTTAAAAACTATTTGGAAACCACCTGCTTGTGAACTTATTCATAGTTCTGAACTTAATCACAGCCTTACAATCGGAATAACCCACTTGTGAACTTATAGTCACAATGTTAGTGCTTCAAAAATTGCTTGCTACTACATGCCTTAGTAAGGGCAGAATTAGTTTAATGGACTCCAGTATCGAATGGACCTACAACTTACACTATCTTCATCTATCAACACCTCAAATTGTTTATCAAGCTCTTCATTCTTGGAATAATGGATTTCCCTATCTATCCATCTCACAAACTTACATATAAGACAATAATACTAGCTCGATTAAAAGAAAGCAAGCAAAAGATAGAGCATTTGACCACAAATCCAAAGAAACAAGTATACTTTAGGATCCTCCATTCTTCTTGGATAGGGACAGTTTGGATCTAAATGCCTAGCTAGAAATTCTGCTTATGTTTTTGCTTGACCTAAAACTTTGATGCTGCCAAAAGCATTTTCTCAAATTCGTTCCTAAAGTATTCCTTCTTGCAATATGCAAGCATGATCTTTCAATATAAGCTTCATATTAAATAGCTATATGCCAACTTTAGGGGCATCCAACTGTAGATGTGTCAGGAAGCCTTTTGTACTACAAAATTCCTACTTTTCACAATAAGTATCCTTAGCTTGAGGAGCATGATCAACAATATAATGTTTAGCTATATAAAGATCTTTTCTACGGCAAAAATTATTTTCATCTAGACATCAATGCTAACGGAGAGGTCACGGGCTAACGGGAGGTCAAGGTCGAAGTGGCAAAAGAAGGAATTCTTAATTTTCAGGGGAATTCATAATTTTCAGGGCCCTAGATATGGTGCATGCCCGAGCCATTTTGATGGCCCTCAAATTTTTTTTTTTCACTAACGCCCAAGGGCCAGGGCATTATTGAAAAAAAAAAATCGGACCATCAAAATGGCTCGGGCGTACGCCCGAGCCATTTTGATGACCCTCATTTTTTGGTGTTATCGCCTTAACACTCTGCCCCGAGAGTTTTGGGCCATCCGAACACCATCAAAATTGATCTAAATCCTCCATTTTAGCATACGGTGTTATGAAGTAGCAGTGTGTTATGGCTTCAGTAAACCATTCATCAAGATTGATCTTAACTGTTGGATCACTATAAACTTGAGGGGCGGTGTGTGAAGGAAATTTAACGATCCAAGGGTGCTTAGAGTGACATGGCAGAGCATGTGCAACCTAGAATTCAAAAAATGTTGCTCCTAAAAAATACTAGCATTCTACGAAAATTAACTTCAAAAATAAAACTAGCAGTAGGGTAGGCTTGGGAAAAATAGTAGGTCAGTAGTTTTAGGATGATTGATCTTGATTGCTCTACCAACCACATCTTCGAAGAGTTCCATTTGTAACACTTTAAATCGAAGAGGTCCATTTGTAACACTTTAAATTAAAGATTGAGGAACCTATTCTAGATAAACCAACTACTTCAAAGTTATAGAAAATTATATGTTTGGATTTATAAACACCCTTGAATTATGGTCTTCCATAATAATTGGGGCAAAGGGTTGGTAAAGGAAAGGTGAAATAGAGTAGAATAAAAAGTAAGGCTAATGCTACAAATGGCCAAAGTTGAAAACATTCAAGCTTGAAAGTTCTTTGTGAAGCACACCAAGATTTTTTTTATCCAACTTGAGATGATTATATCTGAGCTCTAGAAACATTGCATTGTAATCTGAAACAACACAGGGTTAGTATAGTCGAATGCACCACCGTCTTAATGATTATCTGTGTAAATTATTAACGTCTATTAGGAAATATTTGTTATTTGTCTTGCTTGTTAACAAGGTTACCATTAAGGCCAAATTTTGTTTGAACATGACAAACTATAGGTTTTTGAGAATGTTCATGTTGCATATTTTCTGACTTGTAAATAGTCGTAGAAACCTAGATGAATCTTGTTGGGCAATATTATTTAGCCAAGATAATTAGCATTTTTGCTTGTAAAAGGAATTTTGGCCACCCATATTTAAATAGTTTTTACCTAATATTTCATACTTCTAATTCCATTGTATTTGAATAAAATATATGTGATATACTAAAACAGAAGAAAGGCATGTTGCACACACATCGATAGTTAAGGGTTGCCTAGGAAAACAACAATTGCAATGCGTAGGGCACGTGAGTGTGCTTGTCTTGTTCTTCTACACGTAAATTGTTGAATCACTGCAGTAAGTAAGACTAATAGGCTACATACATTTAAATTGTGTCACTAGTTTTGATTCAACTCCAAACAAGAGCTTGTTACAATAGACATAGATGTAGATGCCTGGGGAGGAAGATTGTTTAATGCCAAACGAATTGTAATTTAAAAGGCTAATATACCATAGTGTGGTGTTCGCAAAATTGTCGATGACATGAGATATGCCAGCATAAAGCAATAGTTACAAAATTGTATGATTAATATATAATGGACTAAGGGTATGCGAAAGTTTAAACTGCAACATTGCAATGGAATACAAATCCAAATCTAAAAAATGTCAATCAATGCCTTTTTGGGTCTCAGATAATAGCCAACCCAACAATTTAAAAAAAAAACCCAACATTTTTTATTTTTTTAAAGGAAGGAAGGAAGGAGCCTTTAACAAAAACTAGCACATGTAGCTATCTGAAACAAAGAGATATAGTGAACCACGATGGCATCATTCTTACTTATGCATTTTCTGGCCCGTGAAATGAGCGGTGGAAAAAACAAACCCTTAGTAATAAGAAATGGCAAGAGAATCAACTATATGCCTTAGGATATAAACATCCTACTTTACCACTCCCTGTGATGCACTGTATCCATCAAAATTGTTATCAATACCATCAGATCATCGCGTCTCAAGACGCAAGGTGACTGCACACTTATGTGGATCGAGCCCTTCAATTTCTGCCATCTTTGTTACTGAAGGAAGTGAGGCTCAAAGCCCCGCATTGTAAGAGACTGAGCAGTCATCTATTTGACAAAAGAATCAACAGAAATACCACCATACATTCTTGCATAGTCATATGTTGGAAAGACATGACTTGTTCCACTGCCATAGTCCTCAACACTCTCTGGTGCCCATCTACATAAAAAAGCTGACCCTGCAAGTACAGGTAGCATGGTATATTTCTTCTTGGCCATTACATTAAAGAAAAAAATCCAAAGAAAAGGGGTACCTGCATTGTAAAGATGTTTCAACGGTCCTCTGAGTTAACATTCACAATGAGATGCTCTGAGGCATAAAGATTAGAGAGCATGTATGCCTGCACAAGAATATAAGGAATTAAGACCGCATTCCTGATTTAGACAATGGGTTAATTCTAATAGTTAGATGCAGCTGGAATACCTCATTCATGTCTGCCACAGTAACAACATAGATGTTGTCTAAGACCTTTATAACAATGTCTCTGTCAAGGAAGTTCATTTAATTACCTGTCCAAATTATTCTCTATTGACTCCACTCTAGTCGTTTTTACAACAGCCACAAGAACCACCTGACTATTTGGTCCATGTTTTCCTGCACAAGTAGCATGCTAGATATTAGGTGTCTAAAGACAGAATAGAGTTATCTCTTGTTTCAAAAGGAACCATTGTTAACCTGAGACAATAGATCAGTAGCAACATGAACAGGATTGGCAGGTTTAACAGCAATTACCAGCACCTCTGAAAGACCAGCTGGTATGTATATTGAAATCATGACTTCATTGTTCTGATAACACAATCCAAGAGAGAAATTAACTTAGAGACCTTAAAAAGATTAAAATATCTCATTGACCTCCTTCAACGCCAATGCATGTTTCTGAATACAGTGACATCCCATTGAGAGATCCATAACTAACGAGAGCAAGGAGCAGAAGATATCATATGCCAAGTTTGCAGATATTCACATGTTCATGCAGATATTCCATGCTTGAAATATATGAAGGCAATTCATACAAGCTGTATGTACAATCCAATAAATGAAGAGAAACAAGAGTGGAACAGACAATAGCATGAATACACACACCGTAAAGATCAGTAAACGCACTTTCAAAAGCTTATGCCATCTTTCCTCATGTCCATTATGATCTTTTCTGCGTCATCGTAATTTCTAAATGAAAAATAAGCATTATGCAAAATCCTGTAAGTGATAGCATCTGTTTTGCAACCAGCTTTATGCATACTGGAATATAAGGCTTCTGCCTGTTACATAAAAAATGAGAATCATTAAAAGACATTACTCTGAAACCGACGCACTGCTTTCATATGATAACTAGATTTGGGATTAGATAATTGACTGAAGACATCTATCTAATCATTTGTTTCTCTTTAGTATATCTACATACCTGTTTACGTTTGCCATTCTTATGTACATAGGAATAAGAGTGTTGCTAGGTTATAATTAGAGATGCTCTAAACGGGAAGCTGTTAGTTATCTCATCAGAGGGCAGAGTCGATCTCTGATATGAATAGTATGTTTTGAACGAAAACAACATGAAGTATGTTTGTCATGAGGAGACTAAAAATCAAAAGGTGGAATGAAGCTCAAGCTGATGCACGTAAAGAACCGCAATGAATTCATTGCTTTCTATCTCTGCATATAGCGCTCAAACAGAGGGTGTTTTCTACTTAACCTAATACAGAGTCTTTCATGAACCACATTTGACCTAAATGCTAGGTTATAACGTGACTAGACTAAATGGTAAGCTGTTAATCACAGTATGTTCTTTGATCTGAATGGTTTCTATATGTTGAATTTTGGGTTGGTCTGTAACTGTAATAAATAAGGAGACTATGATTCATCTAAAAATAATGAAAATTTTATAGCGATCAGAATAAGTTCTGCATTCGCATATAGCAAGGTGCTCAAACCGAGGGGGTAGATTTCTACTAAACCTACAATTAATGCTTACCCTACTCTCTCGCTTATCATAGCAGTGATACCAAAGATGAAGAACATGAGAAGCATGGCTGCATGTTCAAAATTGTTCAAGTGTGTAGAATTGAGACCTCCATTACCTATGGACTTGAGACGGGTTGAATAGAGAAATTCAATGCACATATGTAAGAGAGCCCCAACCACGATAATATAGAGCTCCATGTATTTAAAACGAACTTGAGGAACCTGATGCCAAACCTTAAACCCATGCGGGTTGGATGTACTTGAAAATAGTATTTTGCAAGTTGCCACAGTCATGCTAAACACTCAGCATCAAAATGTTTATACCATTCTAAATTGAACACTTCAGCATTAAAACACTTTTAGAAGTTGAACACTTAAGCTTAGAAACACTTACAACAATAGTTGAACACTTGAACGTGAACAAGTCTGCAGTAACAAAACTGTAGCATGCCGAAGCTCTTCAAGAAAGTTGTTATGCAAAACCCAAAGCTTAACAAAATATACTACTCAGTCCTGCCTTCTCTGCTTTCCGCCTAAGTTTCTCAATCAAATTCATTCTTCTCAGTTTACACCAACACAAAACATGGATCGATCGTGTAATGATACTGGACAGCCATAGTCGAAGGATGCTGGGAGGCTAATTTCAGGGCTTTTCTAATTTCGTGGACCGTTGATGTATAATTTTAAAGATCCAATGGTTGAAAACAATATTAGATGAGGTGGCAAGCAACGTGGACACCTTAGAATTCCAGAAAACCTTGCACCCCAGGTTAGGCACTGTTGATGCATAATTTTAAAGATCCAATGGTTGGAAACAATATTAGATGAGGTGGAAAGCAACGTGGACACCTAGGCAACCTGCTAAAAAAAAAAAAAAAAAAAAAAAAGCAGTAAGGCAGGCTTGGAGCAAAGAATTGGGTGGGGTGTTGCATATATTGCAAGATTTTTGCCGATGGCATATCCTATTTGGTTGTAGAAATACCATTTTGTTGAGTGTATATGGACTCTAACGTGAAGGCTCGTACATTACCAGTATATACTTTGAATAAAAGCTAACTTCCCAAAGAATACAAAGAATGTGAGGCTAACGTTTAAGTTGGTGTTAATTAGAAAGAACATGACGTGGGTACTTGCCCTAGTGACTGGCTTTAGGATTACGTGGAATTGTGATACAAACCTTGAAATTTTAAAATGCCACTGGCTTCTTTAAGAAACCCACATCCCATATTCGATACCCTTGTTTTGCATTGTCTTCATATGTTTAAAATATTTGGTCATTTTAATTGTTGCTGGTTAATTGCTTAACCGAGGCAATTGATAATCCTATCCTATATTATAAAGTTATCATGTATGTCCGTTCTCCATCAAACTCTAGATTATGCCATGTGGCATTTTAATGCCACGTCATCAAACCCTAGATTGTGCATGCCACATCATCAAGCCCTAGACTGTAAACGCCACATGGTACAATCTAGGGTTTGATGATAAAGTTATCATGTATGTATGTCCGTCTTCCATCAAACCCTAGATTATGCCATGTGGCATTTTTAATGCCACGTCATCAAACCCTAGATTGTGCATGCAACCATGTCGTCAGGGTTTGATGATGTGGCACGCAACCATGTCGCATTTCGGTTTGTTTTCTATATTACTGATTTCGTTGCCTTTCATGTAGAGGACCTTGAGTCATTTTGTTCAAGAAATTATCAGTTCATCCAGCAACCCAATGTGCAAGGTAAAACCTCATTCAAATCATTATAACTATTTCATCCTTTACGTGGGCCGTACATTTATTCAACTTTGTTGTAGAGTTACATAAACGGATGAAGGATTGATGCTTTGTTCTAAGACAACTAATTTATCTGTTATCCTTGCTAGTCTAAGCCGAGCTAGCCTAGACTGGCACATCTATTTCCCTGGATTTCCTATTTTATTATTAAAGCATGAAAAATGCACTTTTTTAAACCTGATAACCATTTCCCATATTTCTAGATAATTATCAGTCAACCATAAGCACCTAGATTTACATTTTGCCTTTTAAGACCATATCCAGACCATTATTATCTTTAACCTTTAGTAAACACTCATCATTTCATTTTTGCATTTCTGCCAATCGTCAGCCTATGCTTACAACTTTAAATTCTTATTATCAATATCAGTATCTCTCACACATTCTAAATACATGTATCATATACCTTTCTTTAGCCTCGGATGTCATTAGCTTTAATCCTTCTTGGTCAACAGTATCCTTACCATTATGCAAATTATTCCATCTGTTTATAATGTCGGAACATGCATATTTTCTGTTTCATATTTTATGGAATGGTTCCATGGTCTGCATACTAATGCATTGACTCCTATGTTTATTTGGGATTTGGATCTTACATGCTATATCTTCTTTATCGATTTTTCAAGTTACAAACTCATTCTCTATTATCTGATCATATGAAATACAAACAACTATGCATAAATATGACTGTTACTGATCTGTCATTCAAGTTTTCCAGCAATATCACTTACTATATTAGCATATCCGAACTAAGCCTTATAGAAAATGGCCAAATATCCTTACCATTGTTTATACTACAGTTATAAAACCTGTTTCATGCAGGTACACAAATATAGATTTCAGGAACTCCTGCTGCTAAGTAAACCATGTATCATCCGGATAATACTCTCGATCTTGGGACATAAAAAGACAAACGGAGAAGAAACACCGTATCTGCAGCCAAACAAGCAAACATTAACAATATACTTGGTAATGATGCAAGGGCCAAAAGGTACATTGGTGTTTCTTGGCTTGTCGCCTTTCACCTTTTGTACCTTTTATGCCCTTGATCGAAAATATTATCCTAATAAATCAGCTGTAAAATCTATAAATCAGGCATCAGCCCGTGGCTTGTCATTATGCCATTCAAACATAACTGCAATGATTCATCATTTATATTCATACTCTAAATGGACACATTTTCTGCCCTGTATCTATCAGCTAATACAAATAATAATTATCATGTACTTAGTCATTCCTGCATGTTATATTTTCCTTTTTAGCAGTCTTAATCCATCCACTTGTGCATCTCAGGACGTTCGGTCACGATATACGGTCTCAAGGCGTATATCAGTCTTTGCGCGAATCACCAGCATTACCATCCATCCCAATTGACGTATACGCCGACGTGTAGCCAAGCAAGTGGCGCCCTAGGGGGCAACTTGCAAGGGTGCGCACACTTATTAATGTGCGCACTTTATACCTCTAACCATTAAGTGGGCATACCAAGGGCCATGGAAACCCTAACCCTAACTGATAGCCTATGTAAGGCAACCAAACCCTAACTGCACCGTCACGCGTACACGCCATCCCAATTGACGTGTACGCCGACGTGTAGCCAAGCAAGTGGCGCCCTAGGGGCAACTTGCAAGGGTCCGCACACTTATTAATGTGCGCACTTTATACCTCTAACCCATACCAAGGGTCATGGAAACCCTAACCCTAACTGATAGCCTATGTAAGGCAACCAAACCCTAACTTTCCCCTTTTTCGTCCACAGTCCTTCCGAGCTCCATTTCGCGCGCTTCAAGAGTCAATGTCGACTCCCAAGATCTGCTTGAGCACCCTAGCTCGTCAGATTCCCTTTTCGACCGCATCCCCAAGCAAGACAACGACATGGACGCATTCGGATCAAGAGGAGCAAGCCAGGGACCAGGTATTTCGTCAATTCAATAGCCTAATTCGCCTTCTGGGCATAGAGTTAGCATGTTTAGCCTATTGAATTGCCCATAGCAGCCACATAGAACCCTAGATAGCGAGCCCTAACTAAAGAACGTAACTTCTATGATGTAGATTAGATATTATTCTTTAGTTCTTTGATGATATGGATGTATGGACGATCTCTGTGGACTCATTGTATTGGGAAGGGGGGTAGAGACCTACAGCCTAGTAGTTGATGCTCCTAGCTAGTCCCTTTAGTGCACTACTAGTATTCGGCCTGTGTACAAGAGCCACACCTGGTTGTGGGTGAAGGAGCCAGACTGGCTCATAAGGAGGTTCATGTCCTGACTCATGAGAATGATCCCTCTGGTGTGTAAGGCCTACCGGGGATCCCTGTGTACTAGGTCTAATGGCTTGTCACTGCGTGTGGGCAAGGCATGGGCTCGACACCCGTGGAGTGATGCGTCACTCTCCATTGGGTTCAAGTCGGATAAGGGCAGTGGCGCTCTAGTCACCTTGAGTCAGCATGTAGATCTCTAGAGGGAGTGATCCCTACCTGCCCCATCGGAACTGGGGAGATGCAACCCAGGAATAGCCCCTTTGGCTATGCATCCGGCGGGCTACAGTCAGGTCCCAACACTTTTCAACCTACTCTGCAAAGTGTGCACAGGAGGGGCGGATGGAGCGGACTACCCAACTGCCATGTTCCTTTGCCAGCCAACTCCACTGTTATTGCACTCTGTCTGCTTGACCTCTGGAGACCCAAGCTTGTCAGTCCAACCTTGTGTCTGAGCCTGGGTAGAACTCCCTTATGTGATGTACTGATCTTTGTCTATGCAGATTATGTGGTGAGCCACCCCTCGTGGTGGTCATATGTTATTGATGTATGTACTACTGACATGTATATTACGCTTCCGCAGCTAGGTAGGCCCTGAGGGAGACAGGGTAAATGACCCCTTCATTCTTCCCACTGGAACATTCCAAGGTTGCAGTAATACGTGGAGGGCCCTATATTAGCATGGAGCTGGTATGGGGAATGAACTCCTGTTTGTATACGGTGAGTGCACCGTATACGAGCAGGGGACGTCACAGCATCAGTTAAATCTGCTTCAGAAATAAGTTAACATATCTTGACAGTAAGCCCTTAAGCTTGCAATACCTGTTTATCTCTTTTGTTAGCATTCAGAAGCTTTATTATAAAGCCATATTTATAAATTTATGCAATACCTGATTTTCGCCATGCTCCTGGTAAAACCCATCCTCGTCCTGAGATTCCGGGACATAGTCATCAGGTTGCTGACCTCCATATCTATAACTATTCTGCCTATTTCGATTGTAGGCATTATTCCTCCTGTTGAAAAAATCCCCACTACCTTCCCCATAACTACGTTTATTATCAAATCCCCTTCCTCTACCAGATCTATCCATGCTCATGTAGCCACAGTCAGAATTGAGGGCGCACCATTCAAGCTCTCTGTTCAGCTGGAGTTTATCTAACTCCTCCTTCCATGCAAATGTATCGTCTTCTTCACATGAATATCCGGCCATGTCTGATATATATTTTGCTTTAATCAGTAAACTTTACACTTTACTCCATTTCCGGGCAGCCACTAACTTTAAACGCTTTAGGTATCCCATCAAGCATTGGGAAGTGTCACCACCGCTATTTTATAAAAGATTCAGCGTCTTTACTTCTTACCTCAATCCGCTCAACATATCTTGGGCAGCAGCGAGACTGGCATCCGGTTTAATTTCCGGCTGCGCCATATCCCTTGTATCAGTGGCCTAGCACGTTTTTGCTTTATTTTATTAAGCTAATAGCCACCAAATTAATTACCTACTATTCATATAGGGTGTAACCTTTCAACTTGTTACTGGCCCTAATAAATTCTTGATGTTCTAGAATTTTAAATACATAAGAGATCTATACATGTTAGTCCATGTCTTAAATAGAAAAAAAAAAAAAAAAAAAAAAAAACTAGCAGTAAGGCAGGCTTGGGGCAAAGAATTGGGTGGGGTGTTGCAGATGATAGCCGAATACTGATGCAAAGTGAGGTCTGTAGTGATGATAGTCCTAGCTTTATAAAATGGATGCACAGAATGTGCATATATTGCAAGATTTTTGCCGATGGCATATCCTATTTGGTTGTAGAAATACCATTTTGTTGAGTGTATGTGGACTCTAACGTGAAGGCTCGTACATTACCAGTATATACTTTGAATAAAAGCTAACTTCCCTGAGGCTAACGTTTAAGTTGGTGTTAATTAGAAAGAACATGACGTGGGTCCTTGCCCTAGTGACTGGCTTTAGGGTCACGTGGAATTGTGATACAAACCTTGAAATTTTAAAATGCCACTGGCTTCTTTAAGAAACCCACATCCCATATTCGATACCCTTGTTTTGCATTGTCTTCATATGTTTAAAATATTTGGTCATTTTAATTGTTGCTGGTTAATTGCTTAACCGAGGCAATTGATAATCCTATCCTATATTATAAAGTTATCATGTATGTCCGTTCTCCATCAAACTCTAGATTATGCCATGTGGCATTTTAATGCCACATCATCAAACCCTAGATTGTGCATGCCACATCATCAAGCCCTAGATTATAAACGCCACATGGTACAATCTAGGGTTTGATGATAAAGTTATCCTGTATGTATGTCCGTCTTCCATCAAACCCTAGATTATGCCATGTGGCATTTTTAACGCCATGTCATCAAACCCTAGATTGTGCATGCAACCATGTCGTCAGGGTTTGATGATGTGGCACGCAACCATGTCGCATTTCGGTTTGTTTTCTATATTACTGATTTCGTTGCCTTTCATGTAGAGGACCTTGAGTCATTTTGTTCAAGAAATTATCAGTTCATCCAGCAACCCAATGTGCAAGGTAAAACCTCATTCAAATCATTATAACTATTTCATCCTTTACGTGGGCCGTACATTTATTCAACTTTGTTGTAGAGTTACATAAACGGATGAAGGATTGATGCTTTGTTCTAAGGCAACTAATTTATCTGTTATCCTTGCTGTATTTTACTGCTGCTGCCCATGTGAATTATATATTGGCTAATGTAGGATACGGCTCAATTTTCAGTAGTGATGCTTTGCTCTAAGGCAACTAATTTATTTGTTATCCTTGATGTATTTTACTACTGCCCATGCGAATTCTATATTCGCTAATGTAGATATGGCTCAATTTTCAGTAATATATACCAATGGAGCAATGAATATGCCCAATGCAAGGGGGTTGTGAAGATGACTAGACATAGAAAAGAAGTTGAAAAGCCACTGCCTTGAATTTTATGCTAACCTCCTCTGCACTCTTTCTTTCATTGCAGACGTCTCAGCCCTACATATTATTACAATTTGTTCCATCGTATTCCTGGACGTATGAGAATAGTTGCTACACAATTCAGTCTACAAGAGTGACCATGAAATAGTAGTTACATGATTCGTTCTGGTCTTCATTGAGAACTGGAAGACCATTGTGACGTTCCAGCACAGTATACGGTCCCAGGACGTATACTGTACTGCCTCGTCACGCGTACATGCCACTCCGACTGACGTGTACGCCAACGTGTAGCCAGGCGGGTAGCCCCTAGGGGGCAACTTGCAAGGTATGTGCATTTATTAATGTGCACATTTAACAAGGTTGCATTTGAACCGGGAGTGTTGCACAACTCCCGTTTCAAAGATTCCCTCAAAAAAACATGGCATCCTCCCAGAAATGAACTTTTTGGCCGAGTCAAAGGATTTTGAGAGCTTAAATTTTTTTTTCTTGCTATTTAACCTCTCAGCAAGTGTACATTTACATTTGATGAAATATCATAGCCTAAAAGAGCAAAATCCATGAAATGAAGACAACAAAAAACATCTTAGTTTAAATGAACTAATAATAGTACATGAATTAGAAATTTTAAATACATCATTTTTTAAGGCAAAATTAATTCTAACACTAGAATAATCTGTCAGCTGTTGGTGGAAAAGGGCCAAATTTACAGTTGATTGTGTAGTGTAGACAAGCAAGACTAAGAAAATAGGAAAATTGATGGGAATAAATAATATTAAAATCAATAAATATTTTAATATCAGTTTTAAAAGATACCAATCTGAAAAATATTTCTCACAAGGAGTCAAAGATCAACTTCGTAGTCCTCCCCATGGTGTATGCTTGTAGTTGCAACGTCTTTCTCAGGCTTCTCTTTCTCAGGTGATTTAGCTTTTTGCTTGGTAGTGTTGTCTTCTGCTTCCACTACTAGAGCTACTTCCTTCAGCTCAGCAAAAGTGACCTCATCCTCTGTGGAGCTGGTAAAAGGAGGCTGTATTTCGGAAGATGTCATTTTGGCAAAGTCAGATGAGGATTTGGCACCTAGCTCTTGATTCTCGTCTGGTAAGCTAGGTAGTGCAGCCAATCTCATCTTAATGAAATTCACGGCCTCCTTGTCTACATCCACTGCTACACAGTTTCGGCCTTTTTTAAGTGCGCAGGCAATGGTTGTACCAGAGCCCGAGAAAGCATCAAGTATCCAGTCTCCTTGACGTGAAAACATGTCAATAAGTTGGTTGATTAATTTCTGGGGCTTCTGATAGTGATTGACAATTCTCCCCTGCGCAGTTGGGTCTTGCAGCTTCTGCAACACGGCTGGAAACTCTAACACATTAGAAAAATCAGAGCATCCAGACGTGTTGAAGTGCTCCATTGTTCTTTTGCCGTCGAAGCTCCAGTAGGCCACATGAAGATATTCCACTTTGCTTAACAATCTAGGGCCTCCAGCATGATAAGTTATATTAGTTTTGTACCTTTATGAGAGGTGTAGTTAGCAATCTAGCAATTAACAAATAAATTTACTATTCCAGAATAGCAAAAGAAAGCAGAAGTATTCCAGAATAAGTTCTTACCAGACCAAATTCTCATAGCCAGCTTGAGCAGGGGATCCAAAATGATTCTTGAAGCTCGCTTCCACCATCCCTGCTTGCATGCTAGAGTGGAACATCACCAGCCTCCAATGCTTAGCTGTTGTTATTTGTTTTACACCATCAATAAAGGCATTGAACTCAGAGTTCCTAAAAGGTAGGTCGTCATAACGGCTGTCCTTGATCTTAAACCCGTAAGGTATATCAGCAATGATCAGGGTAAAATTCTGGGGCTTAATGCTTTCCACCAACTTAGTGCAGTCACCTTGAACAACAGAAAACAAATTATCCTGATCGAATAATGTAAACTTTTCAAACTCGGACGGCTCAACCGACAACTGCCTTCTGTCAGCCAAGGTTCTTTCCTCACGAGCAAGCTTCAGGAAGATCTTTGTTTTTCTTCTTGTTCTGCGTTTGCAAATGAAGTTAAGTTGTGTAAAAACAGTTGACACAAAAGAAGGTCCAAGAGGTAAAGCATTATACCCATCCTTCAAAATTAGGAGAATATTGTACAATACGCTCGTCTGAAGTTGCCAGAGGGTACAGCTCCTTACACCTTTCCCAGATTTCTACGTTTAACTGCTCCATCAAGCATGTTTGGCATGCAATGACGTTTTTTTGGCTGACAAACAGAAAATATGAAGCACATTACTTATTCCGGAATACAAAACAGATAGGGAATCCAAATGTTTGAAGCACGAGACATGAACGCTTACTTGTGCAGTTCTTTTGACATCTCTTCTAAGGAAAACTCCTTGTCCACTACTTTCTGGAGTAACATTTCTAAGATTGTTGTGTCCGTGAAACCCTGCATCTCCCTCCAGACTGTGATAGTCATTTCTTTTTTTGGCACGTCTGTGCCCTTTTTCTTCTCTGTTGCTTTACCTTTTCTCTTTAATTCCCCTCTTTCAAATGCTGTGAATATTTCATTTTGCAGGTCCCATATCTACAGCAAACAACATATTGTAAGTTACATTGGAGAAAATCTTTTAGAAATGAGCTACAATAAAAATGAAACAAAGGCCAGAGTGTATTCCAGAATACACTTCGGCCAGACACCGAAGGACAAAGTGTATTCCGGAATACACTTTGTCCTAGCACTGTAGGCCAAAGTGTATTCCGGAATACACTTTGGCCTGACACTAATGTGCGAGGGCTATTCCAGAATAGAGATGTGCTTACCCTGCCATCCCTGAAGGCCAGTTGAAACCAATTGTCGTGGCTGATCAGAGAGTGCCTCTTGTTGGCTTCATCATACTTTAGGCAGCACTCTATTGCGCACGCCTCCTTAAGCTCCAATGATGGCCCTGGCTTCTTAAGATCATCTCCATATTTCTCTTTAAATATTAGGTACTCTCTGTGCATGAATCTAATTTTGTCGACAAAACTCATTTTGAGTTTGTACTCATTATCTGCATTGTGTGTGTTGGCCACTATTTTCGCCTCTTCATCAGTCAGGCCACAATACACTGCACAGAGGACGGAAAGGTATCTTGGATTTTCTTTTTCTTTAAAAAGTTGCCTCCGAGCTTTGAAGCTATGGTTTCCACCCAGCACATAATGTGTGTAATGATCTGCATTCTCTCTGTCATAATTTGCCGGGTCCGTGCACTGGCTTCTGTCGACAAGAACAACTATTGGAGCAACATGTGCATTTGGGTTACTCCTTATCCTGTCTTTTAAATTTCTAACGTGATCCGCATAAATTTTTCTCACCTGCAGTGGTCTCTCTCCTGTCTCGTCCTTAGGTGGCAGCTTCATGCAGGTGACAGGAAGATAAATTACTCCTTGAACATATTTATTTTTATTAATTTCTTCCATCCTTTCAGCCGTTTTGTCTATTTTTTTTTCTTTTATTGCAACCCCTGGGGCCTTGGCCTTCCCCTTTGTTTTTTTCCCTGTTGCCTGGGCTTCTTTGGTGGTGGTGGTGGGGGTTCTTCAGGTTCGGACTCAGCCGAATTTGCAATGTCCTCATCAGTCCCAGGTTCCTCCTCCTCATCATCTCTACCTTCTTACGCCCGGAAAATCAGTAGTCCGCTGCTTCACTTCCTTTGCTTGAAACCGTCCTAATGATAGTTGACATTGGCAGCTTATTTATGTAGTGGGCAATGTAATTGTAAAGCCGTGTAGGATGCACGTTTGAAAGCTTAAAGAATGCTACATCAAGAACAAAGTAGCCTTGTGAAGTCTTAATAGAAAGTCTTGCTTGTTTGCTCTACCCAATTTCCGGGTCACAGCGTCTTTGTATGGATCCCATGCATGGAAACTCAGACTCGTCGTACCGTTTTTGCCCAGGGCTACGACAGACGTACAGGAAAGTGACATTGCTGTACTTTCCTGCAAAACCTCTCGTCACGTACCACTGCGTTTGAAAATTCTCGTACACTTGTATCGCAGTGGTCTCTTGGTCTTTTGGTGGCGGGCGTTTCTTTGTGGTGATTTTGATGCTTTGTTTCTGTTTTTGGATCCCATGTTCCTGACTGCAACAAGCGAGTAACAAACTGTTTTAGTTAAAGCAAAGTAAACTAGAAAGTCTATTCCGGAATAAAAACATCTACATTTTACTGCTAAAGCGCTTAAAAATGAACTAAATTTAATATTTTTGTAGCAAAACTAGTTTGAGCTAAAGGCCAAAGTGTATTCCAGAATACACTTTGGCCTAGCGCTTTAGGCCAAAGTGTATTCCGGAATACACTTTTGTTGAGCGCTGAAGGCCAAAGTGTATTCCGGAATACACTTCGGCCTAGCGCCGAAGGCCGAAGTGTATTCCGGAATACACTTCGGCCTCCGCCCAGACCACATTTCTAGAATCTGCCCGTACATTGTACTTTTTTCCCTTACCTCTCCATGCTGCGTGCTATGTAAAACGGAATACGGTCGAGCAGAAGTTTTTGAAGGCGCTAAATCAGAGCAATTCGGAATACACGAATGAGCACCATAAATTTCCTTTTTAAAGGTCTAATTCAGACACATGTTCATTTCTATGTATACCGGAATACATTTGGTTCAAAATGTATGCTAACTTGTATTCCGGAATAGCAGACTTCTCCTTGCCTTGACACTTTGTATTCTCGAATAGCAAACGTGCAAAAGTTGCTTCCGTATCTCTTCTAGTTGAAGTGTTTGAAGATGGTTAATCGCATCCAGAACAGACTTCCACCACCTTTTGTGGCACCGAGTTCCTCTACTTCAGAGGAAACGCCCAATGGGCATGTGTTTTTGCCTGGTGCCCAGGATTCCTCATCTCCTGCCTCTACAACATCCTTGTTACTCCTTGAAGATTTTCCAAGTCCATCACATAGTAGACTGCACCACCTTTCCAACCCTCCCCGAGCCCTTTCAAGTGTAGGTTGCCTTCTCCCTTCGTTCCATCTCCACTGTACCGCGAGGGGCTACCACCTCCTTTTTACCATCACCGGAAGCTGCAGGATCTTTGCAAAGACGACAGATGTCTCGACAAAGACTGCCCCCACTATTTGTAGCAGGAACAAGTACAAGGTCTGCAACACGCCCACAAGAATGTGAAATTCTCCATGACTTTTCTCACCATGACTTGTGCACAAATGAAGACGCTGTTGTAGGCAATGTAGGGTCCCCACCTCCTCCCATAAATGTTGTGACACACGGGGTTTGCGTAATTTCAGACAAAGAATAAGAGCAATGTTTGACACGACACCTAGCCAATACAATCAAGCAACATCATCCTATGGCCCATCACCTACATTTAACACTGTCCCTCCGAATTTTCCTGCTTGTGTCCACGTGGTTTATTTTTCTCCAGAAACACACCACTAAGAGAAGAGGAGGTCACTCCTAGAGTGGAACTCTCATCAGAGGATGAAGACCCTGACAAGGAACAACGAGATTATATGTTCTCTAACCAATCTTCTAAGAAATTCAAAGTAGATTTCAGCTTGAGAGCATGTTCTTTCGTAAGAAGAAGAAATCTGATGGACGAGCAGAAAATGAGAAAAATTCTCAGAGCTACATGCTGTTCGTTGGGATGCATTAGCAAATTCAACATGGCTAAACTTCGTGCAATTAGAGACCATTACAGTTCTATGACAATTTCAGAACAGAATGCCTACTTGGCTTATCATGTAAGACCAGACAGGCACAACTTCTTGCACTATATCAATCGCCAAGAAGTGTGTCAAAAATGCTTCATGGTTGTGCACCGCCTGGGTTCCTCCAGAATGTCTCGAATACATAAAAGATTAGACAAAAACCCTTGCATTGATGACCATTGTGGGCCTGGAAGAATTGTAACAATGCATGCCCTAGCTGCTGTGGCATGGATGGAGAAATACTTCAGAGAAACATGTGAAAAATTGCCAAACAGCAATATGTATCACTTGACAGATAACATCACAAAAAAAGATGTTTTCAAAGAATACAAAGAGACATGCAGTCAATCTCAGCATATCTCTTATTCACATTTCACTAGATTGTGGAAAACTGAATTTGGCCTTGTAAAAATTCACGTGTGCAGAACTGAAAAGTGAAAAAGAAACTGCAAGGACAGTCTCGTACTTGCATCATGTAATTGTTTTGACCTGCTTCCTTCAACAGACATTGTGCAACAGAAGCTTGCTAGACACCGTGACCAACAAGCAGCTGAGAGAAGGAAGCTTGCTAAGCATAGGAAAAAAGCTCTTGAGCGTCCACTTGAGTACATGTCCGTTGTGATTGATGGAATGGATCAGAAAAAGATGACTCTACCTCATTTCTTGAATATTCCAAAAGATGTGCCAGAAGAATGCTTTGTCAAGGTCCACCTCGTTGGGGCCATGGTCTTCAATGGGAGTCTAAAGTGCAAAGTCTTTTTAACATATCCTAATTTGCATGGTGATCCAAATCTCACAATTACAATTCTTAACAAGGTTCTCTCAGGAGCAACAAAGAGCCGATTACCACCGATTGCTCTACCTCGCAACTTGACAACACTACCGGGAGAACAAAAATCAAACACTCTTTGCTTCTTGTGCCATGCTAGTGGAGCTGGAGATTTTCAGAAAAATAAAGCTCGATTCTTACTAGTAGGGCATACACGCGATCAAATAGATCGGATGTTCAAAGAGATTTTCGGTCGTCCTCGGAAGAAAAAAAAAGCTTTACATCTTCCCACTTTGGTTCGTATCATTGAAGACTCTTACACTCCCATGCCAATGGTTGAGCTTCTAAAGGAGACTGCAGACTTCGTGGGGAATTTGTTTTCTCTCAACGCGTGCAAACAGAGAACAAAGGCGTGAACAAGCTAAATGACATTACGTTTCAACATCAAATCAAATTCTACTTGAAGAATGGAGAGAGCCTTTTGCAGGGAAAGAAGTACACTACAACTAAAGAGTGGAGTCTGGTAGAGGGATTACGCTTCCTTAAATCTGTTCCAGACACTAGTTCCATGGAACGTGCTGAGCAACTTCCTCTAAAAAATCCAAAAGTGTCAAAGCAGCAAAAGAGTACCCCAGTCACTTCCTTGAAATTCATTGAAAATGGAATTTCCACGGGTTTTAAGTACTTCACTGAACAAGATCAAATGTGGTGGAGAGGCTTCTTTCTAGAACAAAAGACTGTGATTCAGAACCTAGCTCTGAGGGAGTTGCAAGAACATTTTAAGTGGCCTAATGCTTCCCACCAACCACAGAACCAGGCAGGTCAAAGCATTGCTGCGATGCTTGTACCGCATCTGAGAAGATGAGGACCGGGTCATGTACCTCGGTCCAAGACGCAGGAATGAGCCTACAGGTAATGTCACAGAAATTACCAAAGGTATGTTGATTGCTCTTCCGACTGAGGAGGATGACAAGGGGAGACCTTTTTGGATAGCCAAAGTACTTGACACAATCAAAGAGGAAGGCCTGGTGACTAAACTCAAGATTCATTGGCTTGCTACACGTTCAGAAAATGCTTTTGAAGGTAGGTATGAGCTAGAAATGAGAAGTCAAGGAAAGGGCAAAAAAGCCAAGAAAGTTGGATGCAGGGATGAGCTAGACTTACGACAAGTGAGTATTCTGTGCTATGATTTCAAATTGAAATCAGACAATCGTTTACGCCAGAGAACAATCAACTTGCTTAAGAAGGCTTGTAACTACGAAGAAGAAGATGAAGAAGAGGTTGGGAATGCTTCACCGTCTGTTGATAGTGATGAGGAAGATAACTCAAGCACTTCCTCAAGTGACAGTGAAAGAAGTGAAACTGACGATGATGGCATAAACGAGCACGAAGATGTCTTGGATCCCTCTCTTATCACTCCTCACACTTTTGCACATAACTGAGTCTTAGGAAAAAAGAAATAAATTTTGAATGTGAATATGAAGATTTTATCTTCAATTTTGAAAATACTACTATTTCTGCTGTAAACTTCACTTCGATTTTTGGTCAAAATTTGTGTTCTCTTAAATTAGAGGTTTACTCCAAAAAGACAATTCAGGCAAATTATAATTCCACAAAAAAGTGTCACTTTCACATAGACAATTCTCTGTTTGTCTAAAAAATTGGTGATTTTGGGGGGTCAAAATACATTTTTCTGCCCCCTTTTTTTTTTACCACCTCATTTTAGCCATTTTTTGCAAAAAAATAGGGAATATTTAAGGAATATTCCTTTTGCTCCCGTTTCAATGATTTGCTCCCGTTTCAAATGCAATCTTGTTATTTACCAATGTGCACATTTATTAAGGTGCACACCTTTCCATGTGGATACATTTATGCCACCTAGCCATTAAAGGCAAGTGGGCCATTCCCAATTATCCCACATGCCTAAAGGGATAATTGGAAACCCTAGCCCTAACCCCTTGTCTATTTAGGTAGGAAGAAACCCTAACTTGCCATTTTCGTCCACAGGATTTTAGGGCTCTGTTTTGCTTGCTCCAGGAGTCAAAACCGCATCCCAATCTAGCTTCATCTTCTAGCAAAGCGATGGTCGAACCAGGCTTCGTTACTTTCCCAATCTAGCTTCATCTTCTAGCGCCTATTAAATTGCCCAGCATGGGTCATGGAGATGGGGACACTTTTTGTGTCAACGACACATGGGGCTTAGGGGAGCTTTCCGGGGACCCTTTGTATTTTTAAAAAATAATTTAATAGCCTAACTTCCAGTCATCGAATACGGTATCGGTTTAGCCTATTAAAATTTCCCACAATTGCCCCCCATATGCTTTAACCCCATCTAGATCTCTAGATACCAAGCTCTAACTAAAGAACCTAACTCTATGATATAGATTAGATCTTGTTCTTTAGTTCTTCTGTGATATGTATGATGATGTATCTCTGTGGACTCATTGTATTGGGAAGGGGGGGTAGAGACCCTAAAGCCTGGTAGTTGATGCTCCTAGCTAGCCTCGTTAGCACACTGTAAATTCGGCACATGTACAAGAACCACACACGGTTGTGGGTGAAGGGGCAGGCCCGGCTAAGAAGGAGATTAGTGTTCGACTCTTGAGCGATCCCTCCGGTGTGTAAGGCCCTCACCGGGATCATTGTGACTAGGTCTAATGGCTTGCCACTGAGTGCGGGCAAGGCATGGGCTCGACACCCGTGAAGTGGTGTTCACTTTCCAGTGGGTTCAGTCGAACAAGGGCAGTGGCCCTCTAGTCACCTTGAGTCAGCATGTAGACCTCTGGAGGGAGTGATCCCTACCTGCCCCATCGGAACTGGAGAGATGCAACCCAGGAATAGCCCCTTTGGCTATGCATCCGGCGGGCTACAGTCAGGTCCCAACACTTTTCAGCCTACTCTGCAAAGTGTGCACAGGAGGGGCGGATGGAGTGGACTACCCTAAGCCATGTTCATATGCCAGCCAAATCCATTGCCATGAATTACATGCGCAATGAACTCGAGACCCAAATCAGTGGTCATTTCCTCGAGTCTGAGCCTTGGGTAGGATTTCCCCATGTGATGTGCTGATCTTTGTCTATGCAGATATGTGATGAGCCATCCTTCGAGATGGCTATGTGATGTTGATGTTGTATACTAACATGTATGTTTACGCTTCCGCAGCTAGGTAGGCCCTGAGGAAGACAGGGTAAATGACCCCTTCATTCTTCCCACTGGAACTCATCAAGGTTGCAGTGATACGTGGAGGGCCCTGTATCAGTATGGAGCTGGTATGGGGGATGAACTCCTGTTTGTATACGGTGCGGGCACCGTATATGAGTAGGGGACGTCACAACCATTATTGAAGTTACCGCCCTCGGGATGAAGTCATACTTCAATGCTGCAGGATCATTTTCGTAAAGCTCCTAATATGGTAGCCCAGCTCCCAGATAAGAACATTTCTTTTCACATAGTTAGCAAGCTTTTGTTATTCATTTGTATTCATTATCCTTGGTTGCCTAATGGTCTATTGTACATGCTACATGCTGTTAGCACAAGCATTCTTTAAGCCCATTGCAGTTTACTAAGGTTTATCAAGCACGTTAGGGCCTGCCTTCTGCAGATGATGAGAACGAATTGTTTGTTTACTTTTAATCTCCCTTGGTACGGCCGGACTTGCCCCTACATTTGCTGATGAACACACCGTCAGTACGTGCTCTGGGGTCGTACATTCAGGAGGTACTAGATCTGCGAGCTCACCTTTGCCCCGGCCTGGCTGCCCGCTGATCAGGCACTACGGGTGCGGTGCATGAGTGTATATATTTGTGTGTTTTTGCATTTTGTGTATTAGAACAGTTTGTCAACAGGCTGATTGCTGCCACGGTTTTTCCCTCGAAAACCCTTCGGGGCGGGGGGTTTTTTAATCCGGGTAGTAATCCGCTTGCTGCGCTTTTGTATTGGGTCCCATAGACCAATTGGTCTCCGTGGACGATAAAAATACCTTCCTTCCTTCCTTCCTTTATATATTGTTCTCCAACAATATGAACAATATGCTTGGCAAATTGTCTTCAAATAATTGTTTATGATACTTCTCTTCTAGAAGCCCCTACATGAGAGATCTAAACCACTATGTGCATGATGATGACTTCTAGAGGGTGGTATAATAGAGGAAGATAATGAATCTCAAGGTGGTATAGTAGACGAAGATAATGAATCCTACTTCGAAGGGAGCAAATGGGTAGATTAGAAAGAAAAAGTCCGATATTATGTTGTAATGACATCTCTCCAACGTTGTAGAGGGCCAAAGGTGTCCAAACTTGATTAAAAAACTACAAAAAGTTAGGGTCCACTATTACATTCAATCTCCAAGTCCTAATTGGCCCAATTGTCCATGGCCTGAAATTACTCCATTCAAATGTCACTATAATTGAGGAATGTAATCAATACAACCATTTCTTGCAATTTATTTTAACTACAAAATGTAATTATTATAAAATCAATAACATTTCAAAAATTTCTACATATCTATATAACTCCATTTTTCCAAATTTATGAACATAGGACGTGTTTCACATTCGTATTTTAGCCTTTGAAAGTTTGAATTATGTGATGACGTTTATTTTCCCAGATTACAAGACATTCCATATTTCCTAACAAATAGTTGGTAAGCTCAGGCATCATTACTATCTATCTTAAAGTCTGATTATTAGCATTGTCTAATTTAATAGTCCAATAAGTTCAATGCCTATGTGCCATTGTAGGGCATGCACAATAGTCTCCCATATTCCAACAAAATGGATTGGTAAGCCACGCACCACAGAATAGCCACCCATATTCCCGTGAAATAAAGCTGAGTATCTTTTTCGATTGCATTCCATGGCCTATTATGTGGTTCAAATATTGAAGACTCAATTTATTCACAACCATCAAGACTTCGTCAAAATAAATCATGAGTAATGCTAAAGACCACTAACTCTCTCCAAACCAAAGAGGACATACACCTCAACTATAACATTGTTGCTTTCATATATGCCGAGTTTTAAGGTAAGGTTTAGTTAGATTTTTGTATATTAGACCCAAGAAGTGTACGAGCAGATAGAGCGAGAGATACAAGAAGAGGAGAAGGCAGAACGAGACCAGGAGACCAAGGTTCAAGAAGCAATAGAGCAAAAACTAGTGCAGCATTTTGAAGATTCGACAGCCTGCACAGTTCATGCGAAGAGGGTGACACTAATGAAGAAGGACATGCAGCTTGCCAGCTACATCAAGGGAGATCCACAGTAAAATTTGGTAAATGATGGAAAATTTTTGTTAGTATAAAGAGTTTTGGACTAAGTAACATGTCTAATCTTGTTTAATTGAGTTGAGTTATTCAGTTCTGGCTTTTGTTTTAGTTAAAACAGACATCCTAGGCCAATTCGAGAGGATGTCTCACACGTCGCGCCAGGACCGAAAATGAAAAGTTCATTATTGGTCTGGACGCAACGTGTGAGACCATGCTGTGAGACCATGCCCCAAAAGTGCCCAAAACTGCTCCAAATTGACCAAATAAGGGATCAATTCTGCCTAACTCGACGAATCTAGCAGAATTAGACCCTTATATCACCCAAATTGGACAAATTTAACCCATTTAGAGCCAATGTCTCAACACGTTGCTCCAGGACCGAAAATGAAAAGTTCATTATTGGTCTAGGCGCAATGTGTGAGACCTCCAAACTTTGAACCTCCATAACTTGAGCTACAGAGCTCCAAATCGCCTGAAATTTGTTGCAATAGGACCATTAGATAGCCTAGAATCCATTTAGGACCTCAAATTAGGCTAGAAATGTCAAACCCCAGCTCAAAATGACCAAAATTGCTCAAACCCTTGAATTGTTTTCCCAAATTGTGGTTTGTTTGTAAATAGAAGCATATCCCATTAGTACCTCACAAGTATTGCTCTCGGCTCAAAGCTGATGCCTTACTCCTAGATAGAAGTGCCCAAGAACACCCCTTTGTTATAGTCATCTAGATCTCAGCATAGCAACCCAAGTCCAACTGTTGGTACGTACATCACCTCTGCTCATGCCAAAGGCATAAACCTTGACCTAATTTTGTGTCCTTCTAATAGAGTTTGACTTATACAGCCGCCACATTGACACTCCCTATTGCCAGGATACCTAGAAAGGAGCTAGAGTCTAGAGCTGCCCAAGTCACTCCATGTGTAGAGATTGGACTCCTCCAAACCAACTTTGCTAGGACCTTAGAGTATGCCTCAAACATCATGGAGGTTTTGCAAAACAACCCTCATTTCATGCCATACCACACGTCCTAATGTCCATAGATTTGGAGATTATAGATATGTCTCCAGTAATGCTGCTCGAGCCATCTTGCTTGCTTATAGAGCCCAAAATGTTGTAGGAGAGCCCTTCAAGTAGACCCTTAGACGCTAGGATACGAGCGTTGCTTTCGAAGTACAGGGCCAGAGCCACAGACGAGCTAGAGGTGCAACTTCTTGAAGACATCGAGGTCCCAGCCGATGTACAGACAGATAAGGAGAGGAGACCCAAAAGGCAGATCCAAGAGAGGGAAGCACAACGACAAACACCTCAATCGACAAACGAGTAGAACAGGACACCACCGGCCTATCATCAATCTTCATCAAATGGGAAGAATATTTGGTAACCAACGGCATCAAGACCTTCTAGATGTCAACCTCCCGGCTACCACGTCCATGAGCTCACATCATAAAGAGGATCTCGACGCCTTCACCAGCTCGACGCACATGAGTTCAAATGGAAGAACGCAAGGCAGCAAAATACAGGTGCAGGAAGACATTAGACAGCAATGCCACATTAGCATCACGAGCTAGGGCCAGAGGGCATAATCTTCCGTCGAGGAGAGAAGTCATGGCGACAAGGAGCGTATAGAAACTGGAGGGAAGACAACCACGACCTTGCAGCCCAGCAGCTCAAGCGAATGTCATGCAACGTCAACAAAAGGAGCAACCAAGCTAGGCAACCACAAAGCACCTAAGGCTGACCTGGACGAGCTTCCAGCTCCCTTGCACCAGCAGGAGAACTTTCATCGGTTCCAAAAGGTAGGAGACCATGAGGGGGAGGAGACGCATATCATGGAACATCTCCGACTTGAAGGCCTATATCAGCATTAGGGGCAAGATCAAGGAGGAGAATATTCTGCTCGAACAAGAATTCCGGACCCAGAAACACCTAGAAACCAAAGGAAGGATGACCTTACTACGTCAGCCAAGGAGGGCGAGACGCGAATGGATAGGACCCAAGGGACGGAGGAGGAGACGACTTAGCCAGCAGGTACAAATCATGCAAAGGCGACTAGAAGGAGCCATGATATGTGCAATGGAGATGACCACACTTCCAAGGACAGGAGAGGCACCTCGGAATGAAGCAAAGCCCAAGCAACAGGAGTCGACTTAGAAATTCAACCTGCGGAGAAATGACAATGCCTGCCTACCGACCACGATCTCAGAGCTTCGAAGACATTCAAGAATGCCCGACTGCAACAACCAGGTGATCCAAGCGATCAACGGCACTGCACATCGGCAGCCTTGCAACGACGCACCGCATGTAGGGACGTTGAGCGGTCACCGCATTCCTCACGACGAATACACACATTAAGGAGGAGCATCTTTCTCAAGGGATCACATCGACGAACACTCTTCGCAACTGGCGTAACGAGCTCGGATCAGACATGAAGCTCAACAATAGTAGCAGCATCTCAAGGAATCCCGAAGTCAACCAGAACGAAGAAGATGCAACAAAAATGAAGGATCAAACGCGATAGGAGGAGGGGAAACCCTAAAGGAGTATAAACATTTAAGTAGATCTTCGTAATTGTTTTGGAAAAGTGGATGAATTAAAATCCCAATGTAAATGAGTATATGTCTCTTGTATATCTCGGGCGTTCACAGATATAGTGGGGAAACATGAGTTTACTGTCATGTTTTACGGATTTAGCGCTTAGATCCAGAAGCTCATTCACTTCGACTACCAAAGGAGGAAGCAAAGAAGCACAACTATAGCCCAAGATCAAAATGGAAGAGCAAGTACGAGGGAGAACGACCAGAGGCCAAGCAAACCTTCGACTCCAAACACTTCCGGAAGTGCCCTCAAGTAGAAGACCGCGCGTCCACCCAATATCAGAACAAGAGACAACACCGGTCATGTCAAGACCATCAGCGCTGCACCAGGACATCGTCAGGGCGCAACACTACCTCTTGTGGCAGCGGCAACACTTGACGACATCATGACACGAGTGGCCTCAACAATAGAAGGAGGAACGACCCGACATCAAGGAGCCAACTAAGAAGACAACATCTCGACGACCATAATTCCACCTTGTGGTAATATAGGGTGATGCGCTATGACACGTGTATTAGATGGAGAGGCACTTACGAAAGGCACTGCGACGAGGAGATATGCCTTCAACAACTAGGTGATGGCTTCGTCAGGTACTCCTACCATTAATTAGAAGAAAAGAAGCCGATCGTATCTCAGACATGTGGGACATCAAACGCCCAAGGTAGAAGCATTCGGCACCTTAACGACAAGGATAGCAACTGAAGCACCTTCGGCAAAAAGAGAGTTCAAGATAATAGCCAGGCTATTCAACGACAAGAGTATATCAAGGCAGGTACTTCTTCAACTCAGGGGTAAAGCTGCGCAGATATAAGGATCCATCATCCCGACAATATAGCCAGCAGGGAGGAGAGCCATGATGCTTTACTTGCCAGAGAGACCGACATGCATAGAGGGACAAAGGTCAGGAACTGAAAGCTGGAGAAGTGCTAGCAACCGACTTCGTCCACAAGCTCCCTAGAGGCAACATGAGGATCAAGACTGACGAGCACAATCAAATTCACCGGAAGGTACCTCAAGACAAGAAGACGGCATAGCACTGAGGAACGTGACAATGTCCAAACCATGTGACCGAGGGGATCAAACAAGGAAGATTGGAAGCTCGATGGAGAAGCAGCTAGGTGAGGCGAGGCGAGCCGATGACTTGCACGCGGATTTGCATACAACTTGGTGAACCCAAGGATGGACGATTCAAAAGAACAACTGCAGAAGAGAACCACTCCAGAGGAGTATAGCCAATGGAATCGCGCACAGCCTCAAGAGACGCCTCCAAATAGCTTCAAGTATCATGAAGGGGGAACAATTACCGCCCGAGAACAGGATCAGGAAGCAGACCGAAATGTCGAAGCATCAACGACCAGCACACCTTTAGTTAGAATGTGATGCAAAGCGTGTTGTGCCATAGCCGACAAACATCGGAGGGCCCAAGTATATCAACAAGTTACCTCGGAGTACGAGCTGACGTACAAATAGGAGGATACAGATCGTCAACACCATTGCACCGGGAGGAACACCGATGACATTACCAAGGAGTAGGTGTGCAACTCGAAGGGAGGCATAAGGGGGACCTAATAGCTCTAGTAGTAATTGTAATTATGTAAGTTATATGCTTTGCATATATAGTTCCCTTGTTATTCCTTCCCTCCCATAGCGTAACAGATCAAAGGAAGAGATGTCAGGCAATTTGCAGGGGTGAAGCAATCAACATCGTCAACACTCTTCGAGCAACACGATAACGACAAGAGGACTCGACGTATGAGACGTCGATAGAGTCGAAGAAACAATATCGGATACAGAGTCGTCCTTTAGCTGCCAAGACAAAGAGTTCAAGATGAAAGATCTTTTTCAACGGCGCCACCTTCAGGCTTTTGAAAAGCGGCATGGAAGATTTCACGTGATCAACTACACCATCAAGCCACCAGCAATGAGAGGCTTGTAACGAAAAAAGTCAACCTCTACATCAAAGAGATCCACTGTCAAGGAGTCTGAAGTATCGAGCGACTCGGAAGAACGTTACCTTGCTACTTCAAGCAGGCAACGAGTGGATGAGCTTCTAGCAAGCTCAAGCATCTAAGGCCATGGGACCTAGTAGGTTAAATGTATGGACGGTAACATCCATATTGGGATTAGAAGGCATTTCCAGATATTCTCGTTGAAAGGATTGCCCCAAGATTGGGCTAAGCGTCAAGGAGTGGGAAGGAAATGCATAGGAGTGACTAAAATTATACACGATTGTTAACAAACATCCAACATATTGAAACCACTTGGTGAGATTGATCACCTCGCTAAGAAGGAATCATTACTAGGATAATTGTTGACCATGTATAAATCTAGTACCTCCAAAAGAATAATCCAACCGAAAGAAAAGAAGTAATCTAACAAGTCCGGCCAACTTGTTACGATGGCAACAATTCGATTGGTAGGAATATTCCAAGAGTTTAAATAACTAAGAAAGGGGGAATCTCTAGAATATAAAAGAATAATACATGTAAGGTACATCTAAAATAAGAATTATAGTAATCAAATAGTCTTTTGAGACAAAAGGAATTGTCGTCATGACAAAACCTTGTGGTTTAGAATCGTTCTAACTAAGTAGGTAACCCGTAACTATATTGAAATAAATGATAACATAATATGTGCATCCATCTTAGATGGTTATATATGTTAGCTAAGGCTAGTAAATTAATGCGCTAAGTAAGAAGCGTATAACCTCTTAAGGGGAGAGAATAGATATGACGTTGTGTACAACGTCATTCAAGGGGTGCAGGACCATTTTCTTTTCGAAGAAAGTGGGAGGGCTCAATCTTATGATTGAACGTACTTGCATCGAATTGACCGACCCGTAGAATAGAGTTCACTTCGGCAATGGCCGAAGCGAATAGAGCGTAAGATAGATAGATACCTTAGTGCTCAGGAGGCCTTCAACGTGCGAGACTGACGTAGTAGCTAACTACACCAATGAAGTGGAGCAAAACTATGGGAGCAATGCAACGACCAAGTCATCTCCAAAATTACGCGACGCCGGCTCAATGGGTGGATGCGTTCTAGCCTTAGGTAAGGTGTGCGCATGTATTATAAGCTTTAATATGTCTTATTGATAAGTTAAATATAGATCCTAATAACTGCATAGAAATTGTTGTACGTATATGTATTATAGGGAAATAAGTTAAATAACAATGGTAATGTGAGGTAGCATGTTAATTAATCCTTCGCAAGGACACAATTCCTTCTAAGGATAGCTATATGGCCTCGGGTCCTTATAAATATATGGCCTCGGGTCCTTAGGGATATACTTCCAAGGGTAATGCAGGACCCAAGGAAGAGAATAAGAAGCACATCTAATTCTTGTGTATGATAATTAAAACCTTGTCTATGATACAATAGGTCTAAATCAGGGTTATTGTTTAAATAATCGCGATCTAAAAGTCGTTAAATATTGCAAAGCTTAGAGTAAATATAATTGTACTATCGGAAGTAATGTATCCGATACTATGATAATGTTAATTCATAAATATTACCTTAGGGTAATTATGTTAATCACATGCATTAAAGGAGCCACCAAAAATCGGCTCAGGCATGTTGATTTGTGTTTAGATTAGTTTCATGTGTAGTTAAGATTAATCTACGCATGCAACCTATGCCAGGTATGGGTTGCATGCGTATTTACCGATGATGGGACCACTACGGTGATCTCTAGGACGTGGTGTAATGTCAATGTAGGCATGACCGCGGTTCCGCTTGGATGAGTGGAAGGTAGATTAAAAAGTCTACTTCCGTCCCACGGAAGTAGACGACCTCGAGAGATAAGAGGTCATTCAGGAATGCATTGATAGGAAAAGCACCTCTAGCCCCATATATGCATTGATAGGAGGAATCTGTCCTTCACGCCCCATATACGGGAAGGACCTATCCTCCACGTTGGGCAACTAAAGGTGTAGGCATGAGCGGCATATAGGCATTATAGGGCGCTGTCTCCACGGCCACGATGGAAGAAGCATCCTCTTCCTACGCCGGGAGATTAGCCATGCATTCATGTAGATAGGTGGGGTGGTCACCATATAACCAAAATTTTATTAATAATTAAAATGGTACTAACGTAGTGTCGAGAGCACTCCGGAGGGCAAGGAGGTCGAGCTACGAAGACTTGCAACACAAATTTTGTTATAATGTGTTGCAAGGGATGAAGAGTACCTTAGAAGTGTAAATTTTGTATGGAATTGATAAACTTTGATAAACTTAAATCTACTTACTTAAATTGTGTTGGGGGGTGTGTCCTTTTTCCGGCCGCCGGTGGACATCGAAATCCGGCCAAAAAGCGAAATTTTGTGATCAGAAATTTGAAAATCCGGCAAGAAAGAAACTTTCCCCCGTTATGCATTTTTTTTTCTGGTTGGAGTTTTATGTTTTTTAATGGCGGTTTACCCTAGCGTTAGGGTTTGAGCGGTCGTTTCTGGATGGTGCTGTAAAACGCTTGCTCCCAAAATAGTTCTTGGTAGGCACGCAGCACAGCCTTGAGCCTTGGGCGAAACCTCTGCTGGACATTCCGTCCAAGATAAAATACAGCATTCTCTGTTGGCATCCCATCGCCAAAGCCAACCTCTGGCCCCCTCTTTAGATCTTTGATTATATGGAATGTTTTCCAGTTACAGAAGGTTTTCACTTGATTTTTGTATCTCTGAGATGGCGATCTACATTTCGGCTTATTCGAGAAGTAAAAATCAGCATATCCAATCTCCGGTAGATCCTCATTGTTTATTTGTTGTCATGAGTACCACCCAAATCCGGCTCTGCCATAGCCATGAATCTGGCATTTCTTAATGCCTTGGGAGATTTACCAGCTTATTCTTATGTCCTATTAACTTTCTTTTCAGGTTTTCTTCTCAGGGTTCTGCTATGCGTGGAGTAGGCTTAGCAATAAATCAGGTCTTAGTCTCAGGTAGATCCTCACTTTTGTTTATTGTCATGCCTACATGCAAAGCCAAATCCGGTCCTGCCTATACAAATCCAGGATGTGCTTATTTGAGTTGGATTTGGCCTGGATTTTATGCAGATTCTGTTCACTATTTGTGTGCATTTTTCAATCAACAGCAATAATTCACAGTGTTGAGGTGGAATCTGCAACCATTTCAAGGTGAAAATAATAATTTGCCAGAAGCAGTTAATGAAGGTCTCCAATGGTTTAGTACAGCAATGGGATTGTAAAATCTACAGGCTTCTGTACACGCTCATGTGTTTGGTAAGTGCATTCATATTATTTACCAATGGATTGTCGATACTACATTTTACTTCATGCATGATTTGCTACCAGTTGCTACCAGTTGTACAGAGATGGCTTTTGAGGTTTTTGCTCTACGTTTCAAAATTTTTGTTTGTTGTATTCTTTCATTTGTTTTGTGGCTACCTTGCTTTCTTCAATCCCCAGACGTATTTGTTTTTTCTACTATTCCATTTGTTCCATTCTATGCAGACTTCTATAGGGTATTACATTTTGCTCCTGAGGTCTAGGGAGATATACTTGCTGCTGTGATTGCTTCTGCTTTTTTTAGAGAAGTTGCAACAGTGGTGGGGAAGAAGATATAATGTTTTGCAGAATATGTGCTGCATACTTGCAGAAACGTTTTCTGGGATTTGCACCTTGAATCATGTATTAACTGCAACTACTGAAACGAATCCATGTTTCTGCAGGATAATTCATTACCTATCAACCTACTATTATCAGTTGGAAATTCTAACCCAAAGCTATCCACAACACGATTGTGACCTGAACTGTTACAGTAGACTGGTGTTTCAGCTATTGGTTACTACTAAATGCAAGAAGCATCAAGTCTGCAGCTTGATACTATAAGTCCTCATGCATAAATATGTTGATAAACATCATCAAAGTCTAATATGTTTGCTTCAAAGATATCTGAGTCCATATCTTGCTTTTCAGTTTTCTTCTGTACAGATTTGAAGTATGGGATGTAATTACACTGCCATATTTTTTTCGTTTAGCTCTCTATTCTTGCAAGAAAATTTGAGGAATGGTTGGATAAAAAGGGTTAACTGATATAGTTGATTTCCTCCAATGTGGCAATTCTTACATGCATCTCATAGGGTGGCATCTGTCTATTGCAAAGTCCAGCTTTATGATTGCCATTTTGCTGTTGTATCAATTAATGGCCATGACATGCATAAACTAATGGAAGTTTAGCCCAGTCGTATTAATGCTCTCATGTGAATACATTTTCTTTAAGTATTGGTGTTTAACTTTTATGTAATGCTCTGAATTCTAGCGCATATCAATGCCACAAAATACCATTCTACATATGTTGTTCAAATTGGCATTTTAGCATTTTGGTGTATAAAATAATCTATTTGGTTTAACTGCTGCATTTTTCAATTTTGACTTTGGCCATTAAGTGTAATCTTTGTTTTACAATTTTGATTTTGGCCATAAGCTTACTCTTTGTTTGTGGTATTTAGCCAAATCCTTCACTAGACAATGTTAGAGAGGTTTTTTTTTGTCAATGCCTTCTCTTCATCATCAAACATCTATATCATCATGACCACAATCACAACTATCTATACATATCCAATATAATGGACCTATGTATATCCAAATTCTTTTACAAGATTTATAATACATCACAACAATGCTAGAATCACATGAACATGACTCAAATTTTTCACATCCAAACCACTTTGAAATAAAACTTTGCATTCATATTTTCAAGCAATCATTTGAGCTCCCAGTCATATGTTATTGAGTTCCAAAAGAGAGGATTGTCACATGTACATTTGTTGACTATGTTGGATTAGGACGACAAGCTCTTCACAACTGAAGAAATTGATCAAATCATTTGCGATGAAATACCAGATAAGGATGCATATCCTGAATTGTATGATGTGGTCACCTGTAATATGATGCATGGGCTATGTGATACTGGATATCAAAAGTCTGTGCATACAGGATCATAAGTGTAGAAAGCATTACCCATGTGCATTTTCAGATGAGATGGCAGTTGTTGACGGATATCTGTTGTACCGAAGAAGGGATGATGACCAGAAAGTGGAAAAATGTGACGTACATATAGACAACAGATAGTTCGTGTCATATAATCCATGACTAACATCGTACTTCAAGTGCCATATCAATTTTGAGGTATGCTGCTATAAGGTCATTAAATATTTGTACAAGTATGTCTACAAAGAGCCAGATATGATCAATGTGAACTTAGATGCAGCAAGTGATGGTGCCTCGACTAGCAGGGCACCCACTATAAACCATGACGAGGTTGAACAATTCTTAAATCCACGCTACTTCTCAGCTTCTGAGGCGTCATGCAGAATTCTCTCATATGAAACACAACAACAGTTTCATCATGTCATTAGACTGGTTGTGCATCTCCCAATGCAACAAGATGTATACTATCGGGAAGGTATGAACGTGGACATTATACGAGGTAAGAATAATGGGACAACATTGACAACCTTTTCCGAGATGAATGCATCTGGCAATAGAGAGGCTACTCAATTGCTCTACTATGATTTTCCTAAAAAGTTTACCAATGATAAATCCAATAGAAAATGGCAGGTTATTCCAACAACCAAAAGTTTCTCACTATTGGACGCATGTACTTTGTTAATTCTTCAGAAGGAGAGCGATATTATCTACGACTCCTATTGACCCATGTGACAGGTTCAATTAGTTTTGAAGATTTACTTTCTTTCAATGGGGAGTTATGTGCAACATACAAAAAAGCTTGCATTCGTTGTGGGTTGCTTCGAGATGGCACAGAATGGCTCGAGTCTCATCAAAAAGTAGCAACATGAGGCATGCCACCACAATTGCTACACATGTTCGCGGCACATAAATAATGTCCGTTCTTGCCAGTATTAACATGTGATGTGTCGGAAGTTGCACATGTGGATGTTAAAGGCCAAGTAAAAACACATGACAGAACATTAGCCCGGCAACGCCGGGCACACGTTTACTAGTGTTGTATTAAGTAAGGTTAATAATTACCTTGCGTGGATTAAGTTATGAAGTGATAAGTTAATTGGATAATGAAATAGTACAGTAATGTCTTAAACATTACCTTAGAGTAATTCTAATAATTAAGATAGTAAATATGTAATTATAGATATTGTAAAATTAATGCAGGATTTTAAGGTGCGAAGACTTGCAACACAAATTTTGTTGGAATGTGTTGCAAGGAATGAAGAGTACCTTAAATAATAATTGTATATGAAAGTGTTAAATTTTGATAAACTAAATTGTCGTGATAAGTAAATTATTGAGTAACTTGTTTAATGATGTTACGAATTGACAAGTTATTTGATAATGTAATGGCGTAATAATGATTTAAAAATATTACCTTAAGGTAATCTTAATAAATGTGTAAGTATTATAGTAGTATATTGTATGCATCAGGTTGATTGCAGGTTAGGAAGATTCCAAGGTGGGGAGACCCACGATGCTGCGGACAGCATCATTTCAAGGTGGGGAGAATGTGACGTTCCAGCACAGTATACGGTCCCAGGACGTATACTGTACTGCCTCGTCACGCGTACACGCCACTCCGACTGACGTGTACGCCAACGTGTAGCCAGGCGGGTAGCCCCTAGGGGGAAACTTGCAAGGTATGCACATTTATTAATGTGCACATTTACCAATGTGCACATTTATTAAGGTGCACACCTTTCCATGTGGATACATTTATGCCACCTAGCCATTAAAGGCAAGTGGGCCATTCCCAATTATCCCACATGCCTAAAGGGATAATTGGAAACCCTAGCCCTAACCCCTTGTCTATTTAGGTAGGAAGAAACCCTAACTTGCCATTTTCGTCCACAGGATTTTAGGGCTCTGTTTTGCTTGCTCCAGGAGTCAAAACCGCATCCCAGACTCTGTCTGAGCGAACCTGCTCATTAGTTTCCCAATCTAGCTTCATCTTCTAGCAGCAGAGCAGGATGGTCGAGTTCAGAGCAGGAGGAGCGAGCCAGGGACCAGGTATTTCGTCAATTTAATGGCCTAAACCGTCTTCCAGTCATCGAATCAGTAGGTTTAGCCTATTAAATTGCCCATAGTAGCCATCTAGATCTCTAGATACCAAGCTCTAACTAAAGAACCTAACTCTATGATATAGATTAGATCTTGTTCTTTAGTTCTTCTGTGATATGTATGATGATGTATCTCTGTGGACTCATTGTATTGGGAAGGGGGGGTAGAGACCCTAAAGCCTGGTAGTTGATGCTCCTAGCTAGCCTCTTTAGCACAATCGTAAATTCGCCTCAGGTACAAGAACCACACCCGGTTGTGGGTGAAGGGCCGACCGCTAAGAAGGAGGTTCGTGTTCTCGACTCTTGAACGATCCCTCTGGTGTGTAAGGCCTACCGGGGATCATTGTGACTAGGTCTAATGGCTTACCACTGAGTGCGGGCAAGGCATGGGCTCGACACCCGTGAAGTGGTGTTCACTTTCCAAAGGGGTTCAACGAACAAGGGCAAAGGGCCCTCTAGTCACCTTGAGTCAATGTAGACCTCTCGGAGGGAGTGATCCCTACCTGCCCCATCGGAACCGGAGAGATGCAACCCGGGAATAGCCCCTTTGGCTATGCATCCCATGGCTCTGGCCAGTCCCAACACTTTTCAGCCTACTCTGCAAAGTGTGCACAGGAGGGGCGGATGGAGTGGACTACCCTAAGCCATGTTGATATGCCAGCCAAATCCATTGCCATGAATTTCATGCGCAAATGAACTCGAGAGACAACAACGGCCGGGCCATTTCCTCGAGTCCGGAGCCTTGGGTAGGATTTCCCCATGTGATGTGCTGATCTTTGTCTATGCAGATATGTGATGAGCCATCCTTCAAGATGGCTATGTGATGTTGATGTTGTATACTAACATGTATATTTACGCTTCCGTAGCTAGGTAGGCCCTGAGGAAGACAGGGTAAATGACCCCTTCATTTTTCCCACTGGAACTCATCAAGGTTGCAGTGATACGTGGAGGGCCCTGTATCAGTATGGAGCTGGTATGGGGGATGAACTCCTGTTTGTATACCTGGGCACCGGGGGCGCCACAACCATATATTACCGCCCTCGATGAAGTCATACTTCAATGACGTCACAACCATTATTGAAGTTACCGCCCTCGGGATGAAGTCATACTTCAATGCTGCAGGATCATTTTCGTAAAATTTGCTCCTAAAATGCATTATCGCCCGTGATCGGGCACTACTATAAGTGAACCCCTCTGGTCGCGGTGCATGAGTGTATATATTTGTGTGTTTTTGCATTTTGTGTATTAGAACAGTTTGTCAACAGGCTGATTGCTGCCACGGTTTTTTCCCTCGAAAACCCTTCGGGGCGGGGGGTTTTTAATCCGGTAGTAATGCACGCTTGTCACGCTTTTTGTATTGGGTCCCATAGACCAATTGGTCTCCGTGGACGATAAAAATACCTTCCTTCCTTTATATATTGTTCTCCAACAATATGAACAATATGCTTGGCAAATTGTCTTCAAATAATTGTTTATGATACTTCTCTTCTAGAAGCCCCTACATGAGAGATCTAAACCACTATGTGCATGATGATGACTTCTAGAGGGTGGTATAATAGAGGAAGATAATGAATCTCAAGGTGGTATAGTAGACGAAGATAATGAATCCTACTTCGAAGGGAGCAAATGGGTAGATTAGAAAGAAAAAGTCCGATATTATGTTGTAATGACATCTCTCCAACGTTGTAGAGGGCCAAAGGTGTCCAAACTTGATTAAAAAAAACTACAAAAAGTTAGGGTCCACTATTACATTCAATCTCCAAGTCCTAATTGGCCCAATTGTCCATGGCCTGAAATTACTCCATTCAAATGTCACTATAATTGAGGAATGTAATCAATACAACCATTTCTTGCAATTTATTTTAACTACAAAATGTAATTATTATAAAATCAATAACATTTCAAAAATTTCTACATATCTATATAACTCCATTTTTCCAAATTTATGAACATAGGACGTGTTTCACATTCGTATTTTAGCCTTTGAAAGTTTGAATTATGTGATGACGTTTATTTTCCCAGATTACAAGACATTCCATATTTCCTAACAAATAGTTGGTAAGCTCAGGCACCATTACTATCTATCTTAAAGTCTGATTATTAGCATTGTCTAATTTAATAGTCCAATAAGTTCAATGCCTATGTGCCCTTTAGTCTCCCATATTCCAACAAAATGGATTGGTAAGCCACGCACCACAGAATAGCCACCCATATTCCCGTGAAATAAAGCTGAGTATCTTTTTCGATTGCATTCCATGGCCTATTATATGGTTCAAATATTGAAGACTCAATTTATTCACAACCATCAAGACTTCGTCAAACTAAATCATGAGTAATGCTAAAGACCACTAACTCTCTCCAAACCAAAGAGGACATACACCTCAACTATAACATTGTTGCTTTCATATTACAACAAAAGTTTCTATAGGTTACGAAAGCCTACCGATGCGTCCCCACAAAATCATTTCATTAGAAGTATCATGTATACAAAGACAACACACCATAACATTTCTACAGGTCAACATTTAAGATCAAATCCATAATTTCATATGCAAATGGTTTCTTATCTTCATCAACGAATCTCAAAGTCTTGCTCTATAGATCCTTGCCCCCTCCAAGCCACATTGTTTGTTATTGGGCAATGTCATCACTAGAGCTTCTACGTTTCTCAAAATTTATTTCATCTCCATTGTTTGCATGCCAGAGAAAAAGGGTTTCCGTACTACTTTCGATGTTGGGGTGCCACAAGTAGATGTTATGATTTTATGATTAATCTTTGTGCTTTGTCCAACATAACATAATCAAGTAAGTTTCAAATACCACATACACCACATGCGATATTAATTCATGTCATCAATGCTTGAGACTGCCACATGCATAACAATTGTCCATACATCAAGATCACTTATCCACATCATTTTCTCAACATTAAATGAACAATGTACACAAATTGATTCCTATAGACGCAGTTAAATATTCACTAATTTTTCTTATTTAGCATTTTACAAGCAATCACTTCAGTAACCATGAACCTGGTTCTATTCTAAAGAATATTTCACCACCTATCCACAACGTGAATAGACAAACATTTCACCCTTCTACACATTTAGTGCAAATTTTGATAAAACAAAACCCACATGATTACCTAACTAACAACAACTTCGATAAAGTAAAATCCACATAATTACCTAAAAGAAAAGACAAAAAAAACAAAAACTATTAACTTCATCTCCAATATAATGTTGTGCATCCTTTATTATTGTATAAACCCTCATGCCTATCCACTTCACATACATCCATCAAAACTTTAACTCCAACTTCACAAATACAACCTCTTCGACTTATTACAGATCAATCCAATACCAATTAGGTTGAAGCTTACAAATGCCAGCTCACGAATAACATCCTTACAACATTGTCCTAAAGCCTACAAATGCAAAATAACATTATTACTTTTACAATCTACATTTAGTAAAGCCCGGCAACGCCGGGCACCATAACTAGTCTTAGTTGAATTTGGAATCAAGGTTCAAGGCCATATTAACTTACAACAATTGCCAAAATAATAGTTGCACACTTTCAATATGCCAAAGCAACTTCAAATCTTTGTGGTTTCTCCATCGTGTTAAACAACATTGCGTGTTTCATTATAACACATCACTACCCCACACATTAATACCCCACTTCTGTGATCAATCACATGGAATGCCCACCAAAGGTGGGCAATTTTCTAGTTTTCCGTAATAAAGTCCCAAATTACAGATACCAGGTACTTTTGTTATAAAATTTTTTATAAGCCTGCTTGCAATGCATTGGATTAGTCAATTCTATAAACCTAGGTACACAGTTCAAGAACTCTAGAATGTAAATTGATTATACTATTCCATAAGCATGTTCCTTGTCTGCAATAAATCTCAACAATTTTATTTTACACGTACAATATTTGACATCATAAATAAATGTCAGCATAGGTAAATGTAATGCTTATGTTGGCACTTGCAGCAGGCTCAACTTTTAACTTTAAAGAAAATTAGCCTATGATTCTGTTTTATTTTATTTTTATTTTTTCGATGGACGAAAGCCAAAAAGTTTATTAATCAAATAAAAAGTACAAAATTTACATGTCTCATCTAACTGTGTAAGCACAAAAAGATGCCACAGGAGCACGAGCCTGGAGCACAATGTACTTACTCCAGAATAGGAGACTAACGATAAGAATCAATTCGAAGATACTGAATCCAAATGCGTTCCATCATTTCTGATTTGAGGGAGGAATCAATATCTTTTTCTGGGCCACCGTAATAACACCGCGTGCAGATGAATTAATGCCCTGAAAGATGTGGTGTCTACGACGCTCCCATATCGACCATAGGAGCCAACCGGAACCAAGATGGAATGCCCTTTGTTCAGCTGGAGGCCATGCGTTGGGATAGCACGCCAAGAGGATGCATCGGCAGGCATCGGCAGTCCAATGTACTGATAAACAAACCTTGTAGCCAGGACCACGCTGGTTGAACCTCAGGACAATCAAAGAGACAATGCTCAAGAGTCTCAATGTCTAAAAGACAGAGCGGGCATACTGCAGATATGCGAGGATCATAGCGATGTGGGAGACATTAACCCGCAGGCACCTGTGGATAACCTGCCACCACAGTACAGAGACTTTAGGGTGGAGCAACCTATCCCAAAGCCATTGCCATGTACGACACAAAGTGGGCTCTGGAACCTGTAGGTGCCACCCATCTGGCAACTGGAGGGGCTGTGGTGCTAAAAGAAGGCGATATACTGTTCTGACAAAGTGCTTGCCTTTGTGAATATTTTCATGACAGTCCCATGGCACCCTTTCAGCAACACCAACTTGCACTATAAGAGGCAAATTTTCTGCGACCTTCTCCTAGATTAACATCTCTAGGAATGTTTGACCCTAAACTTTGGCTAGTTGTTGTCTTCTATTATATTTGCACTCATTCACAGGCGTATTGCCCCTCATTCTCCAACAATAGACTATTACCTCATGGGGCTAATCCATGGCAAATCATGCTTTCTATACCATAGAATTCCAACATTTCTAAGACCTAATGCAGAAGCCGTCCCCAAAATCCCTTTACAGTTAAGACATTCCTTGACTTAAAGGGCCTCTATAAACATGATCATGTTTTATCACTCATCGTCATTTGTTTATGCCAGGTTTGAACTTGCTTGCTTGCATCATATCTACTCTATATGGCAATATATAATTGGTAGTAGTACACACAGAGCAAATATAACATAGGAGCTGATGAAGCGAACGAGTACAAAGATGTAAAAGTCTGCAAAGGCTAGACGAGTCCATGGATTAAAATGCATAAGTCTGTAGTTGGCGTGAGTTGTTTACTATCCAACAGACCTCCAGCTCCTAGCTTTCATAGGAGGTTCAGTTAGCTTTCTGTTATGGTTTCAAATAAGTTCAAACAAAACTTGCAGTGACATAACCTTTATAAGATTAAATCATGGATATGCGACTTCTGCCATGCCTGCTCATGAGTAAACATTGAACTTTCTACAATCTTTACTAACTTCAAACTGAATCTGCACAACAAGTAAAAGGAAACTAGTTTCAAATTGTTAGTCATGAACAGTAAATGAATTCAAATAGTTTCAACAAGTGGCAGATACTGAGTTTGAATAGTTTCAACAAGTGGCAGATAATGAGTTTGAATAGTTTCAACAAGTGGCAGATGATATGAATGTTCATACAAAAAATGATCAAAGTGTGAAAGCAGCTCTAATGGAAAGCCTTCCTTATGGTTTCCCTCCATCTCTACTCTATAACTGTTTAGCAGGCCGAAGTAAGCATGCTAGAGTGGTAAACACAAACAGATTTGGATATGCTCCAGCATGAATACAAGGAACCTAAGCTACTCCAAAATCCGCAAGAACTGGTTGCATTGGGAACATGATTAACTCAGTATCCCAGAAAGATGGGCGTATTTACTACCTTCAAAAACACCTTAGAAGTTGAATCAACTTTCTCTTTTCTTAAGAAGGAAATTATACGAGGAATCATTGTCAAAATATAGACTATTATTTCATCATGCAGAAGCACACATTAATATGAAGAGCAGCAACACTAGCAGTATGACGGAGTCATGCTGCATTAATAAAACAGTGATTTTGTTGTAGAAGTAGAAAAAAACTTTGAGACCTGGTTTCATGGAATTGCATGACAACAACACATGTCCAACTTACAAAGTGCTACTTTTGCACTTTAGACATATGATGCAGGCTGGTGTAAAACACATTAAACAGTGTCACATTGACTTAATTCATGTTCCTTGTCAAAGAATTTAGCTTGGCGTAAAATTTTCATGCTTTTTCTATAAGCCATGGATTCTTGGCACATATAACAATGGCAACTACTGTTCTCGATATGCATGCCAAAAATAGAAGCCTGAATGATGCCATTAAGGCATTTCTATCACTTAGATGCCATATAATGGAATGCAATGATTGCAGCATATGCTCAGCATGGATATGTCAAAGAAGCCATGAGGCTATTTGAACAAATGCCATGAGAAAATTTGGAATTATGGAACCTTCTGAGTTAACTTTTGTAGGTGCCTTTAGCAAGTATTGTTGTCTAATAGCATTAGCAGGGGCCAAGGTGATACATGCTTAATATAATTAGTGTACAACTTGATTCAAATATTCGAGTGAGAAGATTCAAATATTCGAGTGAGAAATGTGCTGATTAACATGTATGGAAAATGCAATAGTTTAGGAGATTCCACATCACAACTAGTCACAATGATATCATATTGTGGAATGCTGAGATGAATGCATATACACAATGTGATACATGAAGCGGCCTCTTTGGGGAAATGTGGCTACAAGAATCCCAGCCAACTGCAGTTTCTTTCAATTATGAATGGTTTTTTTTAGAATGTATGGTAGATGTGCAATCTTGTTACTGCATATATGATGTTCAATAACTTTCAGCCACATGATACTGTTATATAGACTGACATGATTTCAGCTTATACCAAGCAAGAGCTGTTTGCCGAGGCCACCAAATGCTTAGAGATAAAGCAGAATTAAATGATATTACACTCAATATTGTCCTCAATTCATGTACCAGTGTCGCTAACTTAACAGAAGGGAGGCTAATTCCATGTTCATGATGGCTTGCAATATATCATGGGACATCCCATTTTTGGCTCCCTTGGATTCTCTAATGAAGCACGATACCCCTTGTTCTAGTTTTTTGAATCCCTTGTTATTATAATTTCAATCTCAAACATCACAAGCAGAAGCAAATAGGTTCAGTCCAAAATTACTATTCATACCTTGAGAACGCGGAGCTTGAAGCTGAGAAGAAAGACATTTCTTTAGCGTGAAGACGTTTCCTCCATAAATCTTCTATTTCTATCATGATGATGGATTTGTTGCCTTGAGTGGAGTCGCGTTTGACAAGCTTTCTAACCACATTCTTCTTTTATTTGCTCTGTCGCCTCTACCATCCTTAGAAAAATGCCTGCAATGCAAACATGACACCAAGCATGCATGCCTGGGCATTGCTTTTGGACGAGGTATAGGCCTAAGGCTTGTTATTGGAATAAAATAAACTTAGGCTCAGTCGTGCCTTCTCTTCCTTCCGCCTAAGTTTCTCATTCCTAAATTCATTCTTCTCCCAGTTTTATGAAACCTTAGACATTGGATCATCTGCAAATGATACTAGAGAAACCATGGTCGAAGAACATACTGAGAGGCTAATTTCAGGGCTTGTCTAATTTTTTAGACTGTTGATGCAAAATTTTACAGATCCAATGGTTGGGAACAATACCAGATGAGGTGGCAAGCAACGTGGACACCTTAGACTTTAGACTTTGAGAAAATCTTGCACCCCGGGTTAGGCAAGCCTGCTAATTAACCAACATAAATAAATTTGAGTTACGGGTGAATTGACAATTGTAGCTGGAGTATGGCTATGGTGCCGCAGATCGGGCCCGATGGACTTCCGTCAGACATTCCCATTATCGCTTACACGGAGAAGGTAGCTTATTGGATTCTGGATCTCATTCTTTAACTACTTTGCGAGAAATAGGGTGTTCTTAAAATTTGAATGACAGTAGTCACATAACACTTGTGTCATGCAAGCTACTTGCGGATCTGTTATCTTAATAATATTTTTGGAACAATCAGGTTTTGGAGGAGAAGGAGCTGCTTCTTAGAAAGTAAATTCTCTATGCCCATTTCCAATGTCTCTAGTAAAAGACGATAAGTTAGTTGTACTTTGAGTAGCAGAATCTTTTCAGCACGAAAAACTTATTTTCCTGATCCGGCTGCGGAAAAACTTATGCTGCATTTGTTATCTAAACGGCCACATAATGTAAACGCCCTAAATAATGTTCCGTGCCAGATACATACAGGATAATTACTCCAAGATCCGCAATGTTGAAAGAGAGCTTGCAGGGTTAGCGTTAGAAGTGAAGCTGACAGCAGGTCCCAAGAAAGCAGGCAAGTATTTGACAGTTGAAAGGCAAGTATTACATATTGTCCCCTTCCTCCTGTTGAAAGCCATTAAGGTGTTAAAGTACTCAGCATTCGTTACTAAAGGCATTGAGCTGCAGCTCTAGAACACTTGAGGAAAAAAATTGAGCTATCAACAGAGAAGATCAAGGTGGCAAGAACAAAAGAGGAACATGCTAAGAAGGTTTCTGGAACTAGTAATCTTGTATTATGCTCGAAAATCTTTGAAGATAATTAATTCAATTACATTTCAGGTTTGGGAAGCGGCAAGTAAAGCGTTGAAAGATGAAGAAGCATATAAGCAAACTCTTTGCGATGATTTGACCCGGTTGGTATGGGATCTCTCTATTCTCTGTTTGAACTAACAACTGTGTTCATCTGGAAAACGGATTTGCTATACAACCTATTTCCTTCTATTATTTATGTGGCACATGCATGGAGGCTTTGTTCCTTTCAGCTAACTTGGACTTGAAATTTATGTATAAGAAAATGAAAGAAAGAGAGAGAGACAATCTGAAGAACCAATGGATGTATGAAATCAAAGGTAGTATGGCCCTGCTAGGAGACCATGGAATTCCCTGATATATCCTACCTAAATAGTTCGTCTGATGTTTGCTTAAGAATCCAGGGAAAAAAACAGTCAATGTCTTAGCATGTCCAAGCTGATCTTGAATGTAGCCTGTTTTTACTTCTAGCTTTTTGTGTAATGCCTTTCGTCAGTGACTGCTCATTTACATTGTTTCCTTGTTGTGGCTCTTTCTTAATTTTCTCCGTCCGTTCCCCTTTGTGACAGTAGATCAGTGAAGTTCTCCCTGCTTTACTTGGGCCTTTTGGGGTTGTGACGTCTCTTGATTTGAGGATGTTATACCTGTTTTGAAAAAGTTCACGAACAGATAGAGCTACATGTATCTTATCATAGTACTTCATGACCTGGTGCACATCACTTAAGAGGCAATGAGATCTTCCTCATATGATGTCGTACAGGTAAATGGTAAATGCCGCGGTTAATATTTGTGATGAAGCCAATTGGAAAACTCATATTCTTTGGGAGGTTAATATAAAACCAATCTTACAACGAAGCCATTATCTGAAATGCCCAACAAGTTCTTCTTTGGTTGCACAGCTGCAGAAGAGTCTACCCAAATAGCTACTGCTCCAAATTACATGATAGAAACTGATTTACCAGATTAGGTGCTGCTAAGTAGTATTATAACAACTCATGGAAGAGCCCAGGGAACTAGTTAGTATCTCTTTTATTGAAAAACCGGAAGCTAGTTAAGTCTATTTTAGCTGAAGCCATATAAGAGGGGCTTGCTATGGGAATCCTGAAAATGGATTTGGTAGCATTGTTTTGTAATCGAGTAAGGGAAGCATATCCTCCGGCAATCATTGCTTGGATGGTGCGCTTGAAAATTTCATTCCTTGGTAGGTGTAAGCGCCTGCAACTTGCTGTTCCCTTTCCTCACGCAATGCCCATAAAGCTGCTTTTAGAAGACCTTTTGTTCCTCTGCAAATTCTAAATAAAGATTTTCAATTCACTGACAGAGGTTAACCAGCTCTGGGGAAGGAAAAAAGAAACATTTACTATTGAAGAGCTAGCAAGATTGATTAATCTCTACTGGATCAGAGTTTTGAACCTGCAAGGGGGTCATGAGGCTCTATTAGAGATTGGAAAAAAACTAAAGGAAGTTCAGCCCTGTGAAGATGCCACATCTGAGCTTGGATATTTGGGAGAATATGGTTTGGTTCTTCTATCTTGCTTATGTATTCTTTTCTAACTAGTATAGGATTATTGTTGCCTTGCTAGAGATGGTCCTTTTAGTGAACGGGCGCTTGGCCCATATCCAAGTTGACGATATAAGGCTGGTGCATGTCTATGACACCTGGCCCTTGAATAACATCTGCTGTGATATTGCAAAAATCATTTCTATAAAACTGCATATTTGTGGGAAGTTCTTTCAGTACCTCCTTGTCCAGGATATATGCAATTTGTCTACATCTGGTGACTAAGCTAAGATGAATCTCCTTTCTAAGGAGGTGGAGTGATGCAGCCAAATGACATCGGAAGGAGGAGATGGTTTTGGGTCAAGCCCATGCATATCATCACTCTTCGGCACCTTTCTGTGCAAGCCCTTATAAGGTTGCAATGCAGAAGTTGCAACCATAAGTATGGTTAAATGCTGGCTGATTCTTTCTGCTTTGCGTTTAATGTTTTTGTGTCTCCTCTTAGCACATCTTTAACCAAGGGGATCCTTGAATGAGATTCCTTTGAATGGCATACTCAAATAAGTCGTCAAAGGGGCCGCCGATATAAGATGTAAATGTTTGTGAGATATATTTGACAATGTGGACTATTTTTCTTTCCAAACATTTACAGTACCACATAAAAGTTGCATAATCTAGGCTTAGTTTTGGCAATAGAATAACTCAAGAATTTGTTTTATCTGCGATACTCATAGAATTGAATTACTGCAGCTAAACACTGTCTGACATAGATATTTCGGTTTATCTCTGCTCTGATAGGTACAAGAAAGCGCTGCAGCACAGTTTTCACGGCTGGAAGGTTTAAGAGAAAGGCTTGAAGCAATCAACCCAGAGCTGAGGATGACTGTGAATGATTTCAACAGTCAGAATGGCAGTTCCCATGTTGTAAGAATATATTTCTTGGTGTTTATGGTATGCCTGGCTAGCAAAACTTGGTGCTTATCTATTATACCTACAGGAGGAGAAGCTAATAGTGCCTAATAAGACAGAAAACGATGTAAAAGGCCAACATTCGTCTGTTCAATCTTTTGGCAAAGAACACCAGGATGGTCAAGTGCATCATACAAAATCTGCAGGGGGGCGTGACCATGCTGTTAACAAAGGCAGAGGCAAACTCGTGCTTCAGAAGACAAAAGGTGGAGCTAATTCCGGTTGGACAGGTGCAGGGTTTGACACTGGTGATGATATACCTTCTTGAGGCTTGGATGACTGCAGTCTGCCCTGCAGGGGAACTCCACAAAGATCAACTTGTCATGATGGAGACTGGCAGCTGAATGTCTATTCATTGGATTCTTTGATCAGTAGATGGAAGGCTTAGGTTATAGGAATTGTCAATCAGGCTGACAAATTTATATTCTAATCAAGATCTATGCAGTAAGTCCCATGAAGAAGCATGGTTAGCTAACCATAGTTTGATGACTTGTGATGAGACGAGAAATGACATTTAGGTCTTATGTGGTGACAAAATTGGTCCATTCAATATACATAATATTTGGTAAGTACAAGAGCATGAGGTTGGTTTTCGTGTCTAGTGCAAAATGTTTGCAGATTACAAACGTGAAACAAATGAAGAGGATCCGAAACAAAAGGGGATTGCAACGTTAAAGTTGGGGGGTCAAATGTAAACTTGGGGCCCTGCAGATGCTTCTATGAAATATTTTACTGGAAAATGACATAGGATCAATAGATGCCTTGTAGTTTGCATACGTTATGATTTGAAGGAGATGCAATGGATTGCTCCATGCACGAGTGAAAATAGTGTATTAGGTATGTCTAAGCTTTGCCAAGCTTGTACTTCCAGCTTTGTACTAGGAATAAGCTAGAAAAAATCAAAGACTTAATGAAGATTCTGCCTAAAGCTCTACTTCAATATTCAAAAGGGAGTAAGACAAGATTGCCTTTCCAGTTCTTATTGGTCTCAAAATGCATGTCTTTTTTGGTTCCCAAAGGGCACACCCTAGGCTAGTTTGTGAGGATGGAATATGCTTGGAGTATCTCTAATGTAAGGCATAGATTAGTGTGTAGGATGGAATATGAAGTGATATGCCATTTGGAGGGCCAGAGATAATAGCAAAAGAAAAGGGTATTTTCACATCATGTTTCCAAATCGGGTTCGCCTGAATATGCCGAGAACTATGAGCTTGCATGCATTCATCGATCGAAGAGCATGCGTTCCGGCCTCTGATTTCATTTTGGTTAGCTTATAACTTTTATTAGTTTACACCCAGCCTTGGTATGGATCTAGAGTTCCTCAACTTTTCCCTATTTGTCCCTGGTGGATTTCTTTTTTACTTCTCAGGGGTTTTTCTTTGATGATAAGTGCCATCGTTTCACCTTTGGGCCAGGGACTCAGATGTGGAATGCTAGGCATATTGATCATTTTGAGAGATGTTCAATAGTAACTTGGTGTGCTCATGGTAAAAAATGAAAGGTGATAAATATCTATGCACATAATCAAGCCAGGCATAGAACGACCTTGTGGGCCAATGTGAAGAACAAATTGAAACACTGTGACAACAGTGGATTCTAGTCGGGACTTTAACACGGTGGAAAATAGCAGTGATACATATGGGAATGGGGCTGATGTTGTATATGGATTTGAAAGAGAGCAATGGTTGACCATGCTTAATGAATCGGCATTCATTGAACTGCAAGGTGATCCCAGCTTTACATGGTGACAGTTGGATTGGAGATGCCAAGGCCGATGCGCGGCATGATAGGTGTTATGTAAGTTCTCAAGTCTTGCAAGAAGTGAACATGTCCTTGTATCGTCATAATCTCTTAGAGAATTCCATTTCAGATCATAATCTGCTAATAATCTGCTCTTCTCAAGTTAGTACTTTTAAACCACTAAAAATAGTCTTCAAGTTGACTCTAGATTTCTTAAGGATGAAGTTTTCAAAGATCATTATAAGTAGATTTGAACTGAGGCTAGCAGAAATAAAAAAAAGAACGGAGGCAATGAAAACATGTGCCAAACTTAGGGCCGTAACAAGTTGGCTAAAGAAAATGCTTTGTTCGATTCATTACACATAAAATTGACTGAACTTAGAAGAAATGGTACTGGTTCAGGTAAATGAGAAAAAGTAGTTCTAGAGGAAATTAAAAGACTAGAACTACTCAAGATTCAACAAGTTAGGGTTAAAGCAGGGTTGACATGGATCAAAGAAAGTGATAAATGTACAGGTTTCTTCCTCAGGGTTGCAAGGCAAAGGAAGCAGTCAGCCACGTTGTCTTCACTACAATTGGAGAATGAATCCATCATTCGGAATCCACAACATGTGAAGGAGGTTGCCTTTAGATAATTTAAAGAATTCTTAAAAAAGGCGGATATAAATTTTCAAGATTGCTTCGAGGAGTTGATTCTCTCAAAGGTGGTATCTAAAGTATCTGCAACGCAAAGGGAACAACTCGGGCAACCATTATCCATTGAAGAAATGTGTGAGGCCGTCTTCTCTTTGGCAAAAAATAAATGCTGGGGTATGGATGGAATTCCAGCATAATTCTTCCAGGATTCTTGAGAGGGGGTGCATCCTTTTGTGTATAGTGCTTATCAGGATTTTCTACAAGCAAATAAGCTCGACAACAAACTAAACACTAGGCATATCACCTTAATTTTAAAGGTGAAGGAACCAAAGCCCATAGGTGACTGGAGACCTATTACACGTTGTTGTCAACCTTCTACAAAATTATAGCAAAAAGATATGCAGAGAAGTTAAAACCTATTTTTATGATATATATATATCTAAAAATATCTTTAATGCATAATTCGGGTATGTATTTGAGCATAATCTAGGTATGTTTCTTCACAGCATAATTTCCATTAGTTCTTATTCAAAAGCCTCTTTCCATGCTAATTTGCAGGGCCCCTAAGGAATTTGATCCTAAATTATCCACTTTTCATGTTGAAATACCTCACAATTACAGAGACAGTCATGAAGCTGCATAGGTCAGCACGGGCTACGGTGGTGTGCCAGGGTGAACCCTCCGCCTTTTTCTCCTTAGGCAGAGGGGTGCGTCAGGGGTGCCCTTTGGCGCCGTTTTTGTTTACGATTGTGGCGGAGGACCTGTCTCTTTTGTTTTTGGCTGCAGTGGAGGAGGGGGTGGTGGATGGGCTTCGGATGCAGGATGGTAGCCAGCAGATTATTAACCAGTTCGCCGATAACACTTTCCTCTTCTTGGTGGCAGAAGAGAGGAATCTGTGGAATGTGAAGGGTTTGCTGGATACTTTCTCCTTGGCCTCATGCATTCTTCTGAATTGGGGTAAATGCGCCGCATTTATGGGCCCAGCTGACTCCGCCTCCCTTTTGTTTGGCTCTATTCCCTTGGAAGGTGCTTCCAGGTAATGTGTGTACTAAGTTGTTGGGTATTCCCTTTGGAGGGAATGTTTCCATGGGGAGGGTGTGGCATGAGATTTTGCAGGGGTTGCAGAAACACCTCAATTCGTGGAAGGGTAGCAAGTTGTCCATGGCAGGTAGGATCACTATTGCCAAGTCAGTACTTTGTAGCACTCATGTGTATACAGCATCTGCGATGTTAGCTCCTAAGGGTAAGATACATGCTTTGGATAATATTGTTCGAAATTTTGTGTGGGGCGGGGATGATGAAGGGGCGGTTGTTAAAGTGGCTTGGTGGAAGTGTCTCCGCCCCCGGGAGGATGGGGGCTTGGCCATTCTGGATTTGACGCTGCATAGTAAGGTGTTGGTCTCCAAGTTTGTTTGGAGCACTCTGCAGGATGGAGCATCTTCTCCTGGTGCGGCACTGTTGTTGCAGTCTCTTCGCCATTGTGTGGCGTTTGGGAAGTCGTCTGTGCATGTGGAGTTGCCCTGGGCACTGTTGTATGATCTCCGGCCTTTCCCACATGCATCCTCTTTTCTCACGGGGGTGTTGTGGGCTTGGGATCATGTGCGTGTGCTCTTCCAGCTAGATTATGCCTCAGTTTATCACCACTCTTCTCCTTTCTTGTGGGTTCCTCTACCCCCATGCGCACTTGCCCTTGGCTGCCACTGTGCATGCTTTCGGGACCTTGAGTGCCCGTTGGAGGCGGAGCTCTTTGTGCTCCTTGGAGGATTGGTATTGGGATGGTCAGCTAGCTTCGTGGAAGTTCTTTCGAGCTCGCTTTTGCCTGAGGGGCAGTGACCGGGCTATCTGGGAGAAAGTGGCAGGGAGTATTCCGCTATACATACCTATAGTCCCTCAGGATGATGTGGTGGTGTAGGTTTGGAAGGTTCATCCGGATGTTGTGGCTTCTTGTTTTGTGCGGTCTTGTTACGGGTCTTTGGCTATTCATGACACTCTGCCCCCCCGGGCAAGTGGTCTCTGCAGCTTCGGGTTCTCGATGGCCTTCGGTTTGGGCGTGGGCATGGAGCTCACTTCCCCACCGAAAGGTTAGCGTGCTATACAGGGTGGTGCACCATTGTATCGGGGTGAATGCCCTTGTGAGTCGGTTTAGGCGGGTGTGAGCCCTCTACGCCCTTGTTGTGGCCTTCATCGTGAGGCCCTGTGGAGCATTATGCGGTTTTATGCCCTCACTTGTAGGCTGCACAGGATTGGGTCGGGGCTCTTTTGAGCCGAGATTGACTAGCCGGCGATTCTTTGCTTCATGTGTATCCTGGTGCTTGGCCGCTCTTGCAGTAGCAAACCTTGCATCTGTGTGTGGCTTGGTTGGTGTGGCTGATTTGGAAGCGGCAGCGGTTGTGGATCTTCGGGGGATTGACGACTGCGGCCTCTCTCGATTCCTCGACTTCGGGTACAAGCTATTTCAAAGCTTTCTGGTGTTCCCGGGATTAGTAGAGCGGAAGTTTGCCATTTGGCGGGACTTCTTGGGTGTTGTAGATGGTGATGGTCGGTTTGTACAGCAGTAGAGTTGCAGTTTTTCTGTGAGTTTGTTGTAGAGTGTCGAGGTATCACTGTCTCTTTGGGGCAGTTCTCCTTCCTCCTCACTTGCTTTGTAACATTACCATTCTTTGAATATATTGATGACACAGTTCTTCAAAAAAAATAGAAATACCTCACAATTGCTTGCCAATTAACAATGAGAGGAAGAAAAAATTTAATCATGCTGCTGATGAAAATGCAATGAGAGCAGAGGGAAGAATGAATATTGATTTATGGACAAGCGGGGAATTATATCCAAGCGGCCATATCTTAAATATGCATCCCCAATTTCATTCTCCAACGGAGCTACTTAAGTTTGTTTCTAAAGGAAACCACGGCCTGCTGAGTAACTGCAAAAATTTGATAAGTGGGTATAGTGACTCAAATCTTAAAGCCTCTCTTCAATAGTCTGCAATAAGTAATTTCCATCTCAAACATCAACATGATGCTTTAGTTAATCACAACCTTGCTTTGTCCAAGGAAAATGCATTCTTGATAGATTCTTGGACATCATCAATGTATGAGATAAAGAAAGAAGTGCCCAGTTGGAACAAAGGCTTTAAATGGAAAGCTCAAAGTCTAAACGTATACTGGAAGAAAATGAAAAACTAGAAAATAGAATGAAGAGGTTCACTCCATTAGGAGCACGCGAGAGAGTTAGATCGATGAAACCAATTGGTATTTTTGATGGTGGAGTGAAAAGAAGAGTTAAGGTTATATCAAAGAACTTATGGATCCATCAATGGATTGTAAAAAGAATAAGGAAGCCAACCTTGCTGCGCTATTGAAAAAAATCATGAATAAGAATGACATATTAAGGTTAATAAATCTTCTAGGTGCAAATTTGTTAAGAAAAGCCATCATTGATAATGTTCTACAACAGCTAAGTGAACAGGTAAGTGATGAACAAGATGTGGATCAGGTCCAATATGCTTGTGATAATGCTGTTGTCCGTAGAAATGCTTATGTATAGTTGTTTAAAGCTTTAAAATCTTCTATGATAGTAAAGGAAGTGATAATGCCAAAAAGTTTCTAGAAAATAAAAGACTTTTTGGGGCTAATGATGCATATAGAAAGCCATATCAGCTTGGAAGCTTTGGATTAACATGCTGCCAAAGAGGAGAAGATGAAGCAACTAGCAGCAAATAATTTTGTGTTTAACGTATAGAACAATTCTTGGATTGATTTAGAGAGTTTGTTGAAGCTCATGGCAAGGTATTATGACATGAAAGTAGATGAATGTGATGGTAAGATCGTTGGAAACTGTTCAGTTCAATTGGAAGAGAATTCTTTTGTGACTTGGGATATTTCAAGTGCCTAAGGGAATCTCATGAAGTCTTAAAATGGGTATTTGATCAAATGCCAATACCCAGCCTCATTGCCTCTCATGTTCTAGGCAAAAAACTCATAGTTCTACACTAGAATACATGAAGTTGAGTGTCACTTTATTGCAGACCCTAAAAATATTAAATGCATGTTGAATATGAAGCATGGTGGAGCCAAAACGATGGAGGTTTTGCTGCTACACTGCAAAACAGAGCACAAAGGAAAAGAATGGAGAAGTTCTTCAAGCATCTACACCAAAACAAAGCACAAAAGGAAGCAATAGAAAAGGTGTTCAAGCATCTACAACAAAACAGTGCAAAGGGAATAGAAAAGTCAAGCATCTAGAAGCATATTGGATTGCGGCCAAGACCTTGCACCATGTCAAGAGGAAGAGGATAGTTCTTTGAATCCCGTGCTTCCAATTGAATTCGAAAAGGTCCATATTCGTACATTGCATGCTTTCTTAAGAATAGTTGACAAGATGGTATATTTGAGCATATTGTTTGCATAGAACAAAACACCCGCTTCTTCTAGGGATGCTAGTCTTCGTTGATGCGTTGGAGAGAACAACGAAATGACAAGGAAGAAAGTACATAAGAAAGTATCTAAGCATGTACAAGACAAGGACATAAGTACATAGTCTCAGTAATATTGCGGCTACCTTTGAAGTATATATTGGGCAAGAAAGACGTGTCCAAAGGTGCTTTATCTAAAATTTGGCTTTGAAAAGGCATATGACAGTGTGAGCTGGTCCTTTTTGGAAAAGATGTTGCTTGCTTTTGGCTATGGACAAAATCTAGGCAGATAGATCATCAGGAAAGCCTGGAAAAAGGCCGAATAGCTTGGATATAGAGATTTAGATCGGATGGATTTCAAAAAGATAACTACATGGATATTCTGGAAGCGATACCTTTTAAGGGATTTAAGAACAATATCAGCTCTATAGGCCAAAGTTCACCATCCAACCAGGCCATCCGGGCAAGAGAACGTTCGAGAAAGAACTGAATTTTGGAGATAGAAAAGGAAAAGGAAAATGGTAACTCAATAGAGACAGTAAAGATTTCATTCTAGCAAGAACCAAATCTAGAAAAGGCTAAGAGAAAGGTAATTCAATAGAAGCACTAGAGATTTCACTCTCTGAAGTGCAAAATCTAAGAAAGGAATTTAAGAACAGAATTAGAAGAAAGATATAGGCCCCAGGCAGATCAAGAAATGGGTTCATGCTAAAATCGTCTCGGTGCAGTCGTTGCAGATCAGAAGCTGGTCGCCTTGGTCACAGAAAGTTGTCAGTTTGCTACTGCCACTTTTGTTTGCCTCTGTACATCTCTCCCCTCTACCTTCAATTCTATTATATATTTGTTACAAAAAAGGATTAGCCAAATTTAGTTATCCATTTTCTTAATTTTAATGACAGTCCATAGATATTCTCAATAATAGTTTAATCGATAACATGGCCTCGATAGATTTTCTTTCTTTTCTCTTCTCTTTCTCTTACTCACATAGCCGCTCCCTTGAGCACCTCCATATCACCAATTTTTTATGAAAATTCCACTGGATTCTTCATCAAAGTTCCTTTAAGATTCATAGATTCCTTAGGTTCCTTAAAATTTCACAAAGATTTCCCTAGTTTCACTAAGATTCACATGGATTCTCCAAGATTCCTTTAAGATTTCGTTATATCCTCTAATATTCCCTTGAGTTTCCCCTAGACTATCTAAGATTATATAAAGTTCTCATAGATTTTCTAAGATTCTATAAGAACTCCCTTAGATTCTCCAAGATTCCATAAGCACCGAGATTCCATGATTATCCCTTTAGATTCATCAAGACTCTTTCCAAGATTTTCTTGAACTTTCTTAAGCTTTTTAAACCCGATTGTGCGAGTTCCCACAACAACAAAATGATTCCAAATCACCATTTATTGGAAAGCTTGAGCCAATGGCATGGAGCCCATCTTGATTCGACCATGTACTGTGAATTGCGCCCATCCAAAGGATGTAAAAAAGGAAGCTTCCTAGAAGTTAACAAATTAATTGCTCCTTTAAATTGCATTTTCCTTGCATTTTAAGATTTTTGTCCCCTTCTTCCAACAGGATCAAATGCCACGATCCACCTTCTATGCGCCTTCCCAATTACATTTGACAGCCTAGATTTCGCATTCGAATCCTTTGATCCGATGTTAGAGCTATGGTGCATGCCTCATGCATGACCCAACGCAGATTCCGTCTATCCCTTTGATCTGACAGCTTAGAGACATGGTGCATGCCCCATGCATGACCCGTGCATGCCCCATGCATGACCCGCATCATGCATGAAGGCCCTTGATTGCACCATCTTCTTGTCAGCCCCAAATCGATGGCATTCGGACATGTTAGAATCAAGACACCAGGACACATAGATATAGCAGTAAGTATATTACTTCTTTTTTTGAAGGATGGAAAAAGTATATGAATCAAAAGTAAACATTAGGAGATGTACATGTCTCATCTAGTTGTGTAAGCACAAGAAAATGATCTTGAAACACGAGCCTGAAGCATTATGTACTCATTCCAGCATAGGAGGCTAATGATAAGAATTAATTTGAAAATGTCTTGGAAAATGTGCAGCTTATTACGCTTCCAGATTGATAGTGGTAACTAACTAGACTCTAGATGACATATCTTTTGCTTAGCTGGGGCCCATGCATCTGAGTAGGATGCCAGGAGAACAGATTGGCTATCCAATATAAACCTTGGAGCCAGGACCATGTTGGTTGAACTTCTGGACAAGAAAGAGACAATGCTCCAGTGTTTCGGGATCTGAAAAGCAAAGCGTGCATACTGTAGAGATGCAAAGATCATAGCAATGCTGCAAGGCATTTACACACAGACACATATGTAAAACTTGCCACAAAAGTACAGAAACTTGAGATGGAGCAATTTATCCCAAAGCCAGCACCATTACCGAGTTCACATAGAATACTAGTGCGTATTAAACGGGAACAAATCATCTAAATGGGCACAAAAGGAATATTTCCCAAAGTTTTTTATTTTATTTTTTTAAAAAGCACTAATTGAGGTAAAAAAAAAAAAGACATAAAATTGTATTTTGACACACCTCCCTCCCCCAAAAAAAAAAAAAAAAAAACATTTTTTTGTATGTCAAAGTGACACTTTTTCAAGCAATTAGAATTTTTTTTCATGTATGTTCTTTGAGAGAACTCCTGTTTTAAGAGAATGTAACTTTTAACCAAAAATAAAAATGAACTAATAACTGAAATTATAGTATATTCAAAAATTGAAGATAAAATCTTGATATTCACAAACAAAATTTACAGTATTTTTAAAATACTCAAGTTATGTGCAAAAGTGTGAGGAGTGATGAGAGAAGGACCAAGCACAAAAGACAACGATTAGAGTTCTTTGATCCAAACGGGCCAACAAATATCCGGTTTTTCATCTGTCTTATAAATTAGAAAATTTCTCTTGTTTAAATAGCAGAGATAATAATGAAAAAGGGATGATGTGTTCGAACACGTGGAACCCTTTTTGTATTCTGGAATACACTTGCTATTGGGAAATAGCGAGACGGAAAAAAATATCAAATCCTTTTTGTATTCTGGAATATGCATCATATTTAGGAATGGCGAAAGGGAAAAACAAAGCAACATCATTTAGTTTTTTCGGCATTTTCTATTTAATTCAATAACCTTGCAATTTTTTGTTTGGTTTGTGGGGTTACATGATCATGGTTCTAAATAATAAAGGGATTCAAAGTAACCTAGTAGAAAAAATAAAAATGTAGTTGAAATAGCATATACTAAATCGTAATCACCTTAATGTTTTGATCTTAACCCCTAAAATTGCCATTTCAAGTGTTTGATATGTTGACACAGCACATATTAAATCGTAATCACCATGAGTTTGTGAATTGAACCTACAAAATGGCCATTTCAAATAATTAATATGTTTTTTAGAAGGAAATCTTCCAACGGGAGTGCTGCAACACTCACTTTTAAACCTTATTGTGGGTCTTGGGATCCGTAATTGCCATCCATTTAGCAATGGAAGAGGCCGTGGAGCTAAGAGGAGACGATATATGGAGCAAACAAAGTACTTGCTTCTATGAATATCCTCATGACAGCCTCATGACTTCGTTTATCTGACACTAACTTCCACTATGAGAGGCAAGTTCTCTGCTACCTTCTCCTATACAATTACATCCCAAAGTGAGAGTAAGAATTTTGCTTGAAACATCGGCCATGACAAGAGGCGACCACCTTAGAGACGACACCTGCTAGGACCCGTCGTCTCTGTGTAAGGAGGTGATTTGATGCAACAAGTAGAGGTGCTAAAAGGTCTGGCGGCAATAGAGCCCACCGTTACGGAGTATCTATACGCGACCAAAATAGATGTTTGACCGCATCTCATGCTGCCAAAAATTCTCTTAGAAAAGGAGATGCATTTGAAAAAGGCTCAAGAGGGTGAAATAGACCCCAAGGAAGAACTGGTATGACTGCCTTTTTGCCTAGAGGGATACAATGACCAAGAGATTGTTTGAGAAGGCGTAGACCAGAAAAGTGATGTTCACCATTCAAGAGTCTCTAAATGAATTTTGAGATGAGGACCTTATTCTGCAGTAAAAATTCCATCATAACCACGCCATCTGCCCACTTGGGGGAGGGTGCATTTAAACCAAGCCACCTTAACTGTAGCCTCCTCCTCTGTGCCGGCCCATATGAAGTTTCGGACTATTGCAATGAGCTTTTGTACTTCAACCTGTGGCGCTAGTACAAGGAAGCCATACAAATATGGGTACTACTGAGAACTAATTTGGCCACTATAATGCAACCAGCAAGAAATAACCTTGCAGTTGACCACCAAAATAGGTGTTTCTCCTACATTTGCCTGACATTGCCATAGCCCAACCAACTGCCTCTTGGCCTTGCCTAGCCTGGCCACAGCCCTGCCATAGCCTGCCTAGCCCTGCCAGACCTGACAAGCCCTTGCCATAGCCTAAACCTTGCTTGACGTGCCATACCCCCAGTCATGGCCACAGAAGCAGCCCAGTGTCCGGACTCACCCCTAGGAGGTGAGCTTCCCACTGCACCACGGCCCCCACCTGGGGCAAACCCGGCCGCGACCCTGCCGACCTCCCTTGGCCCGAGCCTGCACAGGGAAAGCCAAGAAGGGCCACCAAGGAAGCGGCCCCGTGCAGACGCAGTGGGCAAGGGAGAGACATCCTCCATGAAGAAGGAGGCCGGGGCCAAGGCCCACACAGCCAGGTCGGCTCGGCAGCCGGAAGTTGGCTGCTCAGGCCCCACAGGGCCCCCTCCGTTGGCAGAACCTTGGGCCGCCATCCAAGCTGGGGTTGAGGCCAATAGTGCCCGCATTGCGGGCCTGGAGACGGAGATGGAGTCTCCAACATCCCACGTGTTGCGCAGACAGTTGGTGATAGCGAAACAATAGATCACTGAGTTGGAGACCCAAGCACACTGGCTGGACGACAGCATCCGCTTGGTGCACTCTGAGAGGCAACCAAGACGGCAGTGCTCGCACATGCATCACCGCATGGATACCCCGGACGCCGGAGACAGGGCAGGGGACCGGCGTAGCGTGAGACACTTGCAATCACGTCTCAGCTCCGCATCGAGGTTGATGAGGCCAATGCCATGGCACGGCACGTAAAGACCACACTCCAGTTGGAAGTTGAGGAGGCTATTGGTGCAAGACGAGAGGTTCGCGGCGCCTTTGAAGTTAACCGTGCAAAGATCGAAGCCCGCCGGGAGAAAAATTTGGCAAGGGACGGGGAAATGCGGGAGCTCCGTCTGTCGTTGCCCGGAAGGCAAGGAGCCTCTAAGCGAGGCACATGAACAATGGCGGCACTGCACGCGGGAGATGGCAAGACAGGACCAAGCCTTGCAAGAGCTGAGCTCCAGACTTCAGAGAACAGAAGCTGCAGCACATGACATCACCAGTACCACAAGCCCAACAACCTGTAAGACGTCAATCAGGATCACCTGGTCAACTTTGAGCATATATGGCGGCGCCCTTATCCCCGTCCCTTATATTTCCCGCACCATCATCACGCGTGCCGCCACCACTAGAGTGGGCGACGGAGCCACCACTTGGTAGTTTGGGGCCTGCCGGAAGAGCTGGAAAAGAATCTCACCTGGAAGATACACGCACAGATCCTTGGGCGCATGACGTTTCCTGGTCCAGGACCTGCTCGGTTCTGCGACCAGCCGGTGTGGGGTCGGCGCCCGAGGCCACAGCCCGAAGTCGTGGTGTTCCGCGGTTCGCGGATGCCGCGAGTTCGAGAGCCATCTTGCGGCAGGGGCAAGTTCTTGAAGGACACATCTACGTATGTGGCGGGGATCTTACTCGGTGCAACGGGGAGGCACAGCCAGGAGGGAGTTCGCCAGGGTCAGGGACGCCCGCAATCGACCAAATGCTGCAGCTGCACCTGCTCAGCCAAATGCTACCCCTGCTGCCTCCGCTCCTGATCCTCCGCAATCTGCCCCTACAACTCGGTCTGCTCCCGCTCAGCCAAATGCTGCCCCTGCGCCTCTGCTTACGCTTGTCCATCGCCCCCACAACTCGGTCTGCTCCGGGCTTTGGTCCATCACAATGACACCGCGCTACACAAGCATCTCCCACGGCTCAATAGGGTGTGCCTCGGGTGGTGATCACAGGCTGTCGGGGTTTTCCGTGGCAGAAGGGCGATAGCCTCAATTCAGTAGCTGTGGACATGGACCTCATCTTCCTCATGGAGACATGGGAACACCCAGGCCACAGGCTGCCCGATCTGCCAGGGTACCTGCATTTTTCAGTGTTCAATGGTTGTACAGGGAGACGTGGGCACGGTGGGGTTGCCTACTACTAAACAGAGTTTAAAATGAAACGCACTTATTTAAGAAGTGCGTTTGAAAGATTCCTTTATAAAAATTAAGAACTTGAAAAAAACACACAAAATAGGGAACAAAATAGATTGTTGAGCAATTAGCATTCGGGACACCCCAAAAAAAGCAACATTTTTAAAGCCTTTTCATTTTTAAAAGAGGGAAAAAAACAAAATGCTTGTTTTTGAGGAGTGAGACATTAATTTTGATAACTCAGTAAATATTTATTGTTAAAAACAGAGGGAAATATAGTTTGTCTTTTTGCAAGCTTAATATAAGTACTAAGAAAGTCAGACATTGGAAAGATAAAGAGTGTGAAATCATAGAGCAAGAAAGAGTTATTTCAATCAAGCATTGTTGAAGAGACAAAGCTTTCAGTTTAAAAATCCTCATCAAAATATATTATAATTATATAGTTTACAATGGTAGTAGTTGAGAACTCATGCGTATAAATTTATAGAGGTGGGAGAGGTGGCTCTTCCCAGTCCACGGGACTCTCGTACCCTTTGGGATCTGGCTCTTGCGAGCTTACAACAGCCGAGAGACGCCTCGCCGATTCCAAACCTATTGGCACGAGGCGGTTTCTCTGCGGCTCGGGCACCACAGGGCTCAAGTCAACAAACTCCACCTCCTCATCTTTTTTCACGTAAGTGGAGGTCGTATTTACGTGTAAGTGCCCTTAACATCGGCTGGCACCGTTCTTTGCTCCCGGTTCCTCGTTTTCATCGGAAAAGGATTAGCAAGAGCTTATCACGGTCTGATGAAACTTACTTTATCACGGGTCTATGTCGACGGAGACATTGCGCCCTAGCAAGAAGGCAAACTGGCGTGGTGCCTGATCGAAAAAGGCATCTAGGATCCGGTCTCGGTAGAAAACCATCGTATCAAATTATTAATAAGCCATTGTATTTCGATAATGGGACACCACAAACGCCTTTGTCGGCGGGGTCTCTCAATTTACGCAAAACAAATTTGGGGCTGAAAATGCATTGCAGGGAGGAGTCTTCTCATTCTGCGTGTTAAAATGAACCATGTTTTTTTTGGCGTCCGCGCTGTAAAAACCTATATGAAAATGCTCGAAACAACTCACTAAGCGCGGACCACCACCATGACCCTTGACGTTTGTTTTAAGCCTGCCAAGCAAAGCAGCAATTACAAATTAGTAGAAAGAAAACAAGGAAAACAAGTTAGCCGAGTAGTGTAGCGGTATAAACTTATACCACAGTTGCCTTGCTGTATAAATTTATACCACGGCGTGAAGCCGTATAAATTTATACAGACATTGCCTTGCTGTATAAATTTATACCACGGTTGTTCCAGCCTTTAAAAACGGATGTGGTATAAATTTAAACCGTGGAGTTACTGTAAAAAACAAGCGTTAAATATAATGCTTACCAAACGCAGTTTTCGAAGCCGGCGTTACAGACCGCTCCCATAGGTTTAAGCACCGACATCGTCTGCAGGTCGGAATGAAAAATGATGACCCTCCAGTTTTCAGATGTCGTGACTTCTTTTAGGCCATCCAAGAAAGAACGGACTTGCAAGTGAGTAAAAGCCTCCTCGTCAAAAGTGCTATCCTTGATTTTGAAGCCGTAAGGAATATCTGCAATGCATAATGTAAAGTTCTGTTTGTCTAAAAGAGTCCCCGACCTCGTCACGGTCACCTTCGAACAACCACATCTTTGGGCGTCGACCAAATGTAGTAAATCTCTAAGTAAGTAGTGTCAAAAGCGGTGGTGGCGACCTCTTTACCCTGTTCAATTGCCTTAAGCCTATGCCTCTCCTCCTTGGCCCCTCTGAACCCGGTTTAAAAATCCAGTTGGTAGCCCCTTCTTCTTGTTCTGTAAGAATAATGTGAGATAAAGGCACAAACACGAAACATATTTTACGCAAAACCTACCCGACCCCTTCGGTTAACGGTGCTCTCGATATCTTGTCTGCGGTGCAACTTGGGTACAAAAGCCTGCACTCCTCCCAGTCCTCTAGGTTGAGCTGCTTCATTAGTTCGGCCTGGCAGGTGACAATATCTTTCTGACTGCAAAGGGAAAAGTATTGTAAGACAAAAAAAGATAGAAAAGAACACGGCATAGCAAGTGAGGCTTACGTCTTAGCTTCCTTAGCCATCTCGTCTAATGTAAATTCTTTGGCAACTACTTTTTCCAACAAGCGAACAAATATTTCTTTGCTTTTGAGACCCTGTAACTGCGTCCAGGGTACAATGCTCATATTTTTCTGTTTTGATTCACCTCCTTTTTTTGGTTTCTTTCCTGCGGCGCTAGCTTGTTCTTTTAGCTCACCATCCTCGAACATACAAAAAATTCTCTCTTGAAGATCCCACACCTGTAAATGGTCAAACGAAGTTCAGTGTTGATTGGCGTAAGAGAAAGGACACTGCGACTAAGAACGGTATAAATTTATACCCTGCCCGCTCGCGGTCTAACTTTATACCCTGTCCGGACGAGGTATAAATTTATACCGCGACAGGGCACGGTATAAATTTATACCGCGTCCGGGCTCGGTATAAATTTATACCGCGACCGGGCCCGGTATAAATTTATACCGCGTCCGGGAACGGTATAAATTTATACCGCGACAGGGCACGGTATAAATTTATACCGAGCCCAGGCACGGTATAAATTATACCGCGACCGGGCACGGTATAAATTTATACCGTCACCAGGCTATTACACACTTCTTCTAACCACTTTTTCACACTACAGAAGATTGAATTAAAGCTTTTACTTACTTGACCATCTCGGAAAGCGAGCTGAAAGTAGTTATCGTACTGTTTGACAGCCATAATGGGCTTCTTATCCGAATCATAACTGAGGCAGCACTCTGTCACACAGGCTTCTCGAAGCTCTTGAAGCTTGTTCTTTTGTTTTTTGAAGTCGTCTCCATGCACTTGTTTGAAATCCACGTACTCTCGGTGCATGAAGCGAATCTTGTCTATTAGGCTCATTTTCAGTCTAAAGTCATTGTCGAGATTGTGACTCACGGCAATGACTTTTGCCTCTTCGTCTGTTACGCCAACGTAAATATGCGCTTCCACGCTTTTCCACACTTCGTTACGGCTTTCTTCCTTTGATAGTTCTTTTCTTGCCTTGTAACTGTGTGCGCCTCCAAGTACATAATAGGTGTAATCTTCGAAGTCTGCTTTTTTGTAATCTTTTAATTGGTTGCACTGACTTCTATCAACCATCACAACCAGTGGCGACACATGCGCATGAGGATTTCTTCTCATTCTTTGCTTAAGGATAGCCACATGTGCCGCGTACAACTTTCGGACCTGAAGCACTCTGACCCCATCTTCATTCTTAGGCGGCCTTTTTATAGTGCTCAATGTTAAAGAAATAGTCTGTTTGAGCAGTTTAGTTTCATTAACCCACTTGAGAATAGCACTTGACTTATCTGCGGGCTTCACAACGATATCTGCTCCAGGAGCCTTCTGAAGAGCTTCTGCTGACTCCTCTATAGTCAAGGGCTTTGTTTTTCTAGATTTTTTCTTGGTGGGAGGCTGTGTATCTACTACAAGGGAATGTTTCCTGCCCTTTCCCTTTATTACCACTGGTTCCTCCTCTTCCTCTTCCTCTTCTTCTACTACTTCCTCGTCCTTCTCTTCTTCTTCGTTATTACCTGGGTACCATAGACCCTTGACCAACACCTTTTCATCACACAGCACTATTGACATCAAAATTTCTACTATGTCCTGTAATGCAGGGTTAAGTTAAGAGAATGACGATATAAATTTATACGGAAAGCAACTAAGAAACACTTACAAAGCCGTTCTTGTAATTGTCCGCAATGTAATCATACACGTCTTTGGGCTTGCACATGCTTATTCTAAGCATTCTACTATTCAGAACATAGTAGACCTCCCCCTTGTCATGATTGCACTTCATCAAAACTTCATCATCGCTCTCTGTAGTAACAAGGCTTATAATTTCGCCAGCAGGGTAATACTCATCAGACTTGTACTTGCCCTTCCCTGATTGATGGCACAAGTAAAGGTACGCCTCAGTGGGTTTGCTCTCTCTTGCTCCCCTGTGGACGTACCAAGTCTGTTCTTTTAGTTCATAAGTCTGTGGCTCTGGTGGTGCAGCCTTTGATGATTGGCTTCCGTGTACAAACCTTATCTTAGGTCTGGAAAAAGCGTAAAAAAAACCATTTTTATACAAGAAACAGAACCTTTTTCGACTTTTTGAAACACAAAAACAGTAAAAAAAGAGGCTGAAAGGGCATAAAATCCACACTAAATTAACACTTTATTTGTGTCATTTAAGCTTAAAACACAACAATATTACCAAAATATTAAGGTTCGGACCATTAGTTTAAGCACTAGACATCAAGATTCGAAATGGTTACGGAGCGGTATAAATTTATCTGGCTTCGAGCCTGGCGGTATAAATTTATCTGGATTTCAAACTACGATCGATATAAATTTATATCGCCAAAGTGTTGCGGGCGGCGTTCGAGAACGCTAGCGATATAATTATACCGGGCTTGTGTGGAAACGGTATAAATTTATACCGCTTCGTGCTTTCAGTGCTAAATTATCTGTTCGAGCCCATCGATATAAATTTATACGCTCATGCTTTCGGCGGTATAAATTTATACCACTCGAGAACCATATCGGTATAAATTTATACCGTGAAACACACTCCTATGATTAAAACAAAAGAGAAACTAAAAACGATGCGGATAGTAGACTTACGTGGCCATGGTGCGTATGGATTAAACATAGGCGGAGAAGCAATTTGGAGGGTATATAAAGGCGGCTTCGGCGCCTTGGACTCCTAGCAACATATGTAGAAAATAGGGTGGCCGGTAGGAACTTAAGTACCTCTGCTAAGTGCGTTTAGGTATAGCTTCTCCATAAAGTTTTCAATACAATGCGTGAGTTTTAGGTATAAATTTATCTGGTTTCTTTTCTATGTTGCCCTCCTCGTATAAATTTATACCATCTCTAATAAATTTATCTGATCACGGCCGCTTCAAGTTTGCCTTCTCGTATAAATTTATACCATCCACTTAGTAAACTTTTACCGTCTGCTCTTACGTAGGTATAAATTTATACGGTGTGACGCTAACTTTTCGAGTATGGCTCGAGAAAAAGATCTACAGAGCCTCCAACTCGTTCGCGGGCTTCCTCTGCAATGACATTCACACCCCCTCAAGCTGACACACAGAGTAGCCTCGAAAATTCGCCTCGATATATTCAAACCCCGGCTCTGTTGAGTTTACTCGGCCACGACCACCTCGGCTTCCACCACCAGTTCAATTTACTCCACCACACCACCGCTCGAGCGTCGTTTGCCCCCCACCAATGCGTTTTTACCCCACCACAGGCTAGAGAGGTCGGACTACCTCCTCCACTTCATTTTAGTATGCGTTAAGTCCATAGTCCATCGTAGGCTAAATCCCGAGGCAAATCCGCCAACTCCATCCATTTTTCGCTAAATGGTACTACAACAAGTGGGAGCGGTCGGCGACCGCATAACTCCCCGTGTTCTCTGACACCGGGGCTGGTCAACTACGTCACCAACCTCGATTACTTTTTCCCAGAGAGAGGGAAAGCACCTCCCCCGAGGACTTGCCCACATCAAACCTCTCAGCATCTACAAGTACACCTCATGTTGATCTTTCAGACGAAGAAACACCTCATGTTGATATCTCAGACGAGGACCTACCAAAGCCACAAGACTCCATGCCCCTGCAAGTAAGAATCTTAAGCGTAACTTACACAAGAAAGCATGTACAACCGTTAGAAGAAAGAAACTCATGGACGAGGCTCACTTGCGGGCAACACATACAAAGCACTGTTGTTCTCAACGTTGTTTGCTTAAGATTGGACTAAAGGAGTTGAGGTTGATTAAGTGATAGTTCTGAGTTCAATGACTCTACTAGACCAAAGGGGCTACTTAGCCTTCAATATTAGGCCGGATGATGGTGAGAAGTTTACTTACACACAAATGGTGGCCACCCTGCAGGCTGTCAAACGGCCTTCAAATTGATTCATGCTTTAGGCAGCAGACGACTTGACCGCCTGAAGAAAAGGCTTGACAAGAATCCAGGCATCAATGACTACTGCCATTCAGGAGGCATAACCAGAATTCATGCCCTTCAATGTGTTTCCTGGATGGAAGGTTTCTTTAAGGAGTCTTGTGAGAAACTCCCTAACAGCCCTATGTACCACTTGAGTGACAATTTCACGAAACAAGAAGTCTATGATAATTATAAGGAGATGTGTGTTGAGGCTGGAGAAACGCTTTGTTGCGCTACTCTTACTTTCTTGTGCTCTCGGAAAAAAAGAGTTTTCTCGCGTGTCCATTCCTAGAAAGCATAGGATGTCCTGTTTGTGCTACATGCTCACGAATTAAAAGCTTCGAGACAAAATGCAAGGACACTTCACACTAAAAGTAAGCTTCCAGGACGTGTTCTTGCCTAGTTCTACTTAAAAGTAGGTTCTTTCCTAAACATATTTTCATTTCAGATGCATTGAAGGAGAAACTTTCTTGCCTAGTTCTACTTAAAAGTAGGTTCTTTCCTAAACATATTTTCATTTCAGATGCATTGAAGGAGAACCGAACAACCAGAGAACAACAATCTTTGGAAAGGAGAAAATTGACAAAACATAGGAAGAAAGCAACGGAACAACCACTCAACTACATATCGGTTGTTATTGATGGAATGGACGGGAAGAAGACCACCCTACCACATTTTGTCAATGTGCCTAAGGATGCTGCTGAAGAAGATTTCATACATCTGCATGTTGTTGGTGCTATGGTATTTAATGGAAAACTATCTTGCAAGGCATTTTTGAATTATCCAAATATTCATGCTGATCCAAATCTCACTATCACAATATTGAATAAGCTTCTTTCCAATCTAGAACATATACCACCGGTTCTGTATCTTTAGCTAGACAACACGACAAGGGAAAATAAGAATCAGGCGTTGTTTGCTTTTACTTGTGCTATGCTAGTAGAGAAACAAATCTTCAAGAAGGTGAAGATTGGTTTCACCTTGTTGGTCATACACCACGATCAAATTGATCAGATGTTCAGTAGGTTCTCTAAACGTCTTGCTCGAAAAAAAGCTCTCAGCCTACCAGCAATGATTGAGGTTATCCAAGATTCCTACAATCCTCGTCCAGACATCGAGTTATTGGAAGAAACTTATGATTTCAAAGAATGGATTTTTCTGAGAGATCAAGCTGGGTCAGCGTGCTATTGAGCCCTTGAGAAACATTACATTTCAAAGATCGGATCAAAAATTCACTTGTAGATGGCAAGGCCATCTTACAAGGAAAGAAATATGCCACATCCTTGCGATGGCGACCCGGCAGACAGTATTCAATTCATTAGCACCATCCCCAATACTACTTCCATGCTCTCTGCCGAGAGCAAATGCCTCTAAAAAGCTTGAAAGAAATCACAAAAGAGTAAAAAGGAGGGAAGAGCATTTGACTCAAACAAATCATTGGATTTTATTGAGACAAGTATTGATTCGTGCTCTAACCACTTTGGGGAGGCATGCTTTATGGTGGCCTCGGTTTTTCTCAAGAACGTGACATGTTGCAAGCTTCATTACAAGGTCGAAGACCCGTTACATTCAACCGGCCATCTAGGCAAACTCTCCCCGTGCAAGTTGAGAATCAAGAGGAATATGTAGAGATATTGGCTAGCTTCGGATGAAGATGACAGAGTCATGTACACCGGCCCCAGACGCCTACCCACAACAAGTTGCTCGAGTATCTAGTTCGATCTCGGAGATTTGAGAAAGGAATGCTCATAGCTGTCCCGTGATAATGATGAATCACGGGAAGCCGTTACGGCTAGCTAAAGTAGTGGAGGTAACAAGAGAGGATGGAATTCCCACTCAATTAAAAGTGCACTTTGGATGAGAACAAATCTTTTGCCGGTGCTTTCAGATTGGGAGTTATACTTTGGAGATGGTAAAAACAGAGTGGGAAAGAGAGCAAAGTCCAAAGCAAACCTTGTCATCATAGATCTAGCTGAAGTAAAGGTTCTTGCATATGACTTTGTTACGATTGCTTTGCTAATAAGTTACGATGGTCACTCAAACTTTAATAAAGGTTCGGCATGTGGATTAGACAAACAACCTAGAAAGGTGGCCAAAAAAGATGATGATGAGGACTCACTTGTAGACAGTGAGGAAGAAGATCGTTCGAGTACATCCAGTTTTGAGAGTGAAGCTGAGGATGAAGGCTCAAGTGATCAGGGATTAAATGAGTCGGAGGATGAGATGCATCCTGATCTTGCTGCAAAATGTAAGTTTGTCCGATGACTCGAACATGTAAAGAACAGAAAGTGCAGGTGATGATTGTCTGTCAAAATGTCCTATATTTTTGACAATTTTGTTCATAATTTTGTACAATTTTCACAACCATGAATATATCACTTCTTTGTCACTCTACTACCCTTGCTATTTTTTTTATTGCCCCTTTTTTGCTACACTTTATAAAAGTAATTATTTTTTGTTCTAGTTTAGGAGGATGAAAATTGCTATTTAAAATTTTTGCATTAAAGTTATGTTCAATCAACCCCTCAAAAATGGTACCTAAATTACTTAAATTGTCACACCTGTCACAAAAAATCTTAAAAATGGACTTTTTTAAGGGAATTTTAGGGAATCTTTCAAAGATTCCTTTTGAAGTGCGTTTGCAGCAAATAAGTGCGTTTCATTTTAAACTTTGTTACTACCGGGTAGCCTTGGCACATTTGGTTTCCCTCCAGAAGACCGACAGACATAACCGCTACTTGTGGATCCGAGTGCACCACCCTGGCGGAGAGCCTCTCTTCCTAGCTGCTTGCTACTTTCCCCATGCAGAGAGTCCCTTCTATCACAGCCACCCGGAGGTGGACAGGATGGACCCGTATGTCGATCTATATGATGACATACAGCAGCACAAGCGGATGGGCAGAGTCATGCTCCTTGGAGACTTCAATGCGCGGACCGGGGTGGAACAGACCATGCGGCTGGACCCCCTCGCGGATGACGTGCTGCAGTTGCGTCCCGCAGAGGCATCTTGCACACGGCACTCAGATGACAGTCAGGTTACCCGCTTCGGCAAACAATTGCTCCTGATGTGCGGTATCTTTGACCTGTTCATATGCAATGGCTCACCACAATGGCCCTCTTCCCACGGGTACACTTGCAGACAGGACAATCACGGCGGCGGAACTAGTATCGTGGATTATGTCATAGTGGCTGCGCAGGATGTACACCTTGTCAGCCATTTTCACGTCGGCACGGATAGTCGGGACGAGGAGGCCGACTTCGAATCACCTCCCACTCTATGTGGGAGTGGCACGGCCACCAAGCTCGGCCCCTCGAGCGTTACCTTGCCGACCTCGGTTTGCGGCAGAATTATGAGCGGGCGGAGGGTTCTGTGCCGACATGCTCGTAGAAGCCCTCCCGACAGCTTCTTGGGCCCACACGCGGAGCGACAAACCCGACCAGGCGGGTTGAGCTCCTCGAGACGAGGCGCATTGCATGCTTTGGGAGACCTCCCCACGCCCCGAGATCGAGGCCGCAACCTTCCCGCGTAAATGTATGGTTTGATGCCGAGTGTAAAAAGGCAAACGCCAGCGCACTCCCGCCTCATCATGGATCGACACACGCGAAGCTCAGGGCCACCAGCCATTACCATGCCTTCCTCAAGGAAACAAAGGCAAGGTACCGGCAAGGCACCAAGGAGAAAAGTTGACCTCTTGGACACCCACCGAGAACTTTCGGCGCGGGGTACTCTACGCAGGCCGGCCACGACCCTGACGGAACATCACGGCGGTGCAATGGGAGCAGCACCTGCAAATGGCTTTATGATCCCCCGAACAGGGACGGATGTGCCCCTCAACATGGCCCACGGGGTGATCCGCGGAAGAAGAGGTCGAAGGGCTTCTGACACACGGCTAATGGGAAGGCAAAGCAGACTTAGGCGGCCGCAGTTTGGAGTTGCTCAAATTAGGGCGGGACAGCCCATGGTGCCCGGCCTTGTTGCATTGTTCAGCGGTGCCGCAAGAAGGTTTTCCGGTCATGGACCGCGAAGCGGGGTTGTTTCCGATCTACAAGGCGGGGGGACCCACAATTGTCGGCCATTACCGAACCATCATGGTCAACAGTGTTTGCCAAGTCGCGGCGGGCATTCTCGAACAGCGAGGTAACCGGTGGGCAGAGGCGTGAAAGTCGTGGCACTTACCCGTGCAAAGCTTCGACCCCGGCATTCGACCATTGATCACATCTTCACACTCAAGGCCCCGTCGGGATAGCGAGAACCGGGGAGGACCTCTATTGTTGTTTTGTGGACTTTGCAAAAGCTTTAAAACCACGATTCCCGAAAAAAAGTTGTGGGCGATTGCACCATCCGGGGCTCCCTATGGATCTCAGAGAACGAGAGTTGCATAGGCCGTATGCAACCCATGCGCCAGAGTTTGGAGTTAGGCAAGGTTGTCCTGCAACCCACACTCTTTGGACTTTACATTGACCACCTTTGAAGCATTGGAGTTAATGGGGATTTGTCTCTTGCTCACCCACACTCTTTGATGTGGACTTTACCCATTGACCAGGGTATGGAAGCACACCTAGATGCCACTTGACAATGGGGGCGGTATACATAAGGGGGTATGGCATCTTACACCGGGGTCAAAAACCCCTTGTATCTACTCATTTTAAAAGGCAATTTGACCCCTCATTGTATAGATATTGCTCCAAATTAGTGCCCAAACACCCCTAACCCCTAAGTATCACGCGCGCCAAATGGTCCAAAAAACACCTAGATGCCATGGGTTATCCGACAAAGGTGAATCCCCGGGGCCCCAACACATTCTATCGGGCGGACATGCGTGTCAACTCGCCCAAGACTAACGTGGGTCCTCATATCCTCCTCACGTCATCCGGCACCTCCTGGCTCACTTATCGTCGGCGATGGTAGAGGTCACACCCGGCTACAAGTACACGGGGTGGAATTTTTGTCCTCAATGTATTGGGATGCATCCATTACGCCGCGGTGACCGCAGGTTGGAAGGCGTTATGCATATCTGAAACAATAGTCACAGGCGAGGCGGATGATCATGGCCACCACGGTCACATTTGTTCCGCACCTTTGGTGGAGCCGGTTCTTACGTATGGGGTCGAGGTGTGGGGCCCAAGTGGTGTCTTTGGCGACTTGGAACGACTTAGAGCAGGTCCGTAAGGCATTTTTGACGCGGCACTTGGGGTCAAGCCTTCGCCCATATCGATCTTGTTGCGGAGACAGGGATATATGCCCCCGCAAAGATGCCCCTTGATAGACACATTGTTTATTTCCGGAAGGTGGCCAGATAGGCGACACTCGGCTCCCGCACTTCTTGGCTTTACGCCGCGATGAGCCCGCGAACCCAGGGCTTGTTGGAAGGACAAGAGAGCCCGCTGGTCGGCACTGAACGTAGGCGCGCACATAGGTGTGCGTCCGTGCAATGAGCAGCGCGGCTGGGATAGGGCGAGGGGGTACTTGGACTCTTGTTTTCTGGGAAGCTCGGGACCACCATGCTGCGAACAGTAAAGATGGCACACTACAAACGGCACATAAACCCCACCCTAGTTCGAGGCCCACAACTACCTCTACTGTTCTCAGTTGCCCATGAAGAAGCGCAGGATCATCACGTCCATTCGAACAGGGGCCCACCATCTTCGGCTTGAGACGGGTCGGTGGGTTGGAGAGCCGCGCCAGGACAGGCTTTGTTAGTGTTGCCCGCTAAGGGTTGTTGAGGATGAAAGCCATACCTTCCAGAGCTGTCCAGCCTATAGTCAGATTCGGGCTCGCTACATTCTCTTGGTGCAACCTGGTCTGCCCCTGCACGAGCTACTCAGTACGCCGTCAGTTCGATCCCTTGGCTCCTACCTCCAGGAGGTTTTGGATCTGCGGACTCACGGGCGCCTACTTGAGGTGCCGGGAATTCATGTGTATATGTATATTTGTACAGCTGCCAGCAGGCTTGTTGCTGCGACGGTTTTTCCCTCCTAGGGGGGGTTTTTTAATCCGGGTAGCAACAGGCTTGCTGCACCCGTGTAATTTGGGTCCCTTCCTTCCTTCCTTCCTAACTCTTAATAATTTCTTCCCATGCTGCTCTTGCATTAACATGAATGTCAACAAGAATTCCAAGTAGCTTTGTGGTCTGTCCATGAACAAGAAGATTCTATGGATAATCACGAAGACATGCCCGAATCAGAGTGTCCAACGTCCATAAAGCCATGCACTTTATTACTGATAAAGAATAAGAAAAAGATAAAATAAAAGTAAGATATATATACTGCAAGAAAATAGCAAGAATGGCAAAGCTTATGGGAGTTAACTAAAATGGCGCCATCAATCCAAAAACTACCAATTTTTTTTTGAGCGAAAGATGCTACTTTGTGCACTCAAACAATGCTATAAAAGTTGGTAGTTGAATCTACTCCGTCATCCGATGAGTTTGTGTAAAAAATCAATATTTGGGACGGTCAATCAATTGTATGGCATCATGGTCAAAAGCTATTCTTGTGGGTGTCCAAGCAATGCTTACTAAGAAGGGTTCTATTTGAAAATACAAAGGAGACACAAAATGCAATTTCCACACTAGTTTGAAAGTCAGACATCATTAGTTGATGCTACCAATTCTTGTTCTAAAATTCGTGGAAGAAACTATGGCTCTTGGGGCTTTCTTTATTGTAGATTCAAATGCTGCGGTTCCAGTTCTCTTCAAATTCTCGTGGAATGTCTCGTTTGGGTCCAGTTTCAGAATATGTTTTGTCTGAGGCCATGTTCAGACAGTAGTTTTGGAAGGAGTAATTGGCATGAGGAGAAAATTTCGTGATGAAATTTTCTGGCGGCCACCAGAAAATTTCAAGCAATTTTTTTTTCTCGTGCAAATTACCCGACGAAATTTCAATCAACTTGAAATTTTGCCCTTTCTTGAGGCTCGAATGCCCTTCCTATTTGTAGCAGTTCTTTTCCTATCTTTGCTTTAGGAAGTTCCTCGAATTTTGATAAAGCTTGGGCGCAGTAGAGGCTGGTGCAGGCCGGAGCTTTGGGTGTTGTATTAGAAGCTGGTACAGGCCGGAGATCAACAAATCGGTTGAAGAATGAAACAGAAATAAAGATTTGAGGCAAGAAATAGAGATGTAGGCGGCGCCGCCCAAAAATTCAGCACGCAACCAACAGGGTATTTCAGTTTATAAAAGCCGGATCAAAGGGCTGTAATTTCAAGGTGGTTGAAATTTTATTGGAATGCCTATTCAGTGGCATCAGATGCTCAAAGCCCAAAAATTTTGGCATGGCATGGCAGCATGGCCCCGCACAGCCACGACAATGCAGTTCCTGGTTTGTTTGCTGGGTACAAAATTCTTGCTTGGGTCCTTCACTTTTCAGTTTTCCCGCCATGTTTCCAAGGATCCGATCTGCAATCACTGTTACAAAGACATCCCCGCATATGTCCGTGGAAAGCTGGGAACATGTTTTAGAGCTTTGGGCACTCCTAATGGACGCACTGTGTCTTGGTAGTACATTGCAGTCACCAGCCCCATTGGTAGTAGATGCCATGGTCCAGATTGAAGCAGAGATATCTGCAGGCACACTCCCGTAGATGCCATGATACAAACTGAGGTAGAGGGAGACACACCACCATGTGTAGATTTGGATGTGGATATGCAAAATGGAAATATGCAGAGGCCAGAGGCCAACATTTCAGGAAGCGCACAACGTACAGGCTCAAATCAGTTCGACCATCCCTGGCACTTGAACCTGCATCTCATAGGGATCCTCAAAAGCTTGTTCTAGTTCAGATACAGATGCAACCGCATATTTTTCCACAAATACAATGCATATCCAGAGCCCAAGGACCTTTACAGCACAAAGAGTGGGCGCTCAACAGCCAGGTATAGCCAGATATATGCTATAACATGGGAGTCGCCTCAAGGGCACTAACTTCTTTATGCAATAGGACCTCTCCTCAGTTCAGTTAACCCGGCCCAAAACCCATCGGTGCCTTTTTTGGCTCCCGAAAGTGGACCATCGGGCAGCTGAAATTCGCTTAAGCGAATTTGTGAAATTTGCTTAAGCGAATTTCACAAGGGAATATTCTTTGAAGATCCAAGTTTTATGAAATTCGCTTAAGCGAATTTCAGAAGACGTCGCCGGAAAATTTTATCAGGGTCCTGTCTGATTCCATCAGAGCACGCCTGTGCAGGTGGTTTAAAAAAAAAAAAACTGTTAAAAAAAATCCCTGAAATTCGCTGAAATTCGGTCACGCCGACCATTTTTTTTTTTTAATGAGGCAAAAAAAAATTTTAAAGCCAAAATTCGCTTAAGCGAATTTCAGGGAGTTTGACTAAATTTTTTTTGACCAAGTTGTCAAATTCGCTTAAGCGAATTCCAGTTCTCTATAAAAGAACGCCTATGGGTCTTTCAAATGTGTCAAAGCAGCGCCTAAGCGATCGGTCTTCGTAGTTTATGAGTTTTGCCTTGCATAGTGCAGCTTGTTTGATACGGTCTGTTAGAATGGCGGATTCAGATTATGAGGATGAGGGGTCTATGAGCGAGCTTTCAGAATGGCAATAGCGACTATTGGCAGGATTCATCTGATCAATCAGATGTCGATAGCTCTACATCGTCCATTGCCACAACTGCTAGTCGTGCCCCCAGTGGTTCTAATGTCGTGCAGGAGGTGGTTCAGATGTATCCCAATCCGTGCGCCTGGCTTAGGCAGGAACGGGCCCGAGGAGTTCGTGTCCATGGCTATGTCTTCTTGAAAGAGACATATGATCTTATGATTGCTTCCGTCAACGAGGGTAGACCTCCCTACCCTTGCGACATCAGGATCGCAGACCCAGATTTTCCTCCCTTTCCAGAGAGACTGGGCAGGCAAGTTATTTCCGAGTGGGCTAGATATGAGGGACGGTGGGACGATACCGTGAGGGGCTATATGTGGGCGTCGTGGGTGATGTTTCCTATTTGCATAAGGTGGGATCGCATCCACATAAGCGTGTGCCTTGGGTGGAGGATTGGAACAATGTAGTGGCGCACTGCCACATTGCCAATGGCCAGCACTTGTCGAAGACGCAGACCCTGGCGGAAATAAGATCACAGTGGGAGTTAGGCGCAGTGACGCATGGGATCCCGCTGGAATATGTGAACCAGTGCTTGCGGGTGTGCGGTTGCAAGGTTCGCACGATCATGAAGGACAGTGACTTCCCTCAACATGAGACTAGCACTGTCACCCAGATTGACATCAGAGTGGGAGAGGTGCAGGTGCGGGACCGCGTCAAATCCCTGGTCAAATTGAGCCCGTGCGTGCCAGGCCACGCACCGCCGCCCGCGTGCGATCCATGACGCCTCGGTCCACGTGTCGGTCCACCCGTGACGCCTCGGACCATGCCGGCAACAGTTTTCCGGCATGAAATTCGCTTAAGCGATTTTCAATGCCAAATCCTGCGGCACGCCCCCCTTTCGGGAGCCAAAAAAGGCCGCGAAAACCCATGGATGAGTTATTTTTAGTTGCTTTTCAATGTTGTTTTGTTTTCTTTTTTCTTTACTATTACTGTTATGATGTGATGGGGCATAGCCCCCGAGTTTAGTTTTGCCCTTTGCTTTGTTCCCGTCCCATGGTCCGATTGGGTCCCCGGGGACGTAAAAATCTTTATCTTATCTTATCGGGGACGTAAAAATCTTTATCTTATCTTATCTTATTATTGTGAAGGTTTTTCCGTTAAAAACTCTTTCGAGCGGGAGTTCTTTAGTTCTGACGATAATACGCTTGCTGTGATCTTTGATTGGGTCCCGTAGGCCTATTGGTCTCCATAGATGATAAAAAAATCATTCAATTCAATTCATTTTATCTCTATCTTCCGATAATAAATGAAAAAACTAGGCAGGGCCTATCAAGATAGGTGTACTAAAAAAAAGAGAATTTTTGCCAAAGGTTCATCTATGTTCTATAGCTTTCAGAATCCTAGGCCCATTTTTCTTAGTAACTTGGATGATATTCTGAAATCTAGTATTTGAAATAGAGACACCGATAATAACTAAATGTTGAGCCACCCCATTGATCCCCAATAACGCAGCACTTGAGAGCTATTTGAAGTTGCATGTAGCATCAAAATTCTCCTTAGGAGTTAAAGGACCCATGGAAATATGCCTCTTCTATGTATCATAAAAAGCTGGCTTAATAAAGACAGATCTGTTTCAGAAACTACTTCTCAAATTCTAAGGAAGTCATAATAATGTACAAGTGACTGGAAAAAGGGCTTTCCATCTGAGCAAGATATTTGCAGCACAAATTTAGCTCATCAACCAGTTGAAAGAACAATGCGGGAGCTAGTGTTTTTTCTTTCTAGATATGTAACACCAACGCAGTCCAGCTATGGATGTCAAGGAGAACACCAGTACTATGAAGCAAGCTAACAAAACTTTTGAGAGCAATGAAGACTTGATTGGCTCCACCAACGGACTGCAAGACAACATGTATAGAGCACAACTATGAGGCCTCAATGTCTCAGACAATGTCTTCCATGCCACACCAATATTTTTACTGCTCCATATTTCTGTTCCTGTACATCTCCAATACGTTTGATTGTGTAGAGTGTTAGTTGCATTTAACACCTGAGTTGCATTCTCATTCGAGAACCCGCCATACAGTCCTTTCATTATATGGTTCAGTTCAATAGAAATTTTCTTCTTTCTTCCACTGTTGTTGAAGAATGCCACATAGGATTGGCCTGAAATAGCACATTAGTCCGTAACAGCTGATAATAGAAGAAACTGCCTAAGAAATGACACATTAGTCTATAACAGCAAGAAAATTGCCTACGAAAATTAAGCAGACAATATTAATAGCTATACTGCAACTTTTAATGAATAACATGGCAGGGTGACCACTGTCTTAGTGAAGAGAAAAACCTGATTGTCCACGAGCCACCCATATGCGTATACTTCTATCCTGATTATTGATAAGTACAGCACATCGACCAAAATGGGCATCCACAAGGTGCCCTTTAGATGTGAGTTTCCAGGCCTAATAAGAGGAAGTAGTTTTGACAAAGTCAAAACAAGCACAGAGACTAAATGCATTTGTTGCAATGCAATCATACCTGCCCGACATGTTTGCTACACAATGAAAAGGAATTTTTTAACGGCTTTGCCATGGATTGTCCTATCATCGATGCATCAAGGCAATGTTCAGTTAGAGCATCTGTATGTATTTGACCAATTGAGCTAACATCTTCCTTAAGTGAAATATTCATCCATTGTCTTCTGGCCTTGCAGAATATTAAACAACTTTAGTTTTGAAAAAATAAGAAAGCAATTGTGGTTATTTTAGAGCAAGAGTGATATATTCATACAGGGGATCTGTACTATTTAGTGCCTTCCAGTTCAGACACTTATGCTTTGTGTCCAAATGTTGCTTCCAGCATATTTGCTCAGAAGCACCCTTTTGGAGAGACCAATATGACTCATTTATTGCCTTGCATGTTGTTAGCTTAACTGAATTCAAACTAAGATCTAACTGTGGAATCTGCACATAGAATGGAACAATTTGTTAAAAAAAGCACAAAAGACATGGCATCTAAACTAATGAAGTAAACCAAATTCCAGCCTTTAAAGCGAAACTGACATGGCTATGGCCGCTAAACAATATTCTATTTGCTTCCATACTCTCTTGAAGATTTTTTGTTTAGGTGATTTGTTGAGTAACCTTAGATGCTTATAATAAATAGCAGTGTATAAATCTCATCACGAAATAACTTTAATAATTTAAAGCTGCTGAGATCAATTGAAACCCAAAATTACGTTTTCATGATAATAAAATCAAGAGATATGAACTATTAGAGAATATCTTCTCCAAGCTTTGATGTGACTACTATATGAAAGCATGTATAAATTAATTCATTATACAGAGAAAAGACGAGAAATACCTCGGTGTTTTTTAAACTAAAAGAGTTTATATCCAATACTGTGGGATTTGTAAGAAGATCAATGGTCTGCTCATCAATATGCCTCATGTCGCCTCCAAACAATAAAGGAGACTTTGCCATCGCCCTGAGTGTCACCTAATGCACTTCCCATGGAGAAGCAAGTCAATATTATAAAAAATATCTATACTAATTACTACAGCATAGTTTGAAAGCGAATCAAAATATAAACCTATTTTGTGATTGTATATATTTCACTATATTATCTGCGACTGAGCACCTGATGTTTCTTTGGGACAAAATTTCACTCAATGTTCCAACTTTGGACTTTAGTTGCTAATAACCATGTATATTAACATGAGGGTGATCACAGCTAATTGTGATTATATTGTCACGTTATAATTAAAGATTTGTGATCTTCATCGATATCCGGTACCTACAGCTCTATAGAGAGATTTATCTAACGTGATACAACAGCAATCTATTTCAAGGATACATACTGCTAGCAGTCTTTGCAATCGTAGATATACATTATAATCTACATGTCCTGCTTCTCCACCGTATGCATTTAACCTCCTATAAATTTTAGATGCAAAACTCCCTCAAGCTCTCCATTTGATAAAAATTACCAGAGATCTTTGTTCGTCCAAGCTCAATCTTGATTGATGATATGGGCCACTTGTAGCACCTTGCAGAAAGAAGCAATTTTTTAGCACATGGTTGGGTTGTGGAGAGAAAATATGCACCAAGAACACCACAAATCCTAGATCTTTTTTTTTTTTTAACTTCCCTTTTTTTTGGAGGATTGGGGAGGATATTATTATACAAGTCATGTACCAGGATCGGCTATCCACCCTAAAGGAAGCATATCTAAGTCTGGCCAAGATCTTCCGCCATCGAGGCCAGGACCACCTATCAGGCCAGCTGTTGCATAATCTCTGCAAAATTCATAAAGTTATATAAGCTAAAAGTTTGAGATCAATAATATCCTCAAGATCCCATAAGTATACCTTGCCACATCGAATTGCAATTGCAAATCATTCCATGAGTCCCATACATCAGGAGTCACTCGATACATATGTGTAAGATTTGCAACAGCAATGGCTTCAACTGGAGATGCTTGGTTCCCTGGTGCAAGGGAGTACACAATCGGCCGCCCTGTTCCCGTGATGGCCTGCATTCAGTTCATCGAGCTTTAGAGGTCCATTGCAAACAAAATGACATCTACAATTTCCTGTCATCAACTGAACATTTGAATCTGAACTAATACGAAGATGTGTAGTTTAACATTCTCAAAGAATGAGCATTTGGCGAACTATCATAGCCCTAAAAAGTTATGCTTGGATCAATTTGAACGTTTAACCTAGAAGAGAGAGTGGTCACTGGAATGCAAAGTTTTTCATCTACCTTTTGAAATTTTTTGCAGACATTTAATAAATCTCTCTTCCTCCCTCTCTCCTTACTCAAAATCCTGTTACATCATATATTTAGCTTAAAAAATCCTACCTGTGATACTGTTTGAATCTCATCTAGGCGTAAGTCATTCCCAAAAACGCAGTCATGTTTAACTGTACAATGGAAGGCACGGGAAAAGAACATATTAGTTCCCTCAACTCAGCCTTCATGCTGTTAATAAACATAGATATGTATGCCACAGAGAATGCATTATGATATGTATCTCATTCACATGCTGCTTGCCAAACTGATCATCTTGTTGGTTGACAAACTGCTTTATTTGCTGCTACGCAAAGAGAGAGAAAGAAACAAAGACCAAGGAGACAAAAACTTGATTTGTTGCATGTATACTATCTAACATGATGTCCAAAATGGAGCACAATCGATAAAGCAGACTAAAATAGGAACAGTTTCATGCTTTCTATAAAAAGAAGCTCCCCAATGAAAATCACATGTTTCTTCGTGCTTTCTATGAAAGAGGCTCGTCAATAAGATCATGTCTCCTCTTGCCAATGTTTGATTTTCACTGGTAAATCTGGAACGCTATTTCATAGAAAATGACTTAACAAAAGCATATGCTTGCAAAGCCCAACCTTTACTAGAAAACAATCAGATCATTACCTTTTAGCTCCTTTAATATGGCTTCAATAGGACCACAAACTATCATGAACTGTCCACAAGTGCCCATTTGGTCTGTCCATTACATGAACAGTATTTACAAATTCCAGTGCACAGAGATTTACGAAAGTGCAGCCCAAAGCAGGCAATCATTGTACGACTTAGAGACTGTATACATGGTTCAATAGATTGTATTAACATGTTGATTGTTCTCTTTCTTCAGATATTCTGCGTAAGATGCCTTTGTTATTGGACACCGCATCTCAGCACATTGCACATTAGTGATGAATCACCGATGAGTTCATCCTCTCTTACTAGAGTGGCAGTGAGTCCTAGCTTGCAATGTGACTTTGTCATGCTGATTACTTTCACAAACTCATTCCACTGAAGGCATGATGTGAACAAGTTTTTCTTCTCCAGGTGACAGAGCAGGTCATTTATTAGGTTCCTGGAAGTTTTCAAATTGTTACTCTGGCATGCAAAAGACCATTTCCCCTTCAGTCGTACCTTGCCTATTGCAGCATGTAAGGTATGCAGGATTTAGGTGAGTTCAACGTTAATCATATTTTATCTGTCACAGTTTCAAAAGCAGGAACAAAATGTACCAAAATCAACTCCCCAATCTGCATACTGTTGATACAAAGATTTTATAAAAGCTTGACCACCCTCACTACTAACGTTTACTCCAACGAAACAATCTGGCATAAATGAACACTTCTCATCAAGAAGAGCAATATCTCCCGCAGTCCAGTTACGCAGATCTGGTCCTGGTGGGCTCCCCTGCAGTTAGATCAAGCAGAATTAGTGTACGCGCACCAAAACGCTAAAACCTATGCAATGATGTTATAACCTACAACTTTGTAAGCTACACAAACAGTATATGACAAGCTGATGCAGATGGAATAGCTACATGTTGTGCATCATAGATGTTGAATTACAACATTGTCTAATAGAATCAATGGCAAGCACCTGCGCACCAAAGATAGGCGTATTACTTTCTACAGCAGCTGTGCTGATGCCACGAACAACATGGATCCCAAACTTCAGACCCATGGAATGAATAAGTTCTGCAACAGGTCCAAACCCTTTTCCTCCTTGTGACGACGGCCAACGAGTTGGATCTGGTATGGGTCTTCCCCAGTTGTCTATTACATCATGTCCAGCTGTGGTGAAGGTAACACCAGGCTCATGCTTGCGATACCATAACATATCCACGACTACATACTGCATATACACTTGAACAATCAACAATGCTTTTATGAGTTTTATTGCTTTCTCTATTATTACCTCATAGCCAAATGGAAGAAGCAACTCAGCAACGAGCTTAGCATTCTTCAAAAAGTCTTCTTCACTAATGGTCCATGTAAATGAATCATATGAATTCCAGCCTTTCGGAGGAAATTGTGCCACAGATCCATCAACGCGTAACTTCCTTTTTACAATCAAAAGAAATGTTGCCCCATATTAGAAAAATGTGCTAGATACACTACTCTTAGTTGCACTTATCTCTAAGAGAGAAGTGAAATGAGTTAGCTAGATATCTGGCTAGATCATGTATTGCACTGCAGATAGGGCACACTTCCATTTTACCCGAGTAATCATGTTATAAATGTATTCCTTTTATACGTTAAAAAATTTCAACACTAGAAATAGAATGCTAGGAAAGTAATTCCCACCTTGAAGTGAGAGTTGCGAAAATCTGACATGCTACAAATAGCAACTTGAAGAGGCTGTGTGACATTCTGACTATCTCGTCTTGTAACTTGGATCACTCCTCTCTGCGTCAATATCTTAAAGAAATAATTTCAATACTGTGAATTTTTTGTCTTATTCCATAAATCATTAACACAGTTTTGATAAATACTATCTACCTCCTCTTGTAACTTGGATCACTCCTCTCACTGTCAATGCTTGTTTTATTCCATAAACCACCAACGCAGTCTTGATAAATGCTATCAAATATGTCTGCAAAGAAAGTCATGAATTGAATAATAATTTAATAAAGAGCTCAACTTTGACATGGCAAGTGTACTCAGGTGTATAGCTCCAGTCGGTTATGAAGTGTTTGTAACATATAAACATTTTTAAATTACACATACAAGAGAGAACCAGAATGTGCTTCTTAATGTAGTTAATAGACTATTGTTATGATTCAGGTAGGTTCTGCTGACAGTACTTTTTATTCATTCTCTGTGATTCAGTTTGGTCTTAGGATAGTTCAGTATGGTATCTTAGGATATTGTAATTCGGTATGGTATCTTCTTCGGATATAAATTGAAGTGTAGTTTAGTATGGTATCTTAGGATAAAGATTGAAGTGTAGTTCAGTATGGTATCTTAGGATATAACTTGAAGTGATATGTACGAGATTGGGAATGCAAAACCATAGATGAATCACCGACAAGTAGAACATGTTCTGATATGGTGGCATATCAAAATATGGGTTGTCCTTGCATCCCATTTGTAACCAAAGTCAGAAATTTATACACCACATAGGAGATGGGAGGTGTGCAATTCCTTGATTTTTCTTAATCGGCTAATTACTCTTAAGGTAGAAGACCTCTAGTTCCCTAAATACAAGAGTACAAGAGTTCTATGATCTAAAATTGAGTACAATCAGAAGATATGAAAAGTTGATGTCTGATATGACAAACACTACAATATTTTATTTCGTATTGCCGGAGGGGGTTTCTCGCATGGTTGGGACTAAGATTCCTGGGACGTATTGAACGCAGGACCGTACATTTTAGCATGTGTGAGGAGCTTAATTGCAGGTAAAGGTGAAGTTTCTTTTTTTGGCATAAGTTTTATGTCTTTTTGTGCATCTGCCATGAGCTATGCATTTGAAGATCCGAGTGTATCAAACTCCCTCTGTGAGGTTTGTAAAGATAGAGATGGCAAACAATTGTTTCATTGCTTGAATGCGCAGGGGCGCAAACCTAAGAGCAGTAAGGAGGGAGAGAGTGAGAGAGTGCAGGAGAGGGGGCAATACCAATGTCACATGGGGAAGTAGAGGCACACGATTTGGCGAAGTTCTGGTCAGCAGGGAGGGGAGGCTTGATGTGGAGAGTGGGGATGAGAAAAGGCAGACCGGGAATTTGGTCCCACAATCAAAAGAAGAAACGCATGTGCACAGAGATCCGAGTTTGAATGGCAGGAAGGCATCTGCTGTGTTCGAAAAGCTGTCATTTCTTTGCGTGGTGGGTAGATTTGAATCTGATTATATCCTGATTAACCATTCAAGAAAAAATAGGCCTGGTTTCCTGCAATAATATCCAGCAAGTGTTTATGAATGGTGTAGGAAAATGATCTCTTTTGGTAGCTTTGTTGAGATCCCTATAAGGGTGGATTTATGTTATAGTGAATCAGTTTTGGTGTCCCGTTTTGGTGTCCCATGTCCCCCAGCTTAAAAGTATAGCTTGTATTTGTGGTTTAAGAAATGCATTTGTGGTTTGAGAAATTATATAACATACTTTTAAGCTTATATTTGTGGTCTAGGAAATGCATTTGTGGTTTGAGAAATTATATAACATTGATTATGTTGATGCCTTTTCCAGTATAATTCTAATAATAACCAACCACTTCATTATGTTAGAGGAAATCCTTTCAAATGTTTAAACGGTGGATATATGTAGCGGGAGTTTGTTCCTCATTCCTTTGCTCAGACATATTTTGGTAAGTCTACGTGTGAAACAGCTTTGTAAAAAATGGAGAGGAAAGATGTATTCTTAAATGTCGCAGACGAAGAAATCCAGAATGAAGATCCATTTTTTAAAGTCAGTTGGAGATCATTGTTGAAAGGAATTCAATCTAGGGAAGTTTTAGATTGTTCTTTAGAACATGCCAGTATTTCTAGTGTCAATCTTGAGAATGCAGATGATGATAAGACAATTGGTCTTGATCCTAGTATTGTGAACAATACCAAAACGAATATCAAGAAGACAAAAAAGAGAGATACAGAGACAAAACATCTCAAGAAGCAAAGGCAGAGAAAGAGACAAAAAGAAGCTAGAGGCATTTGTGAAGAGTGGAGGTCAAGATGGATTGGATAAAAGTGGTGTAACAAAAAGAAGAGTAGTGTTAAACACCGTCAATTCATTCTTGAGACAAACAAAAACAATGAATCTCCAGATTAAAGGAGAAATATTGATTGATGTACTAGAACATAAAGCTATGGAAGAGATCGTTGGGGATCTGTTGAAGAATCTGGAAGCAAAAACAAACATAATAGATAATATCAGAGATTCAATCCAAATCATAAAGCATTCAGTTAGTTAGTCTTGGATTATATGGGTGCTAAAAATCTTGTTTAGCAATGTCAATATGCAATGAATAGAAAAGAAGCAAAGAGAAACAAATTTGAGATAAATAGCAATTCAGGAAAATGGAGGTACTATAGAATATAGAAGGGAAAGAAAATGTGATTCCATTTCTGATTGTGTCATTGCTCTTGTTCAGTTTATTGGCTAGTCCATTGGGTTAGCAACTAAGAGATCTTGTGTTCAAGTCTCTGGGGGTCCGTCATATGTCCTCATGGACGCTGCCAATGCGGCATGACGTAAAAATACTATGATCTCTTCAAACACAGAGAATTGCCTCAATGTGTTTGAAGATCGTGCACCTTTTTTGTTCCCACAGTGCACCTTTTTTGTTCCCACAGTTGGTGAAAGAGGGATGTAGAACGAGGGCAACAAGAGAGGAAGGGGGCGCACTGAGAAAAGAGGGAATTTTGGGAAAAGAGGGAATTCTGCTAGTTGTAGGAGGGGTGGGAGGTAAGTAGGTTAAATTCTATGATTCCATTGATGACTCGTTTCAGCAATGATCCTTTGCAAGAAGATGGACAAGGCAATACATATGTAATCAAGAGTAGAGGGGGAAAGCGTGGGCGACGAAGGTCTAGAGAAATTCAAGTATGATTGAGGGACACTTAGGTGAGGATATTGCTAGATGCGAAGAGGTTGTGGACGTGCCAGGAGTGCTAGACATATCTATCATAGTAGTGTTTGAGTAGTGTTTGCAGGTTCCGATGTGCCAGTTTCTTTGTACGATTGGTATTTGGAAGTGCATACTAGAAAAAGCTCGAATTCCATAAACATTAAATTTAATCTGAAGCAGTGAGAAACATTCATTATGTATTGAACCTCAAGCCCCAAAAAACATATTTTTTCCTCATTCTAGGAAGTTATTAAATTTCCCTTCAAGATTATTAAATTTCCCTTCAAGATTAGCTTGTTTGAAATAGAATTTTCAAGTTCTAGATCAACCTATAAGAGCATTAAAGTCTCCAACAAGATTGAAAAGTATGATGAAAGTTTGATACAAGGAAATCAGCAGCAATTAAAAACAAAATTAGTAGACAAAGAAGATATAGACTTTCCCGTGTTTCAAATTCGAATAGCGCTTTATAACAAAGAAAGGTTGAATAGAGAGGATGTAGACTTACTTACGTTTCAGTTTAAAGAAGAATCTTTAGGCATTTCGTGTAGGCGATTGTGTTATGCAAAAGAACGGTTACAACACTACTGCTTATTTGCCATGCCATGTATGACGAGAGCATTGCCTTTCATGAGACGGTTTTCCCCGCAAAACAAGGAAAGACATACACTCTGTCTCCTCCTTAGATCTCAGCATTCCTTCTGTTGGGAAGATCTATGGAGCAAGGATTCTTGCTAGACGGAAGAAAGCAAAGCACAAAATTATTCTCCAAGACGTCCTTCAGGACATCCTTCTGTCTCCGTGTCAAGTTTCTCATTCAAATTTATCCAACTTAACCGGAAGCAATGATTTCATAAAATGATTTGTCACCCCAAAACTTAAATATCAAACTGTAATGCCCAGGTTATGAGAGATCAAACAGAATACTTGACTGAGAATTCTTTCTAGTAGGTTCTTATTTACCACAAATGGCAATCAGAGACACACAGAGTATGCAATCTTATTTCTGGATATTCCTTGAGCTGGAAACCCAGCCACTAAAACAATAGCACAGCCTAATATCATTCATGATCTTAATTTATTGAAACAAGCCTGACTTCCATGAGCAGCAAGCATCTTGCCTTCCTGAAGATCCTCATTCATCGACTGAATCCTTTTCCATTTGTTTATCATCGAACTCCAACTAATTCATGAGAATAGTTTCCCATCTGCCAGAATGCAACTCAAACATATGATATAAAGTGCATTTTTCTCATGCCACTCAGAACACCCCAAGAACTCGGGCTCTATTGGTATTTTTTAAAGAAAATGCTCAACTTGATGCCCGGCTCTGCCTAAAAGTGAAAGCATGCATCTGCAATGATCTGCTAGTGGTTTTATCTAACATAATGATAACCTTCATCAAATAAACCCCTACAACAATTACTCTTAATTCTTCGTAAGCTTTCAGCAACAGCAGGTTGCTGCATGCTCGAGCTCTGCAGCTACGCAATATGCACTGTCATAACTCCAAATGAGACAAGCTAAAAGTTTAATGTAAATAATCTTTAGACATCTCCATCACAAAGCATTTGATGTTCCTCATTGTATATGGTCGAGAGGCTCTTTCTCTCAACCATTTTTGTATTATTGAGTGGCAGCTTATCCTCTCTGCCCACTACAAACCAGCATCTCAATCTCATTTACATAAATCTGTACCATCGATCGTAGTAAACAGTTTTAAATCATGTATCGGTTTCAAATACCTAGTATGAACAACCAATGTGCTAAACTATGTGACGACAGGAAAAAACAAGAGGCTACAATACAAGAGGTTGCAAGGGTGAACCAGCAATCAAACTCAAATTCTCCGGAAATTTAAGTAGCTTCTGTTTGACAGACTCGTACACACCCAATTGGTTAGTCAAGTTCAATTGCCTCCAGGCATAGGATGTAAGGATGTAAGGCCCCTCGGCATAGGATGTAAGGGCCCTCTGGATCCCTGATGGAATAGTATTTCGCTGTGCCACCCATAATCCTTTACTTCCTGAAGGGCATAAATAACTTCACTTAGAGTCCTCCTTCTCTGTGCATCCTTCTCTTGCATTCATGCTTAAACAAATCGAGCACAATATGGTGCATCCGCAAACGTGCTGTCATAAGCACCAAAAATTCATGCGGGTGTGGACGTTCTTAACAGTCCTAACAATTGTTTGCTTGTGTCATAAGTTGTCTAGAATATTAACTTCACTTAGGGTCCTCCTTCTTTGTGCCTCCTTCCCTTAGAGTCATGCTTAAACAATTCGAGCACAATATGGTGCATTCGCAAACCTACTTGTCATAAGCACCAAAAATTCATGCGGATGTGGATGTTCTTGCAGTCCTAACAATTGTTTGCTTGTTTCATGAGTTGTCTAAAATATTATGATTCTTCATACAGTCATGCCTTTGATACAAAGTGAAATAGAGTTTTCTATGAAAATTTATAACTTGGAAATAAACAAGAAAGCACTTACGGCAGAACTCCAGCAAGGTTTCCATTTAAACCAGAATAAAGTCCCTTAAGAGATAATATTTCCACCCAATTGAGCTGCCTGCAAAAAACTACATATGATCAGCAGCAGGTTATGTAAATCAAAATGCGGATTGACCACCACTGTTGTCCTAAATAGTCACCCCAGATTCTCACTAGAGCACTATATTATACATGTGCCAGTGCCCAACATCAAAGGGAAGGGGAACGTTTTGGTCCTTCAAATTCCAATAATTAATGTAAAAGAGTTAACCATATGCTGGTGCATTGAGTTCAAATTGTTCCTTCTTATTTGACGCATTGAAGGCAGGCGGCTAAGAAACATACAGACTGGCGTACCTTTGTTTCGACGAATTAAAAGCCATAGACTGTATAGCTACCACCACAGAAATTATCACTCGGGCCCTGTTCATCAGATAGAACTTTTAATCATGTCATGCAGGGGTTTTTACTAAAGAATGCATTGACATGCCTTTGCAGCTAGAACTGACGGCACCACATCTAAACATCAACTTGCACAGATTACAGAGCAAACTGTGGCAAATAGACATGTTGGTCCATATTAAAGTGCGAATCCGAGTTCCGAAATGCAAATAGCATGGCAAGGTAAATCACGGATCAAATGCCAGGACGTCGTTATTCGTTGATGCCAGGAACTATGATCTTGAATATAATTTTAATTAAGGCTGGGATAGAGCTACGTTAAATAAGAGCTAAGAAAACCCTGATTTACCTTTGTGGAGCATCTTCTGATCTAACCTAGGCGACAGTCCAGAACGACCATTGAATTTTGAAAACCGTCTATTCTTGCAGACCATGATCAAATGGCTTAAGCCACATGCAACTCAAATTATCTTGTGCTGCCGGGAACTACGATCTTGAATATGATCTTAATGAAGGCTGAAATAGAGCTAGGATAAATTGGAGCGAAAAGAAACCCTGATTTACCTCTGTGGAGCATACGGCGACGACGATTTGTGGAGCATCTTCTGCTCTAACCTATGCCATAACCAACTCAGATCTTTTGATTGACACGTAGGCTTGCATTCGATAAAGGCCACTTTTGGTCAGGCTGTTGCCATAAAAAACAAAGTGGGTTGCCCTCCGGTTTTCTCTAGGTCAAGTGGCTTCGAATGAGAATTTGTACTTCGAAGCCCCGCCATATCTGCGACTCAATGTTTAAATTAAAGTAGACTCCTAGCATGTTCTTAGAGGCACATCCACCTTTCGATCAAATTGTGTATGTGACTGAGTGCTTGAGTGTTGGTTTGAACAATAAGCATGCTTGATTACTGTAGGCGAAGAAGTAGGTTTTTCTAAACGTACCTACAATGTGTAGGGATGCGAAGATAAGTTTCCACGGATTTTTGGCAAAGTTAAAATACAAGAACTATAAATCGATATACATTAATCTATGGTTGCAACAACTTATTCGTTACTTCATAATCACTAGAAACGTGTGCCCGGCAATGCCAGGCATTTCTCAAAATATGTGGAATGGCTAGGGTATTATAGATAGATTTATCTTTGAAGATGAAATCGGCAAAAAGGATATTGCATGATTGTTGAGTAGAAATAGGAATAGATATATGTAAGTTGCTTCTCCCATGGATACGACTTACTCCCCACCTTATAAACAGTAGAATGTACATCCGCATGAGAAGGATGAGAACAAACCTTGTTTTTAAATGTGAACATGCAATGAACTAATCTTGTATAAAACATGTATGCCTTTACCACCGGAAAAAAATGATTTTTGAAAGCAATAAAGTTTATGAACATAGTAAAAACATTGATATTTATGAGAGTGGTCTATTTGTTATCAAAGTTGTCTTAGAGAAAATCATTGGATTAAATGGTTCGTTAGTCAAATGTTTCATTAGCAAATGCAATGGTTCATTAGCAAGTGCAATGATTCGTGAGGAATTTGCACATTGTCAATTTTGTGGCAACTTATGGCTTAGAGTTTAGGCATTTGGGTGAATAACTACATAAAACCCTAAACCTGCAGAAACCACTTAAACCATAAATTTTGGACGCCCGTATATGGAGTTTGGGATGTGTGGTATTTTCGGCCACCCGTTATCAGCCAGGTGGTATTTCCAGCCATCCATTATCAGTCAGGTATTTTTGGCCAAAAAAGGTGATATATTCGGCCAAAAAAATGGCATTTTCAGCTAAAAAGTGGTATTTCTGGCCAAAAACCAAGCGGGAAGCTGCACGGCAGAGCTGAGATCTTTGGTTGGATTGTTGTTGCAGCTCTGTGGGCGGCTTTAATCGCTTCAAAAGCCCTTCTAATCACCTTGCCTACCTCTTTAACACTAGTTTGATGAAGAGAGGAAGCAATTTGATCTGAGATAGGGCCGGATAGATCCAAAAATGCCCCAAAATAGTTGGTTCTGGGCTTCAAATTGCGAAGTGTACAATGGCTGATAACGGGTGGCCAGAAATACCACACATCCCGGACTCCATATACAGCCATCCATAAACTTTAAGTTGAAATCCTTAAATTATAAATTCTACACCCTTCAGCCTTGAACCTTAAATCATAAATGGCTTTTCACAAAATGCTATTTCAAATCGCTATCATATGCTTCTAATATACAGTATAGAGTATATCAAACCTTGTGCGCTATTGTTATCCTTCTCTATCTATTTAAGGATGTTATTGTATCTTTCGGACCATACAAATGGAGGTCGAAGTTGTATGATTGCCCCAACAATTGTGATTGAAATCCTCTAGGAAAATTGTTGATAGGAACAAATTCCAACAAAAGATATTCGTCTTGCATGCAAGAGGCCCACTCTCCAATATCGTGGATTATGGTCCATGTCGCACCCTGCAAATGCAGAAAACACTTCCAAGTTCTAAGAGAATATTGTGTACCACTATATGTTGATTATGCATTCTTTCCTTAATACTTTGAACGTGAGATAGGGCCAGATAGAGTGGTCATAAAATATTATAGGATTTGGTAAATATAGACCAATGATTTCCATTGTTTGGCCTTGTGCCTTGTTAATTGCCATGGGGAAAAGTCGACAAATGTAAACTACACCCATCGAATGGGAACCTGATAAGTTAGGGTAGATGTTAGTAAAAACAGTGGGTGCCTAAAATTGCCATCTATATCTATATATATCAAACCATATATAAGTCATTCACTTTGATTCTATTCTTCAATATTCCATGATGCTCCATTGCATGCGTGCCAATTGTCAAAAAATTTTTTCGGGGAACATTTTCCTAATTTTGCATTCTTGCATTTATTGAGGAGGAGCCACAGCCACGTGACTCCCCTTCCTCAATCAATCCCCTTCTTGCATTTATTGAGGAGGAGAAGGAGCAAACAGGAGGCCGCTTTGTTTAGCCTGACCGGGCCTAATAGGTCTAGGAAAGGCAACAATGGGCAAAAGAAACAGCCCCAAAGAGGCTTGGGTGTCGCCTTAGAAAAGCCCGCTTTACTGAACGTAAACAAACAAGAGGCCGCTTGCTTAGCTTAGTTCTGAAGATCGCGCATGGTTTACCTCCCATTGCTTCTTCTTTTGCATTTTCGTGGCCTTGTGTGTGCGGCAATCTTTGAGTACGCAGTAAAAGATGGGATGCTTCAAGTTTTGAGCGCACTACTGTGGCATTCCTCAGATCATAAACTTGAGCTCCGATATGCGTGCGTGCCTGATTCTTTCTAATTCTTCCTTCCTAATTCTTTCCCGATTTATACAGAGTGCTTAAGCTATTGGATCTTTGGCGCATGATTCCGTGTTCGTGTCTGCAGACTTAATGACGATACGATAATGCCATAAATTTCCTTCTCGCATTGAACTCTTACAGTTATACGGATCCCTAAAATTTCCCTTGCTTTCGAACCCCCTTGCTTCATAGATATAACTCGAATCGGTTTCGAGGTAGATCCCGAGCTAAGCCCTTCTTGTCGATTATCTTCAATTTGCAAATCCGGCTGCATCCGGCCGGATTTTTGAGAGGAGTTCGTAACTATGGAGCATTGGAACCTTGGCTATTGTCTTAAGGTGGGTATGGGAAGATTCGGTTTTCTTAACAGGTAAAATTATCCGGTCTAGCACTATGTTGATGTTGAGGTTCTTGCTCTACAAGGTTCTTGCCCTACAAGAAACCACTAGCTTTGAATCATTTCTTATTTTCTCGCCTCGCAATCGGAGCTTTACTCAAACCGGCAAACCATGTAGGGCATTCCTAAATATAAACTTGAGCTCGCATATGCGTGCGCCCGATTCTTTCTAATTCTTCCTTCCTAATTCTTTTCGATTTATACAGAGTGCTTAAGCTATTGATCTTTATGCATGCATTCCGTGTTCCGTGTCGCAGACTTAATGATGATCACGCCCCTTGCCATAAATTTCCTTCTCGCATTGAACTCTTACAGTTATACAGATCCCTAAAACATTCCCTTGCTCGAACCCCCTTGCTTCATAGATATAACTCGAATCGTGGTTCGAGGTAGATCCTGAGCTAAGCCCTCATTTTTGATTATCTTCAATTTGCAAATCCGTCCGCTGCATCCGGGCCGGATTTTTGAGAGGAGTTCGTAACTATGGAGCATTGGAACCTTGGCTATTGTCTTAAGGTGGGGTATGGGAAGATTCGGTTTTCTTAACAGTAAAATTATCTGCCTAGCACTATGTTGATGTTGAGGTTCTTGCTCTACAAGGTTCTTGCCCTACAAGAAACCACTAGCTTTGAATCATTTCTTATTTTCTCGCCTACAATCGAGCTTTACTCAAACCGGATCAAACCATGTCTTTGTTGAAAAAAAACCGAGCTAGATTTGAAAGAGGCATTTTTTCTAAAGCCCGATGTGAAACCGCCAACAACCAAAAGAGTCTTTGCTTTTAAATGCCCCCGTTCGGGATGGTCAAGTGACAAGATTTGCAATGAGACAAAGCAGAGTTGATGCTTCTTTCCAAAGTAAGCATAGTTTTCTACTTCATTTAAAATAATGTTACTTAATGTTGGTATAGCATGGTCAAGAAATGTGTACAATACGTGTAGAATTAGAAGTAGAAAGCAAGCGTAGATCTTCCATCTCATTTTCTACTTCCCGATTCTTTTATCCCTCAAGATCTTGAAGATGTGAAAGTGATATTGTCCTTAAGATGCCTTAGAAATTTAGAAAAAGTTAGGTGCAAATCGTGCATAAATAGGAAGTAAATTGGAAAATAGAATCATCCAATATATGAACATGTTGACAAATTTAGATTTTAGGAACATCTTTTGAAGTCGTGGATTTGTTTTCAACTCAAGTCGTGGATTTGTTTTCAACTCGTGCAATGATGCGACGATATGGGGACATTGTTCTAGATGTGGTGCACAAGGAATTTAAAGGTCGATAAGCAACATGATCATTATCTTTGCACTCCATGTTGCAAAAGTAATGGACCATAGAAGGCAAAGTATTTTTCATCCGTTGGATAAGTTTTATGGCAAAGGCGTTGTACCTTAGATGTATAAGTGGTATTGTCACTTCCTCCTACAAACTAATTAATTACATGTATTGGTCCGACATTTTCCTAATTGTCTCATCATTTAAACTAAGGAGAGATTTACAATTGTCATCAAGTTCAATTCCTTTTCATGTACCATCTTCCATGAATAGATAAATTTAAACAAAGGGTTCCCATGCTCCCTATTTTGGGACGTGAAGTAGATGAAAAGGAAGCTTGGTATAGTCTATCAATGGATCCGGATGTAATTTCTAGGACTGGCACAATGCCACAATAGATGTTGTCACATGTTGCTATTTATTCACACCTCTTTGTAGTGTGAACATTATTTAGTTTGATTTCAAAGAAAAAATTGTAACTTATTCACCTTGGTAGAATAGCAGGGATGTTTAGTGTATACAAAAGGCTGGGAAAGAGAAACGTTCGCGGCGGCCGCCGCGATAAGTTTCTTGTAATAATAAAGCCGTTTTAGGATAGTTTGTGCGCGATCTTGTCCCTTAATTATTTTAATTTAGTTTGATCCGTTGGATTTACGGTTTTGTTTGACGCGCACTTGGCTAGGTATTTTCGACCGAGCGGTCCATTTGAGAGCAAGACGATGAGGCACACATTTTCGTCGTTCCTTTTCTTAATGCATTGGATGCATTGGATTTGCATCATGTGGCATCGCCAGACAATCGTATTTCCTCTATGGCAGAGCAGAGCAGCGCATCCGGCAAGCCCTAGATATCTAAGGTAATAGAAATGTTTTTCTTCCTTTCCATTTTATGGCTTCAAATGTCTCTCTGATTCATTTCGTAAGCTGAAGTATGTGTCACTTTAAGCAACCCGCTTAGGGTTTGGATTTTGTAGTTGTGTTGATCGGCGATGGCCAGATGCAGGTTGAAATTTAGCTTAAAAGGCCCAACCATGAAATCCACAAGTCTGCTTTTCACACATCTTTTTGAGGCTCTTCAGGATACATCTGTGCTGGGTGGCAGAGAACAGATTCACCTCTAATCAATGCATGGCCAGACATGCAATCCACTTGGGGGAGGTCGGATTTGCACGGGATTACATGCAAGCTGTAGTTTTGGATATATACAAATAAGTCTAGACCTCGAATTCAAGGACCGATTGATTTGCAAAAGGCAACAAAATCTTTTTGTGACTCTGTTACAGACTACTGTAAATTGCTTGAGGCCCTATAGCTTGATTCCGCAAGCATCTTGGGTGATGTTAGATAGCAGGGGAAAGGTTGAATTCAATTGCTTGCAAAAACCGACTTGCAAGACTTTCTCTTACAAGAGCGTTGATTGAATTTGATTGCAGGCCCATTACACTCAAATGCTTTCTCACATGATTGGATCACTGTCACTGTCAGGTATAGATTTGTGGGGTTGGCATATGCTCAAGAAATCGTTTAGAAGAACGTCGGGAGCCTGTGTTAAGGTTTGTCACAGCAACTATACTGCATTGTTGTGCACTTTGCTTAAATAGGTTTTAGAATTCAAGCCTCGTGCTTTTGCTTTTTCCAAATCATGAAAATGCACTTTATTCATCTTTTCTATATTTGCTTGCAGAGTTAATTGTTTTGAAGGGTTGTGTCGATTGTTCTGGCATGTTCCTACTTTTCTCAACCCATTTTTCTCCCTTTTAGCATTCTTTTGTTCTTTTTAGCATTGTGATTGCCTTGAGCTCTGTGTTTGCTCTTTGCGTATCTAAGAGTTTGTCTTCTATTAGTTGGAGCGCAAACTATGAGGATCTCCTCTCAACAAATCAGCATTTTCTGCAACCTATTCCTCTAGCTGTAAGTTGAAATCCATAGTCTTGCTTTGTGATTGGCTTAGTTATCAAGGCCTGCACTTCATTTGTTACAGAAAATGGTCGACTTCCTTACTGATGTATGGGAACAAGAGGGCCTTTATGATCAGTGCTCAGGGTGTGCATTTTTCTTCCTACTATTATCTTCATGTTCTCCTAGTGCCCTTATTTTTTTTGGGTCCAGGATGGAGGGCTTTGGCATTTTCAGAAACTTGTCCATGATCATTTATCTGGGTTTTATGCCTTGAACTATAATGGAGAGGGCTAACTTGCCAATCTTATTGGCTTTCTCATATTTATAGAACTATTCATGTTATGTACCTAAAAGAATGGGTCACAACAAATTCATTTCACTTTGTAGGCTCAAAAAACCACAGGAGCCTGCACTAGACCACATTGGCAATGGACTTCTGTTGCTAATCGTATTCTTTTGTTGCATATAAATGCAATTTGGCTATGAAGGAACACAGATTTGAACTCTCATTTTTTGGAAGCACTCCCTCTTTGTATACTACTATTCTCTTGTTGATAAAGTAGTCTGGGTACTTGTTACACGTATCTCTGCATTTTCCTATCAAGGAAGCAATATCAAGTTTTTTGTGTGCTGATATAAGAGCTAATATAATTTAAGAGTCCGCATTAGAATAATTTATAGTTACTGCCGATTAATCTTTGTGCTATCTGTGCAGGTAAAGAAGAGGGTGAGCAAGTTGATAAGGATGTCATAAAAATAAAATGGTTAGAGAAGGCTATATCTATCCACTCCCAATTTGCAAAAGGAAGACATGAGCTAAACATTTTTGTGGCAAACATTTTGGTGGATATGTATGCTAAATGTGGAAGTGCAGTACATGTTTGTCTTTCATAAAATGACGTGTCATAATGAGTATCATGGAATTCCATCATCTTTGGATGTTTAGAGAGTGGGAAGGACAAATTAGCACCGGAATTATTTGCACAAATGCGAGAAAAAGGCTTCACCCCAAATGTTCAAGCTTATATTGCTGCTTTAAAGGCATGTGCCAGTTGTGCCACAAAAGATGACGTTCATATCAAGGGGAGACTTATGAAAGCAGAGTTTCTGGAAAAGGGCATTTCTTCCTCACACACAAATACCGGGACTGCATTATCTGGGGCAAGCTGTTATCTATTGGCGTTTGCGCAAAGGACGATTGTGCATGCCTTTCATTGCAACAGATGAATATATAGAATCCATAGAAAAGCTTTTTTTTATGAATATTTAATATTTCAAAGCTTGGAGCAATGCCAGGCTACCTCCTAATTCCGTTCTATGGTTGCTCCACTATCTCAGATACAGAAGAGGTTGCCATCACACTAGAGAGCATGAAGGCAACGTGCAGAAGAAGATGAAGAAAATTATTTTGAAAATGCAAAAGAAACTGCCATTGTCATTGGAAACACAAGTTACCAAGAATCTGGATGCCCGCTGGACTGGAATTGGAAACCTAGAAATGGCCTGCTTTCTTCAAGGTACCGTTATCTTCCTTTCTCAAATGTAGGTACTAATTTGTTTTCTGGTAGCTGCATTTATATGGTTGAGAAAGACTCTTGTGGTCAAGATTCTGGCATCGTCTTACCATGTTAGCACCTATTTTGACAGAATTCAGGAATCTCTCTTCAATCAGTACGTCCTTGAGACCCTATTTGGGAAGACTCATGATATTGTTGTACCTTAACCCTTGCATTCCCAAGTCATTTGGGTCTTTGCAGAAGATGAAAGTTGTAGATGTGAGCCTGAACAATCTTACAGGTGAGATTCCATCAAATATTAACAATTGTGTAGCTCTAGAAAAGTTGGATTTAAGCTATCAAAAATTGTCAGGAAGTATTCCATCAAGTTTTTAGTCTGCTGGTAAATTTGCAGTTTCGTTGGCTTGCAAATAAGTCATTGAGTGGTTTCATGCCTCAAAACCTGAGCATCAATCTGAAGCTTCAGTATGTAGATCTTAGAGGAAATAGTATCACAGGGGTCTTGTAACTTCACCTCACAGGCTATAGAAACAAAGTCAAATTACACAGTTTTTATGTTCTTTTCTTGCTGTCTGAAACATGAAGATGCAGATATAATTTCCGATGATGTGTTGGCCATCATGACTGCCTGTTCTTCAATGCTCCACCTTTCCATAAGTTGCATCGTTATCACTAATCAGAGAGGTCAAAGAAGATATTGTTCTGCAAGCAAACAGAGTGACACAAGGACATGGGTGCCTCAAGAAAGGAGGCAGACATTAGTGCCATGTTCATTCATGTCACATATGCACAATGCAATTTTTGTGTTTATAGAGCATGTAAGTATTTTTTTCTATTAGCTTATGCTGCTGGCTGTATAGATTGCAAAGATTCATCCTTTGTTATTTTGTTGCAGATCCTTGCTAGAGTTGTCTAATATGGCAGTTTAGTATGTGCATGTGAAATGGGTCTACGTGCTCGATCAATAATTCTTACCACCAATGGAGCACTATACTGGAGAGCCTTCTTTGATTTGTTGAAATTTCTGGACCTAAAAACACCTTTAGGTGTTTGTTGAAAGAAGCCTCAGCCGACCATTTTACTATATTTTCATTTGTGCTTTTGCTGTATAGGAACATTAAGATTTGGAGCAAGCAATTATTGTTTCAGATTTGTTTATAGAGCATGTAAGTATTTTTTTTCTATTAGCTTATGCTGCTGGCTGTATAGATTGCAAAGATTCATCCTTTGTTATTTTGTTGCAAATCCTTGCTAGAGTTGTCTAATATGGCAGTTTAGTATGTGCATGTGAAATGGGTCTACGTGCTCGATCAATAATTCTTACCACCAATGGAGCACTATACTGGAGAGCCTTCTTTGATTTGTTGAAATTTCTGGACCTAAAAACACCTTTAGGTCTTTGTTGAAAGAAGCCTCAGCCGACCATTTTACTATATTTTCATTTGTGCTTTTGCTGTATAGGAACATTAAGATTTGGAGCAAGCAATTATTGTTTCAGATTTGTCTCCAAATAATCTTGTATTTGTTTGCAGATTTGCAGATTTTTTGAAGCAAGCAATTGTTGCATTTGAAGACGTCATAGCAAGCAAGTCTTCCAAGCAATGCCATGCCATCTTTGTTGTCTTTCATCTTCCAAGTAATGCCATGCCATCTTTGTTGTCTTTCATCTCAACAACAATGTCGGACAAGCAACTGTTGCATTTGGAGACATGTCATACCAAGCAAAGTGTCAACGCCATGCCATCTTTATTGTCTTACACTGAACGTATACAACAGATCTAGGACATGTCTTTACATGGAATGCACTCAATGTCCAAACAGATCTAAGCCATGTCTTTACATGGAATGCACTTAATGTCCAAACAGATCTATCTTTGCTTGACTTTTTCTTTATGTAATCAAGAGTCCCCTTTAGCAAGAAAAATCACTGAATAATACTGCAACATAGCATGCATAAAGATTATAATATATCCAATAATGCTTATCTCTAGATGATTTTTCATTTAATATCGGATGTACCTTTGAATATCAATGTTTTAATATAATGTAATGCATGGCTGAATGGAATTATGTTTTAAGGCTAGGGCCGATAAAATATATGTAAAACATTAGAATATTTGTTTCATCCTGGAATTCTTAAATGCATGTTTTATAATATTTGTTATGAAGCCATGAAAGACTTTACAGAAATCTTGAATGTTTATCAAGGTTGTTTATCTAGATGTATGAGATGATGGAATGATAAAGGAGTTGTTACATGTGTTATCATCTTTTAAGAAATAAGACAACCACCATCGAGAATATTTGTTGAAGCGAGGCAACATTTGACATTCATTACTAGGATGCTCTCCTCTGACTCTCAGATGTTACTAGAGGGCATGAGGCATCTGATAGATGCTTTCCTTTTGCCTTGAACATTTTCCTAGAATGTTCATTTTGCAGGCCTTGACAATTTAGGTTTATCCTTCTGGAGCAAGGGCTATATTTTCGTACTCAATTTTTTACAAGTTCATCATTCCTTTTTTGCATTAAAAAAATACGTACTTTTACAATGTCGTGGGCAGTTCGAAAGGTAGATATGTATTTGATATATTGCTTTGAGTTATATTACTGTTGATTTATATTTCTACATTTCTATACCTATAATGCGCTTGAGAAATCAGATTGATTAACTTAACAATGCCTGCATGTGGCAGAAGTTGCAGTATAATGCAGAAGCAACTGAGATTGAAATTTCATGGGCAGAAGAAAACCATGGCCGGTCATTGACGTATAAGAAATGTTACCATTTCTGGGCTGGCATTTTGTGGATATTTGAGTTATCAATCTCAGTATTTTGTGGAACAAACTGTTTGGATTGTCCTAAGCATTTAACAAGTAGGCAGAGATGATCCACATAAACCAGCATTGCCATTGTAAGATCCATGCTCTTTCCATTGTAAGATCCATGCTATATTGCTTCTCTAGAGATACAATTGTGCTTGGAGCTGCACACATTTTGTTGTCAAGCCTGTGTGAATCATATTATGCGCTAAATGGACACCTTCTCATGGAATTCAAGACTATCAAGTGGATTTATCTTCTTTCAATTAGGTAAATATGCTAGACCTTAATATTGATCTCTGTTTTCTCCTATTTAGCAGCTAATTCATGCTATAAATTCGAAATTATTTAGGGTCTTTGATATTTCTCCAAGTATTATTCTGATGTTCTCATTCTAAAAGATTGAAAGGGTCCATTGGAGGAGAACCTCATACTCAAAAAATATGCTAGGGCTGTGTTCACATTGGTAAGACATGATGAATTACCATCTGCAAGCATAGCTAAACCAGCAAAATTATATTGAAAATGCAAATCATTTGACACATTGGGACACCTTCGCCTTGCAGCCCCCCACTTGATGTGGCACAGATCCAGACCACACAATCTACAAATCAATGGCTGAGATATATGCCATGTCAGATGGAGGCTGCAAAACGAAGTGTACCCAACATATTGAACAGACAGTTGAAGCAGAAGTCCAATTGAGTAATGAATTATCTTTTGACGTGCTAAGACTGCGACTGCTTGGGAAATTCTCATGCTTTCCACATGTGAGGGATGAGCATTTTGATGCGAGTATTGTGTGAGCAGCAAACTGTGGAGTAGGTTGTGGTCAGGTTTCTTAGTAGCAAAGCTTCGGAGTAGGTTGTTAAGGTCAGGTTTCTTTTTCTTGAAGTTATCGGAAGATGCATATTAGAGAACATATCAATACGACATTTAAATTTTCATGTTGATGGTCACATTTGCTTTGCTTTGCATACTTGAAGAGGCCTTGGGAGTAAGTTGGACACCTCAAGTGAAGACTGTTGTTTTGCTTATGATGCTCTTATTGCCATCATCAAAGAACATATGCATTCTTACCAAACATAGAAGTTTTTGGGCTCCACACCATACCTCTAATACACACATAAAGCAATTAAGCTTATTTATTTTTCAAATATTGTAACAAGAACTATGGTGTCTGAGCTCTATGATTGATTTTTTTGCAAGGGCATCTAAGTTCAGTGTTTCTAAGGCTTACATCACTAGGGGCATCTTCTACTAGCATTCTTTCTACTATGTCCCGAAAGAGGATCAAATAGCTCCAATCTTAATTCTACAATTGCCACTCACTCTCATTTTGAATTTAGAAATTGTTCAATGGGCCTTTATAGTCTCAAGGAGGATGTAAGTACATGGAGAAACTATCAATTTCAAATCCATCACTATATGCTATCGTCGTTCGCTTCTATCTTAATAAGATGTTCCTACAAGGATAAATATAAGGAGCCTATAAAACAATGTCAAGTTGCTACATTATTGCAAGGAAAAACATAAGGAGTTTACAAAACAAGATCAAGTTAGTACATTTTTATGCCCAACGAAAAGCCCAGCAACGCTGGGCACTTTTTCTAGTATAATATATAAGAACTTTCTAAAATATAGGTCATGGTTGTGTTGTAAAGAACCTTCTATGATATTGGTCATTGTTGTTGTGACACATGATATGTTAGATATATTTCGATCCCAATTGATTTAATTGATTCGAGTGTGCAACGTTTCATACAATTAGTTGATGTCATTGATAAACAAATATCTTCATAATGCTTACTGAAAATTTAAAATTTTCAACATTCTTTAAGAATCAGATGCAACAAATCGAAATGCAATTCAATGACATATTCATAAATCGAGGATACCTCCGTCCGACCCATTTTGGCATGCAGACTTCAAGGAAAGCATGGCTTCGTTCCAACTTTGTTTCCAACATAATGGCTTAATATATTCAAAATTTTGCACTTGCATGCCATTCTAAATTCGTCCAGGAAATCAAACATGTGCCGCTGGCTCCTTACAATAATGATACATGTTGCTGGGAGAAGAATAAAAATTAGAAATCAATTTTATTAGAGACTTCAAATGCAAAAATCTAACTCTATGACAACATGTATTCTAAATAATACCTGGTTGGTCCATGATCGTGGTTATCAGAAATATGCTGCTGCAGTGGAGTAGCTTGCTTGGCATATACACCTCATATACATACATCTAAATCCTTAATTTGATGACATGGGAAGAGTCATAATCTTATAAAAGCATGATCTTACCTATTAGAAATATGCTGCTGCAGCAGAGCAGTGTTTGATGTTGAGACCGGGCAATGAAATCTGGAAAAACATATTGATAATTTAGCGAATCAATGCAAAGCAAAGCTTACGTGCTTCAATGTTTAACATATAAAAGATTTATTACAGCTTGAACTGAACTGAACCATGTAATACAATTTCACAAAGTTTGAAACTTTGAAATTAGCCGGTATTTTATTTAGGCTGTTGGAATACAATTTTAATTTATAGAGAGATCTCTCAACTACATGCATGACAAATAAATAAATTTCGGAGCTTGTTTAAATCTGGGATAATACCTACTCGTCCTGCAGCCTATGCCTGTGAGCCAAAGTGTTTTTCTTGCTTTTATACTCGAAAATTAGAATATGTCTCTTAGAGATTCTGATTTCTCTTTATGTCTCAACCTATTAGAAATAGTAAGTTGGAGTAGAGCAATAAGAATGTTGCTGCAAGCAAATAATCCCTTAAGGCTGCTGTGAGGTTCCCGGGAAATATACGCCATAAATACGTATATTTCTAGGTCCATCACTATACAAGTCTATCACCATAGCCTTGTATACCATAGATTAGTGGCAATAGGGGGCATGACTAAGTTATTCATATAACTTAGCCAACCTTAGGTTAAGACCATTTCCCACGCGGCCGTAACCTATTAGGCACACGCCACATGGAACCACCCTATTGGAGCCACGTGGCAGGTGACATCAACCCTAACCTATAAATGGCCAAACCCTAACCCTAGGCCATTTTTCTGGCTCCAACAGTCTGGGAACCCTATTCGTGCTCGAAACTCCGTTTCGAGAACCGGGTCTCATTGGCATAGATAGCACAAAGCCCCGTCTCCGCAGCGCCTCAAGAGGAGTGGGGCTACTTCGACCACCTTGAAGACCATGGAGACGCCGGGAGTAGGAGAATTCCTCAGGAGCATGTATTTGGGTTAGAGTTCTTAGTAGATCATCTGGAAGTTAGGACTCCAGATGAGTTAGCATTTCATGTCTCTAGTAAGTTAGATGTATATGATTAGGTTTTGATGTTATTCTCATTACTATCATGTTATGTGGATATGTGATGTTGGTTGATCATGTTGCTCCTCTTGTATTGGGAAGGGGGTAGAGACGTAGTAGCCGTTACTTAGTGATGCTCCTAGTTTAGACCCCTTAGTTTCTATTATATGTGGTCTAACCCACCGGGCCACGGGGGCTATGATGTGACTTAACACCAGATAACGGGGCTAGAGGCAAAGTGGAAGGAGGTCCCTGATGACCGCAGCTACTGGGGACCCATAGCGGGCTAGGCCTATAGTCGGTCACTTCGAGTGGGCCGGGTATGAGTCTGACACCTCCTGGGGCAATGGTGTCGCCCTGCCTCTCAAGAGTTGTAGGTGTCAGCCTGGCTCTTGTTTTGGGGGGTTCAGTCGGGTAAGAATCGTGTGTCACTACGATTCTCTAGCCGCCCATGGAACCTCTAGACCCCGGGAAGGGGACATGCAACCCGTCCTGCCTCATCAGACCGGGGAGATGCAACCCAGAGTAGTCTCGTTGGGTGATGCCACGAGATTGCATCTCTGGCATGCTATAGTCATGCTAGAGCCCGATCTAGCCCATCTGCAAAGTATGCACAGGAGGGGCGGATGGAGTGGGCAACCCTAGCCATTGTTTATAGCCAACCCCGCCATTGTTATGCCTCAGTCTGCTCTATCTTATGGCCTAGCCGTTAGTCTACCTCCCCATGAGTCCGAGCCTTGGGTAGGAGCTCTTGTGTTTTATGGCATATGTTTATCTCTATTGTATCTATGGATGGATGGATGTGCTACCCTTCGAGGTAGTTCAATGTATTGTTGTTGCTAGTTCTGACATTGTGTATGCTTCCGTTGTTATAGGAGCCCATAGGGGAAGGGTGCGCAAGACACCTTCGTGTCCCCTTCCTGCACTAGGGATACCCTGGAGTGCGGGATAGGCGGAGGGTCCGTGCGGCCGAACGACCAGATAGGGGATTTCTTACGGATTGTACTGCTGGGCGCCGTATATTTTGTAGGGAGCGTGACAAGGGTATCAGAGCCATGTTCTTGGTTGACCAAGAACTAGCACTGACCATATCCCTAGCTAAGTAGTCTAACCGATCTAATAGAGTGTGGGATGAAAATTCTACCATTGAACCTCGAAAATTGGGGATTTATCTCCCAGGTAGTGGGGTCGTAAAGTTAGGGTAAGTTGTTAGATACAGGAAAAAGAATGAGTCCAATTAACATTCTAGTAAAACTGGAGTAGAAATTATGCATGAGCATCAAATTTCACCCAAAATGGGCCGAAGAATCATCCCAATCTGAGACACGGGTGAAAAATGGCGCAAATCCATAATTAACACCGCAAATCATTAGGGAAAATTCGAATTTCTAATTATAATAAAGTAATAACCATATATTAATAAGTATATATAGTGGTGTATTAATGGGGAGGGGGGGCTAATTAATAGGGCTATTGATGGTAGGAGAATATTCCTAGCCCTAAGAGCATCTTTCCTTTTTAAATACCATTTTAGCATCCCATTCTCCCTATCTCACCCTAAACCTCTCTTTCTTGATCTCCAGCTTAAGCTAATCCATTTTCTTAACCGTAGGATATGGCCCGAACCAAATGCACAGCTCGGAAGTATAGGAGCTCCAGACACATCCCTTCCATGGCGGAGGCAGCAGCGGGTAACGGCAAGAAGATCCTGGAGCACCTCAAGCCCGGGAGGGAGGAGGAGGAGCGCAAGGAGTCGTCCAGCTCGACGGACGAGACTTTCCACGCCTCCCTCGAGCGGGCACAGAGTAGCTCGTTGGTAGCTATCCAAAGGACTGGGGAGACCATTGAGCTCGGTCAAGGCCGCAAGTCGAGGGAGGAACAAGAGCTTGGGGCAGCAGGAAGAGGAGCAAGCAGCGGCCCAGCCAAAGAATCGAGGGAAGAAGTTGGCACCTCCAAGAAGAAGGGCAAGGAGAAGGTAGCTGAATGGCCGGAGAAGCGGGCGCAGAGAAAGAAGAGGGAGAGCAAGAAGGAGGAAAGGCGGAGGGAGAAGAGGTCCAAGGGGGACCAGGATCGTCCTAGAGGGACAGTGCATATTGAAGAACCCCGTCGGGAGGCAACTGACGAGGAGCAAGAGGAGGAGGATGAGGAAGAAGGAAGCGGCAGGCAGGACGAGGATGAGCCCGAGAGAGGTGCCAGGGAAGCATCTAACCCCGACGCCCGCCCACCCTACCTAAAGTGGCTCAAGCCACCGAAGGTAGTGAAGAAGCAAAAGGTGGGGGAATGCGAGTTCATGCTAAAGCAGGACCGCGAGTTCCAGAGAACGAAGAAGGCATACCAAGAGTACCTCCGTAAGTGGAGGAGGTATAATGATTGGTATTGCAAGCAGAACGTACAGAAGTACGTTAAGGGCGGGAGGCCGAAGAACCAGCCAAAGCCACCACCACCACGGTCGAAGCCGTCGAAGAAGGTCCACCACGGGCCTAATTCGAAGCACGCCCAGATATTTCGGAGATTAGCCACTTCCAGCAGTGCACTAATCTCCTGATCTGGAAGGCGCCGTTCGAAAGGCTCCTCTGGGAGATTATGTAGGAGTTCTGGACCGATTGTAGGGTCACACCCTTAACGGTCCAATCCCTGCAAGAGACAGCAGAGGCGGAGCTAGTCCAGCTTTTCGAGGAGGGCAACTTGTGCGCCATCCACGCGAAGAGGGTGATAATCATGCCCAAAGATCTTCATCTGGTCAGGACGTTCCGTAAGGAGAAGCCTTAGAAGCTTCCATTTTGTCTTTAGTTAAATTATACATATTAAACTATCTTTTTGTGTAAGTCAAATTCTTATATCTATAGAAGTACTTACTGTGTAAATCAATATCTTATATGTATAAAAGTGTTTTTTGTATAAAGTCGAACCCCCTCAAAGGGCATCTTATGAGGGCATGTAGCTCATCCTCAACTTCTTGCATATTGCATAACATGCAAAATCTCAATTCATGAGGAATATTACTCCAACGTCCTACTTCCACCCCAAGTCTATGAGAGCTAAGCCTCAACCTGCTTATCCTGTGTTTCGTGCTTCGAGACAGATTCTCCTGAAGGTGTTTGGCTTCTTGGAGTGTAGGGTTTATGTATTTTCTGTAAAACTCCTTTTTCGTTTCCGGGACCCTCCAATTCCTTCTAATGAGATGGTCACACACCCATCCTCTAATGTTCGAACGGTTCTCTTGTAGATGTATAATGTCTAAACCCCACTTCCTCATCCATTCTATAAGATCCGCATACCATCCTTTATTTCTTGTCTCCTCCAAAGCTAATCTTGGCAAGGTCTCTTCCGTCATATCAAAACATATCTTACAAAGGTATGTAAGAGTTTTGCACAATGACTCAGCCTCTAGTGGTATCATACCACATTCCGCCAGCAACATATCATATGGGGTCTGAGCCTTAGTGCCTAGTTCCGTTCTCAAGAATTTTTTTTGCACTTTCTCAATGTTCTTCCAAGAATCTGCTGATAGGCCTGGACCCCATACTTCACATCCATACAACAAAACTGTCTGCACAAGCACACGGAATAAGGTGCGTTTCAAGCCAAAATCCCATATCTCAGAGAGAGAGAGAGAGAGAGAGAGAGAGAGAGAGAGAGAGAGAGCTTTTCCACATGCTCCAAATTTTTTTGTGAGAGAGCACGAGAGAGGGTGAGAGGGGGGAGAGAGAGATGAGAGTGGGAAAAACCCACTCTCACCTTTTGGTGTGCGAGAGAAAGTTTTTACGTTAACTGGCCCTGTGGTCCATTTCACATTGCCCCAAAATAGTTAAGCGTTTTACCCTTTCCCTTTTTGCGGGCAGGGTAGTGCCGGATTCCTTCTGCCCTTTTGCGGGCATGGTATTGCCGGATTTGCACGGCTACGCAGCTCCTACTGGCCGATTCAATGTTTAAATTAGATTTAACCGTTCATCTGCTGCGAACTTGGATGAACATTGGTTTAAGATTTACATTGAGGTTGATTCATAATTTTTTCAGAGGGGCTTCAAGGCTCGAATGCCCCAAATCGGCTTCAAATCATGGCTGTAAATCGTTGAAGTGGCTGCAAATCGTGGAAACGGCTTCGAGACTTGGTATCTGCAGTAGCTGCTTATGTGCAGCATGGATCTAACAATTGTGCTTTTCAATTGCTTGAATAAATGCTACAGATGCATCCAGATAGGTTTTTCTGAGTCTTTTGGAGGCATGCTCTAGCATAACAACAAAACCTTTCTTGAAGCCTTTCTTGCGCACAAAACCGTAGTGCCAGACTAGATCTGTTTCCTCTTCTTTCTTCTTCTTTTTTTTTTGTGCAGGGCGGGCAGAGGATTTCGAACAGAGCATTTATCTATTTCTTAAATTCGGTCTGTTGTACTGATTTTTTCTTGATTCTAGGTCTCTGTATAATCCAAAAACTATTCAAGCTGTGACAGTTTCCCACATGCAAGCAAAGATTCTCAAGCTTCTAGTTCCGGCCTTCACAATTGGGGCAAACAGAATATTTTATTTCTGACTGCAGGGTTCCAGAATCTTCCGGCTTTTCATTCCAACTCTTTTCTTCTGGCTTTTCATTTCTTCCGCAAGAACAGGGCAATGGGTTCGAGAACAGAGCTATGAACCCATTGAATGGCAAAGCTTCTGCAGTAGCCATAGCTTTTGCCATAGCCAGCAAAACCCAATCAATTTTTTTTTCTTAATGCTCCAAGCCACATCGAAAATCCATTCCGAAAACTTTTCTTCATGCCCAAGTCCAGTTGTTATAAGCTGAGTACAAATTCCTTATCTGCAAGAATAGGACCCACTGCCGGATTTACAGTGCGCTTTGCTTTGTCCCTTTTTTGCCCCTTTTTTTAAGCCTGCCCGAGACTGCCCGTGCCTGCCCGCCCACGTCCGTGAATAAAAAATACTAACTAGTGGGGGGTTAAGGCTCCAGAGATAATTATCTCTGGAGCTTCTCCCATAAAATACGTATAAATTTTATCTCTCGCCGTATAGCGCGAGAGATAAGAAATTTACATGCATGTGGGAAGAGAGAGAGAGAGAGAGAGAGAGAGAGAGAGAGAGAGAGAGAGAGAGAGAGAGAGAGAGAGAGAGAGAGAGAGAGAGAGAGAGAGAGAGAGAGAGAGAGAGAGAGAGAGAGAGAGTGTATTATGTCCATGGGAGGCCTCAAAGGCCTATTAGACAACAATCATCAAACTATGTTATAAAACAGTAGATGAGTCTCAGAGTCCTCATCTAGCTCATCGCTCTCACTCCAAATATCTTCTACGTCTCCTATGTGTTTCTCATCTAGGCAGGAATCCCGATATTCGAGAAGTTCAATTACGTACTTCCCTAAGGTATCCCCATCCAAGGTGAATAGTGATTGGAGATTCTCATGGGATATGTCATATTTTTCTCTAATGCTCACATATGCCTGACACCTAAGTAGTGCATGATCCTCGTCTTCTACCTGGTCAGTATTGCAAACTTTACAGTATCTTTGATCCCTTGGGATGATATGCCCCCATCTCCCTACTTCAATCCCCAAATGATGTGAACTCAAACGCATCCTACAAATAGCATGTCGCTTCTGGATGGATATATTCTCCTGTAGATGCAATGCTGGTTCCAGATTGGGATTGAACTGTAACCTGTATAGTATCATCTTTGTCATTGGTTGGGCCCATAGTTTCTTATGGATTCTATCCGATATCCATTTCCTTAAGTCTGAATCCAATCGAGCCACTTCCTCCCAAGATATTCCCCATTTACTTAACCATTTCTTCACATCAAAAAGTATCCCTTTATCTCGGCTTGATAGTAAAGCTTTATATGCAATCCGATCATTATCCATTATAAGCACCTTCTTGATGTAAGAAATACATTTAATAAGGGCTTCCCCTTCAAGAGGCAATAACCCGCATTCTGTCAACATCATAGGATATGGCGTTTGAGCCTTAACACCTAGCTCCAGGCGCAAAAACTTCTTGAGAACTTGCTCAAGATCATCCCACAAACATTGAGGAAGACTTGGTCCCCATATTTCACAACCATACAGCACTACACTTTGTACCAAAGAATGAAATAATTGTACCTTAAGTTGCCATGACCAAAGATGCGATCTCCTACACATGCTCACAACGCGATACAACGCCGCGCCCCCTCTATCCTCTCAGTGGAGATACAAGCATGCCAGCTGTGGTTTCTGCTAAAGATGAGACCCAAGTATTTATATGATTCGCATGTACTTATCGGGCTGCCCCTAAAACTGAAATTGACTTGTCTTAAAGCACCTACTGTCATCACATTTGTCTTTTCCAAGTTTACTTGCATTTTTGTTTGTTCACAGAATTCGGCCAAGTTATCCAAATGTTTCTGCATATGCTCCTTAGATCTCGCAAGAATAATGACATCATCTGCATACATCAACAATTGCACTACATATCCATGTAACTCCATACCTTCTGGGCAATGATCATGCAGCCACTTCTCTAAACTATCAATAAAGATACCGAATAGTGTCGGGGACAAAGGACATCCTTGTTTTACCCCGATGTTGCTCTCAATTCCTTCTGCACCTTCCAATGAGAACGGATGGGATAAATATACCAACACTTTTTCATATAATAATCTGACTGCATTTCTTAGATCAAGGGGAACATTCAGTATCTCTAATCTTCTCCATAATTGGTCCCGAGGAACCTTATCGAAAGCTTTCTTAAAGTCTACAAAAGCCATATACACTGGTTTTTTTGAGCCTTTTACCTTATCACATATAACTTTTAGCGTTAGCAAATGGTCTACCGTGGATCTGCCTGCCCGAAAACCAGCTTGAGACTCGCTCTTTTTGATTAAATTACGCCCCAAGCACTCAATCTTTTCTCCAATATAGTGGAAAATAGTTTTGCAAAAAGACTACTCACCAGAATTGTTCGATAGTTGCTTACTTCATGCTTTGCTCCTCCTTTATGTATTGGGACAACTCTGTTTTTACACCATTCAGCTGGAAATCCATGTTCTAACGCTTCTATTAAACATGTCTACTATTATGGGATGTATATCAGACTACTGCCCACTTAAATGTTCCTTTCCAAGACCCCAAAGATCCGAGCTTTGCCATTTGCTAGTGTTGCTATGCCCTCTTCTACTTCTTCCTCTCCTAATTTTCAGATCAGATCTCATATGGGCTTCATCCTTTTGTCGTGGTTCATTGTTTTGATACAAATGATGTACATATTTCCCACGCATCCAAGGCCTCTAACGGAATGTCAACATGTTTTTTCGCTTAAGCCCTTGCCAAAACAGCTTTTGGCTCATCTAGGTATCGGGCCGCATAGCATTAGTTGGCGCTTTGCATGTAGCACCTCTTCTTCCTCCTTACAGTTTGTTTATACAAGTGTTTTGTCTGCTCTTTATGCTCTGGATCACTTTGTTTCCAGCGTTTTTTTGCTGTGCGGCACTCAGAATCAAACCATGATTTGCACGGCATTCCTTTTTGTGCTCTAATGGCGGTGAAAACCTCACGGGCCGCATCATCCAATGCCTTTGTTAGCTTCTGGTTTACTTCATGCAGTCTATCTGCTTTGTAAATATCGGCCAGCTTACTTTTGACACAACTTTTGTACTATGTTTGCAGGTGTGGCTTCATATAATAACCCTGTTGCTTGTCCTTATGTGAATGCACAGCTGGCATATTCACTTGTAGACTAAAAGCTAAATGGCAGTGATCCGATTCTATTGGTTCTTCCCCTATTGTGAAGCTTGTGAGTGAATTCAGAGATGCTTCTGATATAACAAGATAGTCTACTGTGCTTCTCATTCTGCATGTATTCTTATTCGTGTCAGCAAATTTGCTTATCCCATTGCATATCACAAGATTTGCGCTGCTACACATATTCAAAAACTGCCTCCCTGTCTTAGTGACCACCAAGTCATTGGATTCTCTTTTGCGACCACATATTTGCTGCTCCGCTTCGTCCATGGGCTCTAGTCATAATGGATTTTTGTCCCCAGAGTAGGCGGTGGCTTGTAAGTTCCCTGTTCTGGCATTAAAATCCCCTGTGAGGATTACATTCCCTTGTTCCTGAAATTTCATAATGTCTTGCTCTAATCCGAAAAATATGTCTTCACTGCTGGCACCACTGTCTTTATATGCTTGTTTGTGTTTAGGGGCAAAATAACAAACAGCCAAGTAATGCCGTTCTTGGCATCCTATTATTTCTAACCATAAGAATTGACAGTTTACATCTTTTCGAACTCCTTGTACAATGTCTTTAAATTTTGGTCTGATAAAGCAAGCAACACCGCCATTTCCCATATCCGTGTCTCTAAGTCTTTTATTTTTAACAGAGTATATTAAATCAAAACCGTCAATGTCTGGTAAAGCAAATAGATCGTGTTCTTTTGTTTCTACAAAACAAATTACATCCGTTTGATCCAGAATTTCCTTCATACTTAGTACCTTATTTATGGTCAGCCTGTTGATGTTCCAGATCACTACACGGAGTCCTCCCACAAGTCCCTATTCTATTACTGCTTTGCCTTTGTTCCATTTCACCTTCAAGTTGTTCTTCTGTGCATCTTTGTACTTCGCCATCTCTTGTTTTTTCTCTTGCATTTGCTCCTTAGTAAGATCGTCATTTACCCATATAAATTTACCTTTTCCAGCATGTGCCTCTGCTTAATTACCTGGAAACGGTCTTCTCGATTTCTGAACTTCACCAGTATATGCCTGGTTCCCTGATCTCTCTTGCCAAGCCTAAATGCATCTGTTATGCTAATGTCCTTAATCTGCATCTCATCAGTGAAAAATTTGGTGACTTCAGATTTGGTATCTTCATGCTCCTTTTCCGGTAAACCCACAATTCGAAGATTGAGAGCTCTTTGTTTCCTCTCCTGTGCTTCCACATATTCATCAAAAGATTGCTTTAGATCTAATACTTCCGCTTTGATGTCCGCTGGTTCCCCTTCCACCCTTGTCTGCAACTCCTTAACCTCTGATTTAACCGTTTCCATCTCCCCCTTGATCTGTTGGAAATGTCCCTTAAGGATTTCATTTTCTGTCTTCAAACTTCGGATCTCATGCATTAATCTCTCTTCCGTAAGGCTGCCCTCCTTCCTAAACGGTACACCCTGATCTCCCCCCTCTCTCCAAATTTCCATCGAGATATCCTGTAGCCCTTTCGGCTTATCTTAGCCAGCTCACCAGAGAGAGAGAGAAGAGAGAGAGAAGAGCCAATTCGAGAAGAGAGAGAGAAGAGCCAATTCTAGAGAGAGAGAGAGAGAGAGAGAGAGAGAGAGAGAGAGAGAGAGAGAGAGAGAGAGATGACAAGTTTGACACAATTGGATTATGTATAGGTCTGATGTTTGTTGGGGTCTTGTTCATCCCAAAAAAGAATATTTTTTTCTTAAGGATAGAATTTGAATTTTTTAATTAATAAGGACTATTTTCTGATTTTCGCAATGACTCTATAAGTTTGTTGTGAGATTAGAGGCCTATACTTCAAAGCCATAAAATAGGTAAAATGCTATATGACAGAATTGGGCCCATTTGCTAATTCTAGATGGGAATAGCTTTATGGGGCCATCTGTATTACCATCTAGTGCGGAGTAAGTACCCCATATTTCTACATTTAAAGCTTCCTCGCTTTCAAATACTATTGAAGTTTTTAGTTGTCCCATTATCAAGATGAGCAACTCTCAAGATGAACCGTGTGGCTCTTGGCCCTTATGAAAGATGAGTGTCTCTTCCATATTGACAAGGATTTGACTATATTGACAACCTAGCCATTGAAACTAATCATGGGCAATACAAAGACTTCAAAACCATTTTCCACACATACTTTGCCCTTGCAAATCCTTGTGCTAAACCTGCCAAAAAACAATGTACTATCTGGAAATACCTTCATATGGAACCTTCTACTCGGATATGCTGAATCACCTAAAAGCATTGGTGGAATGTTTATTGTTACATCGGCATCAAGGATCTCACCTCTCCTGTTAATTTTCTTGCCATTCATGTGGACAATAGGCTACTGCAGAATCTGTTTTGCTACAAGCCTCTTGTACAATAGACTCTTCTTAAACTGGTTTGAATCATGCACAGATCCCGTCCTACTAACACAAACATCGATAACATTCTAGAATGTGTTACTACATCTTGCATGAGGCAGGAATGTCTCTTATGTTTGCTGTAATAGTCATCTCCTTTGTCTTTCCTCCATGGCTTTCTGTATAAAAAAAATATGAGAACCATCAACAACACCAAAAATGTTAGGCAAGCCTGTGGCATCTTGAAACTGCTTCATAATATCTAGTAGTCTCTGGCCCGAGGGCAAGGCAATAAATTTCTTGTAGAGCATGGTCTTAGAAGCAAGAACTAATGTCACTTTCTTTGTATATTTCTGGACAATTTTTTTTCCAACATAAAACCTTTGGCCAACATGTAAAGGCATCTCACCATGTGCAAGGAAATAAAGAACCATAGCAACAACTTTCCTAGGATCTACAGGAAGTCTAACTTTCTGGCTTGATCCACCTCCTTTGCCTCAGATTGAGGCTCTGATGGTCTGTGTCCTTCCTACCCAGTAGGTAGTGCCTCCAAATCCGTAGGGCTCTCCCTATGGCCAAGAGCTTCTGGTCGTGCATTGAGTAGCGTTTCTCGGCATCGTTCATCCAGGAATTCTCTGAAGATGTCGTTCATTAGCTCATGAACGTTGCTGGAGCATTCGATAAGCCAAAAGGCATTGCCGTGAATTTATAATGACCATACCACGTTCTGAAAGCGATTTTATATATATCTTCCTGCTTAATCCTTATCTGGTGGTAGCCTGACCTTAGATCAATCTTGGAGAAGACCTTTGTTTCCTACAGCAGGTCCATCAGATCGTCTGCCCTAGGCAAGGCATATTTATTCTTTATCGTTTGCTTATTTAGTTGACGGTAATCTATGCACATTTTTAGAGTCCCATCCTTCTTCTTCACAAAAAGGGTTGGTGCCCCAAAGGGTGACACACTTGCCATGATGAACCCGAGCTCAAGCTGTTCTTGTAACTGCTTCTTGAGCTCAACTAGCTCTGGAGTACTCATCCTATAGGGGGCCTTGCTGGTAGGCTTAGCATCTGGTTCCTGTGTGATCTCACACTCCACGCCCCTATAGGGTGGTAACTGACGGATTTCATCCATAAACACATCATGGAACTCCTTGATTAGCCTTGCTACTGGCCTAGGCAACTGGTTCAAGCTTGACTCACTTTTCTTCTCTTGACTAGGCTCAATTGCCTCTAGCCTAAGGATATACTCCACTATATCCTTTATTAAGTTTTTCTGCAATTGTTTTAAGGACATGCACTGCATAGCTGAAATCACTTTCTTACCTTTGACTATGAAGCGATTTCCGTCTGGTGCCGTCATGGAGATCCCGTTCCTGTCGCAGTCGATCATTGCTTTGGCTGGCCTTAGGAACTCCATTCCCACTATTAGGTCATACTTCCCAATATCCATTACCTCCGCACCCATAGACCATTTGCTTCCACTAAGGTCTATATCGAAGCTGATTCTCTTCCCCTTAGTGTGGCGGATAGCACCGCTTGCCATGCTGACCGGTCTTGGCTTGGACTTTAAAGTCTTGTTCTTCATGATGGCAGCTAATCTTGGAGAGGCGAAATTATGCGAGCTACCTGTGTCTATTAGAACTACATAGGGCTTGCTATTAATAATTCCCTCTGTTAAAATGAATGTGGATTGGTTTCTAACGTCTCCTGACTCAATGGCAGCACAGATTCTACACTCACCTTCAATGTAATCCTGAGGTTCTTGCGGGCCGTCTTCCTCGTCATCCCCTTCAGTCGGTGACTCCCAGTCGATGAGCTCTGCTAATGCTGACTGCATGGGCAGTTGTGTGTGCGGTGCCCCGGCTGGAAACATTCGAAGCACAATTTCTTCTTTATATATTCTTCTCTCTTCTCTTTCGGGATGCTGTCTAAAAAGAATCTTACTGATTTTCCCCCGGGCCTTCCTGCTGTTTCTGCTCCCCATAAGACCCTTTTCTATCTGTCTTCCCTTGGTACTGGCTCCCCGCTGGCGTAGAGGGTGCTTGTCTGGGTTGATATGGTCCTGTTGCCTTCCCTTTATATGCTAGTTATTTCTGCCCTGGAGTTACTGGCGCTTCTTTCAAGCTCAAGGCCTTATCCTCGGTCTCCCCAACTGTCTTCGGGTTAATGGCCCGTACTAACCTCTTAATGTTGCTATTCAACCCTTCAATGTAGCCATCCACTACTTGCCTTTTCGTGATCCTCGGAACATTGAGTCTCAGCCTCATGAATTCTTCTGTGTATTTGGCCACGGATAAGTTGCCCTGATCTAACCTATAGAATTGCTGGATCTGTATGCTCGTGTGCGGTCTTGGGACGTAATGCTTACGGAAAGCCTTACTGAAGGTTCTGAATCTGCAATTATTTCTTCTTAACTTATTTGACTTGGCGTAACCCTTCCATCAAATCTGGGATGGCCTAATTAGGTTTGCTGTTGCTACCTTACCTATGTCCTTGTCCTTCATTCCAAATGAATTCTCAAATTCTTCCATTTCATCCAATCAAGATTTTGCTTCCATTCTTGACCTATCCTTGCTCGAGAACTGGCCCAATTTCCTTGTTTTCTACACATTGCTCATTGCACTGTCCACCTTCTTTTGATAGTCCTCTGTCCTCCGGTTCCTGTCCCTGCCCTGAGAAGTATCCGACCCACATCAAAGTACTTCGAGATTCACTCCCTGTAGTGTCTGATTGGCTGGAGCTAGAGGGAGATGGATTCCTCCTACTTCTTCTCTTCCTCTTGTTCTTTTCGGGTGCCTGGACTTCTTCCCTCTCCGGCTACGGAGCTTCATCTAGACCCCTTGGTGGTGGAAGTGGTATCAGTTCATATTCTTGGGCGTGCATCAATGATGTGGCCCATTGTAACAGCTGTTGCATTTGGTTCCTCATCTGTGTCAACCTTGTGTTCATTGCTTCAACTGTCATCTCTTGCTCTTCCAGCCGAACAAGTTCCTGAACTGATTAATGTTGCCGACCCTGACCTTGGGACTCTGAGCCGGTATTCCTAGCTGCAAGTATTAGTCACCATGGTTGTTATTTAAAGTTATACATCATATAACATCATTTATAGGTTAATTATTGTTATCCATAAAAGAAATCAAGTTGAAATTCAACTTATAAGTTAACAATGGGTTATGATAATTGATAGATCAGAAGCTTGTACATTATAGAGAAATAGATAAGAGTACATGAAAGCTTAAAATATCTTTATACATATAGTAATACAGAGGAACACGGGGGTGTTTCATCATCGAGAGTCCTTCATGGACTTGAAGAAATTCTTCACGTCCTTGAGTCGGAGGTCCTTGCCAACGTTACGCAGGATATTTCTGGATGATCCGCCTTCGAGAGCTCGAGCCATTTGAGGTGGTAGAAGTAGAGGTGTTGTAGCCACGACGACCGTCATTGGCGTATCTCTGAGGTGATCCCTTGCGAAGTCGAGGCTGTAGAGGACCACGGATCTTTTGAAGAGACGGATATGATCCATGTTGCTGCTCAACTTGGCGTGTTGCCCGAACCCTGAGAGTGCTATTAAGAGCGCTACGGCCTCCTCCCCTCGTGGGCTGAACTCCCTGTGGAAGACTATCATCTGGCCCTGACTAAGGACTGGAAAATAGTATTGAAGCGCCTTCCCCAATCCCACTGCCTGCGACCCTTCCTTTGAGCGGCCCCGCCGCAGACATCCAGTGCTAGGAGGTCTTCATGGTCCCTCCACATGGTGGTTGCACTATCTAGGTTGATGTTGCTGGACCCTCCCGCATGCTTCGTGCTCAAACAGGTCGGCTAGAGCTTGGGCCTCTCCCTAGTTTGTACAACCTGCTTTGGATCGCTTGAAACTCCTCCTCTGGAATGACTGGTGGTTGTCGGAGATACAATTCCCTTATGTATTCATATTGCGGTGACGTCGGACATCATCTCATCGGCATAAGAGTGCCGCTCCGCTACCTCCCTTGGGACTTCGTGGTAGGAATTCGCTCTGCTGTTCCTTTGCAATCAGACCTAAGAGCTCGTGGATCCTGAGCCCTTCTTCTAAGCAGTATAGAAGATGGAGAATGTCATTTGCTAGAATGTACTCCTCCCCTTCGATCACTATCGGCGATAGGGCTGTAATGCCGATGGGTGGTTCTTTGGCCAGCTTGATATCTTCGTCGTGCCTTGCTATTTGCCTCTCCATTCTTGCTGCTTCCCTGCTCTCCCAAACTTGATCTTCCTCCCCTTCCTGTTCATAGTCTTGCTCGATCTGAAGTGCCCCTGATTCAATGTCGTGGTAGACATACTCTGAGGATTGAATCTCGTGGATTTGGTCCTGATCTACTCTAATGTTGAGTGGTGCAAGGTCCAAGGGTTGGATGGAAGGCTCCCCCACCCTGTTGATTGCCCTATAATGCATAAACACACATAAACAAAGATAGAGCCGCATGCGCCGAGACATATCTATGCCTATGAGCCTTACAACTCATATACTCAGGCATATCCTTCGTCCTATCCCACAGCTTCCCCTTGACTCTGGATCCCTCGCCTATGACTTGACTTAACGACTCCACGGACACCTACTTGCCTCCCGTTAGGGGAAGGCTGACTTGCCAGGGTAAGACTTGTTGGTCATACTGGCATACTATATCTGTGTAATAGGGGGTTCTCGTCAGGGTTGCATGGAGGTCGAAGAGATGGCCAAAGACATAGAAGGCCTCTTCTGCAAGGAAATCATGGATGTGGTTGGCACTGTTGTATCATCGAACAAAGTTCATGGGCGCCATTGAGCAGAGATGAGAGCAAAAAATGGTTTAAAAGGATTGACAAAGGACTGAAAAATCGCCTAAGAGCCCCTTTTTATAGACTAAGGCTGCCTAAGTTTCCGTGCCCAAGACTTCTTGATCAGGTAGACCTATGTTCTACGGCTATGGATCTCCAAATTAGGTAACATGAAGTGCAAATCTAATCAAGACAAGTCAAGAAACATACGTGGCAGTTTGTTGGATCAAATTTGGGCAAGTTTTGGTCAAACATAGTCGACTTGGGTCAAACCGTGCAAAACGCGTCTGCGTTTGCGATGCAGGGGCCATCGGCGCGTGGTGACCCGAGCGGGTCAATTTCTACCAAAATTCAACATTTCTATGAGCATTGCATTCGCAATTCAAGGGCCATCGGCGCGGAGTGACCCGAGTGGGTTGATTTTGGTCCAAATTTTAATTTAAAGGCAAAATTTCACACTGATGACCCATAGAGAACACCTGTTAAACAACAAGGGCATTAGTGCTATAGCAGAAGAGAGTTGGGAGGAGTCTAATGCATTTTTATCAGAGGATGCATTAGAGGATATCTTTTACAATGTTGAGTGTACATATTGATCGTCTCATAGACCTGGTGGTCTGCAGACGTAATAAATATAACATTTCATTTCATTTCATTTCTCTCTCTCTCTCTCTCTCTCTCTCTCTCTCTCTCTTTCTCTCTCTCTCTCTCTCTCTCTCTCTCTCTCTCTCTCTCTCTCTCTCTCTCTCTCTCTCTCTCTCTCTCTCTCTCTCTCTCTCTCTCTCTCTCTCTCTCTCTCTCTCTCTCTCTCTCTCTCTCTCTCTCTCTCTCTCTCTCTCTCTCTCTCTCTCTCTCTGCTTTAGGCCTCAATATTCCACAATAGACCAGCTGGTAACCTTGCGGGCTATCATGGAGAATGTGAAAGGCAAGAAAAAACCGTTGTTTATGGCATTTGTAGACTACACTAAGGCATTTGATACAGTGCCTCGCGAAAAATTATGGGACCGAATGGATGCTTTGAATGTTCCGCTTGAGCTAAGAACAGCCACTCAGAGATTGTATGAAAAAGTTTTAGTAGAGCTCTCAAGATCTTGGTCTGATATTTGCAAGCAACGCATAATCAGTAATATTGGGGTGAAACAAGGATGCCCACTCTCCCCGACGCTCTTCGGTATCTTTATAGATAAACTCGAAGATTGGATTTTGTATAATGGCGGTCCAGGAGCAATTCTAGCTGAGCATGTGGTATCCTTATTGCTGTATGCAGATGATGTAGTCCTCATTGCAAGGACGAAGCAAGGATTGGATAAACACCTGGAAATTCTAGCTACATTTTGTGATAGAACTGGTCTGGAGGTAAATATCTCCAAGACTAAAGTTATGGTAGTGGGCACACTTGCCAAGCATGTATTTTGTTATAAAGGACGGCAGCTGGAGACAGTGACCTCTTTCAAATATTTAGGGATCATTTTTGAAAACAATTACAGGTGGAACCAATGTGTTGAGCAAAGGTTCAGCAATGGATTAAAAGCCTTGTTGCACTCCAGAGACAATGCAGAAGGAGTTACTTATGGAATTGGTCCATGAAAAGATGCTCTTCAAGACTTTGGTCCAAACGGTAGTCCTATATGGGTGTGAGGTTTGGGGCCCGAGTCTTCCAGCTAATTTGTGGTTAGCAATTGAGAAATTGCAAAAAAGATTCCTATATTCTGAACTAGGTGTCAAAATGCAGACACCATATGCTATGATGTTGGTAGAAGGAGGGTTGCTCCTTTTGGAAGGGGAAGCCATAGTGCAATTTGCGGCATATGTTGCCAAAGTTCGTCGCATGGAAGATGACCGCCTACCACATATTGCTATGCATGCTAGCAAGGACAAGGGATGGTATCATGATGCGGAGGTCTGGTTAAAGAAGTGGAACATGAACTTGGATGAACTACCGGGCAGTAAAGAGGATATACATAAGTTAGTAACAGAACGGGTATACGAAAAGTTATGGAGGACTCCGGAGACTAAGATGTTGTTCTACCGCACATCATTAAACCCAAGACTTATAGAAGCCAAGTATCTATCTGATGGCGTCTCCTTACATTTTAGGCACGTGATGGCTCGCGTGAGACTTAGCTCGCATTATCTGAAGATAGAGACCGGGAGATGGCACAGGATACCTCGAGACAAACGCATATGCGAGTTTTGTGAAAGCGGACACATAGAGGATGAACTTCACACCTTGCTCTATTGCTCAGCATATGCTGATATCAGATACAAGCACGGGATACAGGCTAAGACATTGCTAGAACTTTTTGAGCTCCCAACCTTGAAAACCTGTCATTTTATATTTGACGTACTCCATGTTAGAGAGTTCTTTAAGGTCGATAATAATAATTTTGTTGATGATATTACCTCAGAGAGTGAGAGTAGCGCCTATACCAATGATATCGGTGGCATTTTTTGATATGTAATCTGCTCTCTCTCTCTCTCTCTCTCTCTCTCTCTCTCTCTCTCTCTCTCTCTCTCTCTCTCTCTCTCTCTCTCTCTCTCTCTCTCTCTCTCTCTCTCTCTCTCTCTCTCTCTCTCTCTCTCTCTCTCTCTCTCTCTCTCTCTCTCTCTCTCTCTCTCTCTCTGTGTGTGTGTGTCTGTTGCTTTCCATATAAATAGAAGATGCAAATAGGACAAAAGGGAAAACTATACTATCAGCCTTTAGATATGTTAAGGATATGCCAGAATATACCAAATCCCACCCCCAAATGAATTGCCCCATGAACGTAATTCAAAAATATACCTCTTTGGACGTGCTCATCTGAATAAACAGCTATATACAATTGTAACTAGAATCAATTTACCAATAAATGTGATGACATTTGCAGTGACATGTGCAGCACCTCATAGTTTAACTGAATAGAAGCATTATATCCAAATTGTATATTTTCTTGCAATACTATGTGAGAGAAGTTATTAAGTCTCCATTTTTTTACTTATGAAAAAAAAATTAAAGTGCATTGTGGCATTAAGATAACAATTAAGTTAAGTCAAATAGTTAATAACTTTCACTTAAACCAGAACTGGTGCAAATGGAAACTTATTATAATTGGGAGATGTTTCTTGGCGCAAGCGGCAGCAGCAGCGGCTAGGGTAGTTCCTGAGGCAGAGAGCCGCCTCTGCCCTCCATCTCCGGCACCACCACTGTTCCCTTGATCACTTCAAAACTGATTCGTGGTGCTAGCTAGGATTCGACCACTTTGGCGGAGGAAACTTAGAGTTTCTTAGTGTCAGAAATTTGAAGCTACATCAGGCGGTTCTTCATAGATGCTTGCTGGTAAGCCACTAACGTGGCATTTTACTCTTCTGTTCTGTGAAGCAGTATGTTTCTATCTTGGGCGGTGGATCTTTCTGCGGCAAGAACACATCGAAATGGCGCAGATGCCTATAAGATGGAGGAAATATTTGCCGGCAGATCTATCAAGTGGTGCAGTTTCAATTTCTTGCTCTTTATTTTCTTATCATCCAGGTTCTTTCACATTTGGCTATTTCCTTTTCCTACTCCTTTCTAGCAGAAGGGTTCAAATTGTGCATTGGATGGTCAGATAGATTCTTTCTTTAACAGTACTTTCATGTGGGTCTTCATATTTGCTGAATTTTGGTTGGAAAATGCAAGGATACAGGCTGAAAAGTGGCGAGCAAGTGGATTGTTTTCCTTTTAGCACTCAGTTCCTATCTCAAGTACTGCTATGCTTGAGTGGTTGCCAATTCTTGATGTGCTTTGGTAGTTATGCCAAGAACTCTCAAGTACTAATATGCTTGAGAGATTACTGATTCTTAATTGGCTTTGGTATTTTATGCCAAGAACTCTCAAGTACTGATATGCTTGAGAGATTACTGATTCTTAATTGGCTTTGGTATTTTATGCCAAGAACCTCATAATCTTCACAAGTACTGATATGCTTGGTTGGTTATGCTCAAATACTGATATGTTTGAGTGAGAGCTTTGGTTTCATATTATCTTGCTGCAGCTTTACAAATATGGAGCTTTACACTTTTCTTGCCCTTTTCATCATTATAGAGGACTTATGTGGTTCTGTCAGATGATATGAATCTTCAGGGGCCTTTCAGGGCTTGTCCTTAGCATCATCAGGTACTATTTGGTCACCATGTGCAAAGATTCATAAGAACTTCAAGTGTATCGGCTTCAAGAATAATCCATAATAAGTTTATTGTTAGTAGAAAATGAAGATGTTGAGATTACTCCTGTAGTAATTCTCTACTAACATCAAACATTGTACTTCTTTATCTATATAATATAAAAAAGACTCATACCTTCCAAAAAAAAAAATTATTATAATTATGACGTATTAGAGAATAACATAATTTGTCCTACAATAAAAAATTATTTACAAGGAGAAGAAAACTTTTTAATATGAAGAGGAGAGTTGTAAGCTATATCGAATGGCATGTGCCCTTTCTAAGAGACATGCATTACGTGAAATGTCAGACTATCTTGACACCAGAAATTATGAAGATGGCCTTCTAGAGTCAATCCAAACTAATAAAGCCCTAAATAAAACTACTACTATTGGATCTTTGAATATCTCTAGATATGTCAAACATACCAAAACCCACCCTCCCCTAATGAGCTGCCCCTAAAAAAGGGGCACTCTCTTCGCACGTGATTTAACTAAATAAAACTAGAATCAAAACTAAAACTAAATGCTTTAGTGACCTATGCAGCTCATAAATAATATTCAGAAGTGTTATGTTAATATTATTCATTTCAATCGCAACCTATGTTAAAGAAGGTATCAAGTCTTCATTAAGTTATTTATTATTTGAAATTAATTTAAGCGCATTGTGGTATGAAGATAACAATTACAGTTAAATAGAATAGTTAGTAGTCTTAGCTTAACCTAAATTGGTGCAAATGGAAATTTATTAGAATTATGATTATAATTAAGTCAATCTAAAAGTCGATTTACAAGGAGAAGATAACTTCTAACGTGAAGAGAAGAGTTGTAAACTATATCAAATGACAAGTGTCTTTAGAGACATGCATCGCATACAACTTTAACGTTAGTCTATTCTAGCAGTAGAAATTGTGAAGATGGCCTTAGAGAGTCAATCAAAACTAATAAAGTCCTAGACTTTAAGAACCAAGCTTGACCCCTAAAACTTAGGCTCTCCTTTATAAATTAGAATCTTTGAGTATGCTTTGTGCAAGGATTCACTATGGGAAAGGTTGTCCTCCTCCCACTTATGCTCTTGTTCCTCCTTCATCCTTCTCATGCGAAATCCCTTTGTGACAAGCTGAAGAAGCCCAAGTTTTGTCCTCCCCCTCCAACTGTGTCCTCTCCACCACCGCCATCTCCACCTTTCCCACCTCCATCTCCTCCACCTCCTTCACCACCCCCACCCCCTCCTCCATCTCCACCCCTCCACCCCTCACCCCCTCCACCTTCACCTCTGCCTCCATCCCCACCTCCACCCCCCTCACCCCCTCCTCCACCGCCCTCACCATCACCTCCTCCACCTTCTCCTCCGCCTCCACCATTCCCACCACCACCATCACCTCCTCCACCTTCTCCTACCCCTCCACCATCGCCACCACCACCATCGCCACCCTCACCCCTCCACCTCCATCACCTCCCTCTGCCCCACCCCCATCTTCCTTCGCTTGTGTCAAAGATGCCCTTTTTCTTAGAATTGTGTGCGTCCTATTCAAAAGCAAGTGTTGTCGCCAAAGTAGTAAAAAAAATCCAAACTTTGGAAGTACATGCAGTTGCAAAAATGTTCCTTATTCGGTAGTGCAAACTGTCGTTGCACAACTTCAAGCTAATTGTGGGCAATGCCAGTAGAAAAAGTAAGCAAGCAAGCAAATAGATAAATAATAATGGCTTGTTATTTGAAGATGTTTCTACACCATGTTGTTGATGCAACAACTCAAGAAATGTCTTATTATGACATATATCATATCATCATATATATAAAATTACTTTGGATGCCCCCATGAAATAGTGTGTTACATTTTTAAATGCATCTAGGCCGTTTGTTTGAAATACGGCGAGGTGGCAATCGACGATTGGATCTTCATGGGAAAGATACATGGGCATGCATGGGCCATGACCCCATCTCATTACCGTTTGATCGAGCAGGGAAGACAAACTCCCATCCGTAGACTGTTTTTCAAAATTGCAAAAAAAAGTGCAATAGTAGGCTAGGGCATTTCAAAACAAGCCATAGACCTCGCAATTAAATTGTGAGCCGTACACGTGTCATTAATAAAATCAAAGAGCAACGTGTGTTGTGCACATGCAAGTTGCCAACAAAAGGAACATTTGTAAGATGCAATTATAATCCAGATTCAATAGACAATATATACATAAACAATGCTTAACCAACAAGCAACACCGAAGCAACATCTGCAACATCCATTCTGCAATATCTTTTCATAATCCAGATTCCATAGACAATATGCACATAGCCTCTGCGGAATCTTCATTATAGCTTCTTAGCTATGAAGCAGCCTATTCATAATTTAGGTGCCATTGACAGTGTGTAAAGACGAGTGGAGAGCATTCTTGTAAGCCTATAGCCCAAGGTAGCAATCCGTTGTTTCCTGCCATGATGAAAGCGGCGTGCATGAAGAAGAAGTACAACACAATTCTTCATTTCTGTTCGCCTTTGCCTCTTTTTTTTTGCCTCCCATCCTGCTCCAAAATCTTCAGAGCAGCATCCGGCTCAAGCCCGCATCTCTTTCCAAGAGCATGTGCACTAGCGTCGCATGCATCTGCAAGAAGATGCAGCATGTCCTGGCAAATTTGTAAGGGCACCTCTGCAAGAGTGCCTGTCGAAAGAACATTGTTCTCCGCCTTCTCATCCTGCTCTTGGATTTTCAAAGCAACAAATGGCTCAGATGGCACCTCAACGAAGATGCGTCTGTGAAAAATTGTGTTACAATCTAGCCTAATCGAATCCCTGATACACCTGGATGCAGCAGCTGAGCTACTCTCAGGCGGGCGTCCTTCCTCGTCCAAGCAAAAATCTGAAGCAGACATCCTAGCTAAACCCTTCAAAATGATGAAAATGTATCTACAGGAGGCTGTGTTGATGAGGCGCTCTCTATCATCGCCGCCCTCCTCTTCTAGAACTAGAAAACATAGAAACACTCACCCGCAAATCCAAACTTGCCATCCCGCTAGAGCGAATCTGGAAACCATATGCAGATCCACTGCAGATCGCCACGCGCTGGCCAAGCACACAATGGGCATGCTTCTGTCACCTAAGAACTAGGTCGTTAACAACTGTAGGGCTAGGAAAAAACCAGAAGAGAGCCATCGCAAAAAATGGACGGCCACGCCATTTTTGGAATTCCAAAATTAAACCAGACATTCAAAAACAATTGCAGAACTCTAATCACAACACTTTCTCCCGCGGAATCACTAACCCTCCAGAAACGGGATTCGTTCCAGAGGCCCCGTTATCCGTACCTGACAGCGTCAGCTGTACCTTCTGATGGATCCCAGCCGTCCGGTCCATCCTGGCCGTCCGTTTTATACCTTCCGGCGGAATCACATCCGCAAAATACCACCGGATAGAATCACCGCTCTGTTATTCCATGCGACGGAATCACACTGAATTGATACTACCAGATGGAATCACTTACTCCAATATTCACCCCCGTGGAATCGCCCGTGATAGATTCCATCAAATGGAATCACCATTTGGAATTGATCCCGCTGGTGGAATCACCCATGATAGATTCCACCAGATGGAATCACCATTTGGAATTGATCCCCCCCGGTGGAATCACATACCATAATATTCTCTCCTCGTGGAATATTCGATGGCATATTCTACCGGACGGAATCACTAGGTACTTGCAGAAGCCCAATGTTTGCCATTTTCAATTTCAATTTCTACACATGAGTGGCGAATTCTTAAGGTATAACTTACATTTGCTTGCAAAAGCAAGCAAGGTGGATTGAATTGGAAGAAAATATAAATCTGGGCTACTACACTTTTTTCGTGCATGTCCATTGTTATTCTCTGCACTATCCAGAATTTTTATGGATGGGGATTTGAACCCCTTGCCAATATCGGGACATGGGCTGTAAGCATCCATCCTTCAAGGGCTTGTTCTTTCGCTAGAAAAATTGAAGCCCATTAATGGCTGATTGCAGAAATGAAAGAATCTGAGAGTAAGAATCGAAAAGCTCCTGAAAAGCTTTCGAGGCCCGATCACTGGTAAGAGGAATAAGGCCGAGGCGATGGGCGATAAACTTATCATTTAGAACAGAGGAGTTAGCTTCAATCTCGACAAGGTCGATGGCTATGGTGGGAACTTTGGAGATCATAATACGACGCAGAGCATTTGCAATACTGGCATCGGTTTCGTGGAGCTCGAACTTGAGAAAATCATCCTTCATCTCCTGGATTCTTACGCTCGGAGCTCGGAGCTTAAAATCATGGCAACCAGGGCAACCTTTCTACTACAGCAGCGAGGCCCTGTTTCATGCAAGGTCCATTCCAACAACCAGTTCCAGGCAGCATAAAGTAGTTGCTTAGGTCTTCATTGAGTACTACCGCCATAGCCGAAAGCTTCAAAAATGAAGCATGAAATAGCTACTTAGGTCTTCATAAAGAATCGTCCAAACCCAATGGATATTTCTGAGCCTAAATCCAACAGCATAGGCAGCAATATCAAAAAAGAAAAGGAAGAACGCCCCCTGTTTTCTGCCATAGCCATGCTGCCGGATTTGTAGAAGAAGAAAAGAAGGAAGATCTCCTCAATCCCAGCCTGTTCAATCGCCATCTATTGTCGGAGCAAGCCGTCATAGCCCGCACTAGCTAAAAAACCTCCCAGAAGAACAGGACGTCAAAAATTTGAATTGTTACTGGGTTATTTCGGTTGGTGATTCCGTCGCGTGAAATAAAAAGGCGGTGATTCTGTCCGGCGGTACTTTGCGGATGTGATTCTGCCAGAAGGTATAAAACAGTCGGCCAAGATGGACCCTACAGACGGATGGCTGGGATCCATCAGAAGGTACACCTGACGCTGTCAGGTACGAATAATGGGGCCTCGGGAACGGATCGAGTTTCTGGAGGGTTAGTGATTCCGCGGGAGAGTAGTCACTGCGATGGAATCACCAAAACCGGGGTAAAGCTATTTTCAGCCTTTGGTGTGGTGGGATTTATTTATTTTTGCCTCCTTCCTTCCTGCGTCTACTCCGCCAGAGTATGATGGAGTTAGCTATGGCCGCTGCCATAGCTTGACTTCTTTTGGAGATTCTACTCTTCATACCTTGATTTTATGGCCCGTTTTATAATCCAATCTGGCAAGTTTGGGGTTCAGCCATGCATTCTTGTAGCCTTGGTATTGAGCGATGCATTCTGGCTATGGCGACCTCTTGGACTTTGAAATTTGGCAATGCGATTTCTCAGGACTTTAAATCCATAATGCGGCTTTTGAGGTTTTTCAATTTGGCAATACTGCTTGTGTTATGGTATGAGATATTGAAGCTTGAGCCCTGGCAGTATTATCATTGTTTTTATAAAAGGCAAACTCTCCAGGTGATTTCTAAGCTTAACTGGTTGCAGGTGCTCAAGCCTCAGAGAGCTGAATCTTTAGAACGGGCTTCTCATTTGAATGTTGCTTCACACACAGCAGAGGTGGCTCTCCATAAACATTAAATGGCAATTATAAGATGTTGCGATGTTAAGTAATTTATGATGTTCTGTTAGCAGATGGTGTGACTCCACTAAGGGGATATTCTTCTGAAACGGCAAAATTGAGACAAACACGGGAAGATGAAGAGGGTAACTTCAAATCCTAGCTTTATCAGCTCCGACGATATGTTTTAAATAAGTATTGAAAGTAATATTTACTTCAGGAAGTCAACTTCATTGCACTTACTCTAACATGCCAACACTTACATCAAAGGTTACACCAACAGGCAACAGGCTCATCTAAGACCCAATTAGCAAGATAGATGGCCACACAATGTTCAGAACCTGGATCTTCTGGATGAAAGCCTACAATAGAAAAATTATCGTTGCATTCATACTCCCAACTCTTCTCGTGGGACACTTACATCAAAGGTTACCCCAACAGGCTCATCTAAGACCCAATTAGCACGATAGATGGCCACACGATGTTCAGAACCTGGATCTTCTGGATGAAAGCCTACAATAGAAAAATTATCGTTGCATTCATATCTCCCAACTCTTCTCCTAGGGAGGGTATCTGCCAGGTTCTTTTCGAGATATCAAATATGATGGTAGTTGATCTTTCAGTTTCCATGTAGCTTCGTGTAATGCCCTCATGTTTTGACTGTTCACTATTTTTCAGAACTCGCACTACAAAGGTTTATGAGAAAGAATTCATTTACCAAGCCAGATCTGTGCCCTAGAGCATCATTCATTGCCATCAATTTTCACAGACATTGTTGTCTTTGTTGAACATGTTTTTGCAAAACACATCTAAGTTATAAACGATTCAGCGCTTTCTCAGCCAACATCAAAGAGCTAATACTCACCATCAAACACGGGAGACAAGTATAATTGTCATCAGAAAAAAGAGTAGATTGTAGTAACAACTGAAGTTTGAGAAAAATATGCATGACTATGGTATAGGAGACGAGGAAAGCTGATGAAATATTTGGCTCGCTTTTATTAACACTAGTGAGGTTGACATGAGTCAGTTGCCAATCCCGTAAGCATGATTGCAAATGCGTTCAAGCTTTATTACAGATGCTTTTGGTTGGGTTTGCCTATATTTTCCTCCGCATCTGAAGGTCACAAGGCAATCCTAGCATGTGGGGAACAGTCACGCAAATCAGTACCATCATGTGCTTCATGCATTTGTTATTTAGCCATTTTTCTAAGCACATGGGAAACAAATATACCTTCCACCAGTTTAAAGTCGGAAATGTAAATCTTTGCACAAGAACGTATTTATTTTGCATGAACTTGACTTTTAAGATTGCCGAATATGAAATATAATTAGCTTAGGTGCTTATTGCTTAAGGGCAAGGATCAAATAGATATTGGACGCAACCATTGTTGCATAAATCATTACGACAAGCACAAAACTATAATGGAAATTATGACCATTAAAAAGGTTATCACATAGGACATAAACATAGATTGCAATTGGACATAAACATGTGTCTCTATTGACGTTAAATTTAAATTAATTCAATTCATTTTTTAGTTCTATCAGTAAATTTATGATAGACATCAAGACGGATGTTAACTTCATTTTTTTATTGCTCATGCATACAAAAAATTTATCTCGAAGGCCAAGGCCGCCACGAACATTTCTTCATCTATCTCGTCTACATGTCCAAAAACATACATGATTTGGACCTGTGTTTTCTCACCTTGAGTTCTAGAAGAAAATAATGTGTGATTAAGAAGCGAGAATGTAAAGTTATTGCCTTTCCAAACATGTGAAACTAGACCCATTATTTATTAATGAACATCTATTAATACGATGTTGTGAAACACATTCAGATTAGGGATATCTTTGTCTCCCCATGAGTATATTGGAACTATAAATGGTTCATAGATAGCAATCGATATGATGGATTTCTAACAACATATATATGCTGTTATATTAATCTAGTTCTTAGACATTAAACTAGCAAGGCTAGTGTTGCAACATAGATCACCATTGACTATTGGTCTAAAGCTTTTCTTATTTTTTTCAATGATTCCTTGATGTCTTATAGATCAGTACAATACTGTTCAAACAGCTCAAATTTTCCTTCCCTTTGAATTCCTCTCACCCCATGCCCAAGACTTCCTAGATGCAAGCCCTTGTAGAAAAGATGTTGCTAAATTATTTCATTATCTACATTTTAATACGTCTAGAGCAACAAAATCCAGCACAATTAATTTATTGTCGATATTTTTCTCTAGCCGCCGCGAACATTTCTTTTGTTGACTTAGTGCAAAGCCATCTTGTGTATATGATACTTTGTGCAAAAGTTATCGCTGTTAGTGTTGGAAGTATCGTGCTTTTCCGCATGCATGTGCAAATTGATGACTGCAATTAGAACATATCCTACAGCATAATTGTTGAAGGTATTCCTGGCAAAACCTTCAACCTCTATGGTTTAGAACCTCCAGGTTGCTTAAGGCAACCACTCTGTGTGAAAAAACCTCAAGAAGAATGCCTGAATAACAGTATAGCAGTGCTTTCCCAAATCAAGAAAAAGTTAAGCTCAGCAAGATTGATGCCATTCACAAGCAAAGTGAGATTCGACGATGATTTCAATTGCTACAGTCACTCAAAACTCAGAGAGATGCTATGTCAAAAGTCATATGCAAAAAGGATAGCACAAGTCATCCAAAAATATATCCCTGACTGGGTCAAAATCTGGTCAATATCCCTGGCAGAGAGCAATTTTTCACAAGTCTAAATAGAATAGAATAGAATAGAATAGAATAGAATAGAATAGAATAGAATAGAATAGTTTTTTTAACATCCACGGAGACCAATAGGTCATGGGACCCATACAATGGGCTAGTACAATCATTACTACTAGGATTAAAAAACCCCTGCCTCGAAAGGTTTTCAAGGGAAAAACCTTTGCAGTAATGATGATACTAGACAAGCGGAGATAATAACTACTGAGGGCTCAGTAATTGCTGACGTTTATCTAGAACCTCAAGTATGTATAATGCCAAGTCATGCACAGATGGTGCTCTGAGAAGTTGTGGAAGCGTGGAATGGAATGCTAATGTCAAAAAGTGATTCCGGACTATCTCAAAAGCAGGGCAACTCAGAAGAGTATGGCTTTCATCTTCAATAACCTGTAACTGGCAACATGCACATAGTCTCGCTTCTCACGGCAATTGCGGCCGCTCCCATCTACCTTGCCTCAATCCAGACTGTGGGACCCCGCGGCGAATTGATGCAATAGCTACAAGCTTGTTCCTGGACAATGAAGCAAGCAAATAAGCTTGGGGCCCTGGTGCCAAGGTGGGATTTATGTGTGCATGGTAATGACCAGTTTTCACTTGGGTCAAAGTAACTGCGTCCCATATCTTTTGAGAAAAACAACCATTGAGATATTGTTGCAAAAGCTCAGGATCAGAACTGGCAAACCATGTAGTGCAATGCTCTTTCCAACATCGTTTCGACGCCGAGGAGATTCACCATGGCAAGTGCAAGAACAGGATACCTAACATCATCCATGTGGTGCACCTTTGGAATATAGTGGAGATGGCGCTTCATGGCGTAATGTTGAAGAGGCCAAAACCCCATCTCTTGTAAAAGAATAGCATAGGGCACCGTTGTTTTAACTCCGAGGCTGTAAGTGAGAAAGGACTTTTGCACCCGCTCCAAGCTCTCCCAAGCACTAGCACTAATGGCAGGCCCCCACACTTCAGAGCCATACAGTAAAACAAGGCTCTACCAAAGCCCTAAACAAGTGGGCTTTCCGTGGGCCAATCATGAATTTCTCGAAAGCAATTGTTTTGCATTGCATAGAGTGCTCTCCATCCAAAGCCAGACCACCCGCTTGGTAATACTTTGTTCCCAAAGTGTGTTCTTACGCAATTCTACACCAAGATACTTGTAGCTATCCACAACTTCAACCCGCGGCTATCATAGTACATAGGGGAACATTGTGACGAAGATTGAACTACCAAAAGCTTGGTCTTTTGGAGATTAACACGCACTGACTGTGTTCTCACGTAAACCGTGCGAGCATGTAAATGTTCTTTGCATACTAGCAAATGCGGTATATGTGCGAAGTGAAACATCATCAGCATACATAAGTTGCCTAATGATATAGTGTGCCAAATGTGGACCTCCGCCGCCATGATTATCAAGCTATTCTTCCAATTGATCAATGTACAAGCCAAAGAGTGTAGGAGATAAAGGGCAACCCTGACGAACTCCAATATTGCTAGTGATTTGAGTACCTGAGATGCAAGTTCTTTCTGTGTTTTAATACCTGGATCTCCTTCTAGTTTGTCTGCAACCAGTGATCAGACACACTTTATGTGGAAATAGGTGCAAATTATCATGAAATTTCAAGATTTGGTTTGACAGACTGTCATAGTAAAAAAACAGTGAGCAGGATTTGGCAAATCGATTATCTTTTCTGGCTTTGAAATGTAAGCAAGAGATGACTACTTAGTTGGCCTAGAATGCAATCACAAACTCAATTATTCAATTTTTGACCCAAAAATGCAAAAGTAGCTAGATTTCTATTGACAGATGGGATAATGAATGCTTTTTTATGTCTTTTCTCCTTGTATGCACTTGTATAAATGGAATTCTATTGCTTATGTCTTTTATCTTCTAACAAGCACAATAAACCTATTGTTCTACCTTTTTCACATAATAAAGAGAAACCATACTCAGATATAATTATCAAAGATTGGATTTTCATTCAGAGCAGAGTCACACAGTCAATAAATGAGATCCCAAGCTCTGTAGTCTTGGGTACAGATTCAAGTCAATCTTCAAATCAACAGATATGATAGTAGCCTCAGGCAATCCATCGATTTCTGATGCTCGGAAGGCAGATTCAAGCAAGAATATTCATATCCGGTCTCCAGATGAAAAGTCCCGATCGAATTCTTTGCCCAGAGCCTTCGAAGTTCTTCTGAGATCATTTCCCCTTTTCAAATTCCCATGTTTTCTTGATGATTTCGGCCCATAATCTTGTCTTTTTGCTTAATTAAGTGGTTCATGATTTAGGCAGATCCGAGTGTGTTTCATGATGATTTGGCAGTTAATTCGAAGTAGACGGATCTTGGCGTGACAGGGATTTTAGGGTTCTCGAAGAAAATCAGCCATATATCCCACAGGCATTTTATGCAAAGGAAGGCATGGGTATATAACGGTTAATCCAGGTGGATTATTAAAACTGACGTGCTATGCCCACGTGGGATTCGGTCCGTTACCGCCCAACACGTCCGGGTGTACCACGTGGCCCGGGGGGGGAGGGAATAGGAAATTGTTTTTTGCACTTTAGAACGCTGGCACAATTCCCAAGAACCTAGAAATAGAGGTCAATATGAGGCCTTTTTCGAAAATTCTTTTTTGCAAACAGAATCTTTTTTGATGCTCTATGATGTGGAAGAATCTTTTTTGCAAAGCGGACACTTTGACTTTTTGGCTCAAAATGGGGTAGGAACTTGGTGAGGTGGAAAGTGGGGGATGACATGGCCATGTGAGATGCTGAGGTGTCAAACAAGTTAGCAAAATATCTTTTTTTCTAGTCAAAACTTTTGATGAGATGGGGAATCATGTGTGTGACACGTGTGTGGTGATGTGGAAGCATTAGTGATGATGATGTGGCATGATGACATGTCCCTTTAATAGTCCAAATAACTTATTAGGAGAAATTTTGAAGAAAATAGACTTTTCATGAAGGGTGATATGTGTGTGTGGTGACATGGCAATGGTGGTGATGTGGATGGTGATTTGACAACTTTTGAGTGGTGACATGGATCAATTTGGTACTAATGCATATAGAATTGCAAACTTTAGGCAATAAGTTGATTCTTTGACTTTTCTTGATTCCCTTAGGAATTTTTGCACTTCCTCTCTCTATTTTGACTTTTAGAGAGAGAATTTGACCCTAGATCATGGGAATGGCCAAATTGAGTGTAATTTTTGCTTTTACAAGATGGTGGTGACATGATGGATGTGTGAAGTGTGAATGATGTATGAATGACATGTTTTGACTAGAAGAAAGGTTTTTTGCCAAATTTGCTATGGGATGTGAAGGCCAGGCATGGAATTTGAGGCAAATGGGATCTTTTGCGTAGAATAAGAGATGACGAGCTTAAAAGATGGATCATGTGAAAAAGTCATGCCAAGAACTCACAGTCAAACCACATACCAAGAGTAGGAGTCAAATGTCCATGGTGTTGGTCAACTAATGAAGAATGGTGGTGGAATGACTGGTGAACCTGCATGACAAGTGAATGTTAGAGCTTAACTGGAGTTGCTATTATGGCAAGAATGTCAACAACTTTAATGGGATGGATAGTGAGGGCAAATGTGAACAATGCAAAGTGTTGAAGATGGGTAGAAGTGATGTATGACAAAATGCATATCAGAATTGCGTAGTCTTTTTTATGCTTCACCTTAAGTGTGGTTAGCAAAATTGCAATAACTTCATTAATGAATTGACTGCCCCTATCAGATATCAACTTAAATGGAATACCAAACCTGGTATCTTCTTTTTTATTTTCATAAGGTATTGGGTTCCGTGCCAAAGGGAACGCCGCATCTTACGCCGCATGCAGCGTTCCCTTCCGCTTTGCGTCCCCCCTGCGGGATTTTGGTTGGCAGAATTGAATGCTCTCTGTTTGAACTCGGACGCCAGGCGAAATTCCCCCCTGCCACTCTACGAAATTCCTATTCCTCTTATTCCTCTGCTACGAAATTCCCTCCGTCTGAATTTGGCGCCTCAGCTTTGGAAGCTTTGGAAAGGTGAGTCGGATCGCCATTGTGGTCGGATTCGCCATTGTGGTCGAATTCGTGAACTATTCTTCTTTTTTCTTTCAGGATTCACTTCACGGTTTGGAGTTCATTGTCTTTCTTCTGGAGCCAGTTCATTGTCTTTCTTCTGGAGTTCATTGTCTTTCTTCTTCACGGTAAGAATGAGTCAGTTAGTCTGTTAGAAAGTTATTGTTTAGCTGGGTCGGATTTCTGGAGGTGAGCATTGATTTGAAATGACTAATACTTGCATTGTTTTGCAGACTGTTTTTACAGACGTTTTTTATTCCTTAGATATCCAGTGCTTTTCTGAACGTAATCATAACCGGGATGATTCTGCTCCATGGCTTCAAGCAGTCTCATTTTAGGGCTTGAGGAGAGAAGACGCTCTGCCAGCACTTAATTTGTAAGCAGATAATTTTCCTTTCCAACCAGCATACAATGTGTCGGATTGGTAGGCTCCATATTTTTATCTAGATTTGAATTCAAAATTTGTAGAGGCTTTGAAGGAGTAGCTGAGGCATAGTAACCGGTTGAAGCATAGAACCGCTTGAAGCATAGGAGTCGGTTGAAGCAAAGGTACATGCTTTTCATTTTCGTGGGGCTAACCAGCTGTATGAAAAACCCATGATCCAGCTGTATGAAAAACCCATGATCCAGCACAGAAAACTTGCCGGATTAACTCTATCTTCCATGCATGCTCTTAACAGAATCGATAGCCAGACTTTGAAGACTTTGGCTTTTTTTTTAAACTGAAGTTCGTACATCATGTTTCCTGAATGATCTTTACTTGGTTAAATTTGTTGTGCACTGAATGCCATGCCTGTGTTTGCTTTTAGGGCTTCTAAAACTTATTGTTGTTGCAGAGAAATGTACCCTTCTAAAACAGGGAAATCTGGTAGCTGAATAAGACATGTAGGTAACTCATGTCTTAGATAACCTCATATGCATGCTGGCATAAGGTCTATCAAACTCGATGCTGAACCTTCTTCCCTCTCTTGAAACAGTCAAGCTGGAGACCAGCTGAAAGCTTGCTGAAATTGTTTTGAGCTTACATCACCATCTATTTTTTCCAAACAAGCTTAGGTATGAGATTACGCAGTGGAGTGTTGAGTAGATAATGATAAAAGCTGGTCATCCTAAGTATTTCAAATGGTAAGCATGGATATTTTGTCCTTGTGTTTCTTTTTTATGTCCAAACAATTTGGACATTGTGTTTCTTTTGTCACTAGCCTTGCCAGGTCTCATAATCCCGACCTCTTATACTCTGGCTCATGGGATAGGACCCTCAAAGTATGGAGAATGAAGGATTTTAAGTGCCTAGAATCAATTCGGGCACATGACGATGCCATCAATGCCGTGGTTATCTTTTTAAAATATGTATACACAGGTTCATCAGATTCTAAGATTAAGGTTTGGGAAAGGGGTGCCAGTCTTAAGAAAAGAGAGAGCAAGAGATGGCATAAATTTGTTTCATGTCTTGAAGGGCATAAATCTTCTGTTAATGCCCTTGGCAGAAGATGAGCAAAGATTGGCAGCACATGTGATGTAAGTATGCCTTTTACCCTTCTAATTTCTCTCTTATTTTTTCTATCATTGTTTATCATTAAAGAAATTGTTGTAATGTTGTGGACTTGAATTTGCTACTTTATTTAAACCGGTCTTTGAATGGACTGTTTACGTTTGCCTTTGCATTATGCAGGTGATAAAATGCACAATGTGTCTACGTCATCCAAAAAGCTGTTATTTTTTGAAGAACTACCCTAATCCAATGAAGTTCCTCAAAATACTTTTCTTCTTTGGACAGAGGCAAAACTTGGCCATCTCTTATGAGAGAGTGCAAGGAGCAGGTGAAATCCTCCAACTTTCTTATTGAACGATCTGCATTGCTTAAACATGAGAGTCTTTGAAAGAGGTCACATATTTAAATGAGGTCACATATTTGTTCTGCATTGGGACAGAGGCAAAAACTGGCCATCGCTTATCAGAGGGTACAAAGAGCGGGTGTAATCTTGCAATTCATATCGAACGACCTGTGTTGCTTAAACATAAGGGAAATCTAATCACAACGCAACAAAGTTTTAGTTGTCTGGTTAAGATAGGTTAGAACTGGATGATAAAAATTTGTTGTCATTTCCACATTTTCGTAGCAGCGGATATTTTTTAACTTATTTTCTCTGGGATGAATTATATCAGTGATTGCTATAAGGGGAGGTGGAAATTTAGTGAAATATTTTTTTATTTAGGTCTTTTTTCTATTCTGTACCACTATTATCTGCACCAATTATAGAAGTGTAGATATTTGCTGGAACAAAATGTACCTCAGATAAGGCAGCCCAAGCTCAAATCACTATATTGACAAACTCTGTTTGTATCTTATCTGTGGTTTTTTAACATTGTTAATTGTCCCAAACCGATTGGTCTCCGTGGACGATAAAAGTAACTTCCTTCCTTCCTTCCAAAAAATAAACCAAGAAATTTAAATCCCATCAACTATTGATCATCAGTTTACATGAGTACAAGAAAGGTCGAACCAACCTGCACAATTGAATAAAAAATGTGAAGTTTAATCTTAGGCCCATTGCACCTGTTTAGCTAAATTGAGAATTTGCATGCAACATTAATGCGCACACCATTATAAGGTTAACTTCCAACACAAATTTGCAATATTGAAATATTTGTTGCATATCCATTTTAACATATTTTACTTTTTATAATTGTATGATATAATTATACTTGATTTTTACTATTATATTCCTAGAACAACCAAAACAAGCTATCACATGCATTCACTATTTATGGTGCATTGTCCATTACCATTAAGCTCTCAGGTTTGCATGTAACCATCACATCATTGAGAACATGTTTTCTAGGGTTCTTTCAAGCTCTTGCCCACATGTTTTAGGAATAATGTCCAATTTGTAGGTTTACACCATCAAAGTCAACCCGCTTCATGAAGTTCGAGTATGCGCCTATAATGCTACCATATGGTATCATTTGCATGGACGCACACCTGTTCAATTATTGAAAGCCCGTATAGACACGCATCCGTACATATACCTGACATCACATGATTTGCATTAAAAGATCATCTCCAACATGATGTTTGCATGTAGCAGTAGCTTAGCACCAACAACACCACGTTTCATGCATGTATACAACACACTTCAATTACCATCATGCCGAGTACCCATTACATGTACCACTTCTTATGATTGCATGACGCTTACAGTTGTACAATCACCTTGAAATATGACATCTATAACCCAGCACCACTATCATAGTCTCACAATTGCATTTGAGTAATTTCTGCATCATAGGAAAGGCCAATTTTTCTATTATACACATTCACTTACAAATCATGTAACTATCCATTAAGTCTACATACTCCATTAAATCTAGGCTTGCCATTACATCATCCACCTATCCATGTGCCCATCACGACTTTAGAATAACCGTTGTGGTCTTCTCAGATGCACCATTATTTCAAACATGACTCCAAATATACAAATCTTTCTCTTCTTATTCCCGACCCTTTAGCATTTCGGCATTGAACACCCATTTTAAGCATGTGAGATTAGGCACTTAGCATTGCACATAGTAGGGAGGTCATTCACGAGCTTGGGTGGATGCAATTGAATGAATTGTCCCATTTCAACATTAATCATTCAAACTAACATCTTTACACTTTGTTCCATCTATAGACATGCCACACGTACACAACTAATGCCCGACATCGCCGGGCACACGTTTCTAGTATATATTCTCATGTAAAAATCTTGCTGTGGTTAAAGCATTAGCTTGCCTCAAAGGTGCTGCCTCAGCCCATTTTGTGAAATAATCTGTTGCAACTAGCACAAATTCATGTTGAGCAGAAGAGGGAGGATCTATAGGGCCAATGAAATCTAAACCCCACACTTGAAATGGTCCAGGTGAAATTATGGATGTGAGAGGTGCAGATTGCAGAATTCTTTTGCCAAATATTTGGCACTTGTGACAATTTCTGTTTTTCTCATAACAATCCTTGTAAAGAGTAGGCCAGAAATATCCAGACCTTAATATTTTCTTAGCCGTTGTGTCAGCTGCATAATGCCTCCACATACTCCATCATGACAAGCCTCCATAACCAAATCTGCCTCCTCATTGTCCACACACCTCATTACTACTCCTTCCTTGTCAACCCTGCACAAAATGTCATTTATAAGTTTAAATTTGTTGCATTTTTCCTTCAATCTTATATGTTGGCTAGCATTTAGTTCTTGAGGCAGCCTCTAAATTCCAGGTACTTCTTGATTTCCTTCTGCCAATCTGCTTCTTTCATGTAAGTAACCACCAAGTTATCATTAATATTGTTTTCACATTCTTCCCAACCTCCATCGCTCACATTGTCGACCGCTTCCTGCTGCATAACATTTCCTTCATCTTTTCGCTTCCGATGCGCTCATTTTCTTGGCTACACATATTTATAAGGTTAGAACATACCTTTTTGCTAATGAAAACCTTTACCTTTTGGCTAATAAAAACCACCTTCTTCCTTTTTTTTTTTTTGCTTCCCTTATTCTTTGATTTTCACCTCTTATGACCATCGGGATGACCTGCTATTAGATCGAATACAAGCGCCACTAAGTGCAAAGGTGCTGCCTTCTTCTCTCCGAGCCTAAATGCTGAAGGGCAAGACAACCTAAATGCTATATCGGTGGCCTTAGGTCAATTTTGAGATTTTCCATGTGAAAGAGATTGTTTTTTATTGATGATAATAGAATGTGGCAAATGGAAAACTTCGGCAAGAATTTCTTCAAGCAAGGTTTCGAACTAAGGAGACAACACTCGCTAAAGCATGTTTTATTTCTTCTAGCATTCAGCAAAATCTGAAATCATGGAAGAGTTCAACCTTTCGTCTTCTCCACAAAGTGGGCCTTGTACGGGTGGAATCAAGCTGCGAGACAATGGTATACATGCCTAGATCACTTTCTCAAATCACAAGATTTTGTGACTTCACCAGTAGATGATTGTCTTTCTATTCTATTCTATTCTATTGGAATTCATTTTGATGATAGTCTCATTGTTAGTTGTTATTATGGTGCTTTTTGACTCGATTTGCTTTGTACCTTACTTAGATGTTTTATGGGTTATATGAAGCTAATAGTTTATCCAGCATGGCCAGCTTTGACCTTGTCATGGGCCTTTGTTGCCCATCCAATTTGCTTTCCCTCAAAGACACTTGTAACCACAATGTAATCTAATGCACGTTACATTTTTGTTGGATTGGACATGCAATAAGTAATGACTTTGCAACTTGGGGATATAACTAACCATATAGAGGATTGGAGTTGTATTTTGCATATTGCAAATTAGAATCGAAGCTTTGTATCTTGGAATTCCATTTTGGTTTCTGAATTTCTTGAGAGTCTTGCATACTAGTTTGAATGCCATTAAGCTTTTTAGATAGCGGTTCATGACTTTGGTGTCAAGGCGCAAGGGCAATTTGTATGAGGTACTCACCGATGATCTCAAGTGTGAGTGCATTGGATTTGTTTTCTACTTACTTGCTCTTACTTTTGTTTCATTGCTCGCATGGTCCTCGGAATGGTATGATTCGGCAATAGGAACCATAAGGCAATGTTATAGGAACCATAAGGCAATGTTAGTGTTATGTGTGGCTCATAGACAAAGTTATTCTCCAGTACATTAGTAGATGTAAAAATACCAAGTTACTTCTCTACTAGATTAGTAGATGTTACAAATACCCCATGGGGAACGTTAAAGATTTGGCCTCTCTCGACACTTTTATGTGTTGAAGAAAACCCTTATTTTTTGAACCATTAGATCATTCGCGTAATTCATCACTTTTGCAGCGCTCTGCTATAGAAGCTTGATTTCATAAGGCAGATGTCCGGGCAACGTTTGCCCGGCAATAACCCACAAGCCAATTTGGCTTTCTTGGTGTCAAAAAAGGAAAGACTGCAGGAAGAACTCCGCAATGTCGAAAAACAGGTATTCTTCCGCGCTCCCATAGTTATTAGGTTATGTTGGATTCATAGAGTTTGAATTTTTATCAGGTGTATGACCTTGAGACGACCTATTTACACGATTCCAGCCAATGTGGAAATGTCCTGAAAGGTTTTGAAGGATTTCTTTCCTCATCAAAAGGTGCTGGGAAGTGAGTATAAGCTTGTATTTTTGCTTAAACTGCATAAATTCAGGGTGATTACTCCCATGGTAACTTGCTGGTCTGGGAAAGAATACCTCTGTAGAAGAGAAAAGAATTTAGCAGAATATCGTGTCACACTATAAAAAATGCCTGTTGTCAAGCACTTTTTTTTATCGTTAGATTGGACATTTTTCAGCTTTTTTGTTCTTTCAACAAACACATGGATAAGTTCACATTAAGGGTTGCTTTGGTTTACATATTGTACCTGACATCTCATAGTATGATTATTCAGTTTGAAGCGACCACGGAAATTTCAACCTGAAGATAGGTTGTTCTCTTTGTCATCCGTGACATCCCCAGCGGTAATGTGTAGTTGTTTTTTTGTGCTGCAGTGGAATTATGTTAATTGTTAATACTGTGCTATATTTCCAATGAACAGATTGAAGAGCATTCTGCTGGCCGTGATACTGGTAATCCTTATCATCTTTTTGTGATGAATATTTGACAGTGGCCACTTTTTGTGAGGCTTGAAACATTTACTGGGGAAAATGATTTAGATGGAAGGCCTGATGGGGTAGGTCCAGGGCGAAGCAAACTTTCTGGAGCACCTGCAAATGGGCCGTATGTGTTAAACTACATTCTTTGTCTTGCTTGATCTCCCATTTTAGAAGCTATAAATCTCAGTATGTAAACCCTGTCTCTCTTTTATAACACTTTAATTTGGGTGTTTCTTCCAGAGGAAAACAAAAGCGAGGTAGAACAGGACCCAGGGAGGGAAAGCGCATAAAACAAATCAATGAGCAGGAAGTTGAAGAAGACGATGATCTTGATCTTTTGTCGCGGTGAACTTTTTGGAGTGCTCCGTATATGAATTTAATTAGAGTGTAACTTAGCTGTTTTTGTAATTACAGCACCATTTTGCAAGTGGGCATTTGTTGCAAACTATTGTTTCCGAGGCACATGAACATAAATTCTGTTTATATTTGTACAAATTATCTCAATGAAGCTGCGTCCATTATCATACTTCGTTTGTTGAACTGCTGAATTTACATGTAATTATTTATATAAATGAATAATGAGGCTAATCAGTGTGTATCCCCCATCTTCAACAAGATGACTGTATCCATTTGCATCTTTGTAAGAATGTTCTAGATGGGACGTAAATAGGCATTTTTGCTGTCAGTTGCTCTGTGGCTTGTCAATGCATAGATGGGCTGAAAAATGGCCCATTCCCTCAATTCAACAACAACATATCTTAAGGTAAAGGCTTTGATAAATTCCATTGTCCTAGTAATACTTGCTCCGTAGTTTTGCATGTTCCCACCACACAATATCCCTTTCAATGTCCACTTAATACATTCTCTAGCATTCCAGCAGAAACAGGCAGTCTGATTTTGTTTTCTATCTATTGTTGGTATTGTCCACCGCATTTGGTGTGGACTTTCCAGATGTCTAAAAAGCCACAAGGTACCCACCAATCACCTGATGCATTAGTGGTCATGAAATCCGTGATGATTGGCACTTGGGAGCACAAATTAATAACATGCTTTATACAATCCTCCAAAAGGGGTCATTGGTAATAGCAAATTGATCTTCCATCCGCCTACTTGCCATGGTCTCAACAATCCTCCAAAAGGACCATAAAGATCACATCACTTGGCTCAAATGGTACTGTGTAAAGAAGGTCCTTTGCTTCATGCAAACAACCTGCACGACAAAGAAGATCAACTAAGCAAGCGTAATGCTCACTTCCTGGGCCTATTTTATAAACACAACTCATTAACATTAATAACTGAAAACCTTCCTCCACTATGCCTTTGTAGCTACATGCAGTCAGACAAGATAAGAATGCAACTTTGTCTGGTTTGAATCCATTGTGCTGCATCTTTTTGAAAATCTGGAGAACTTCATGCTCATTCCCATGTTGTGCGTGCCCAGAAATCATTGTAGTCCATGAAATTACATCTCGCACATACATGTTGTCAAACACATGGTGGGCATCAGAAATGCATCCACACTTGAAATACATACCAATCAAAGAATTTTCCATAAGAAGATCAGGAACTAGTCCAGCTTTTATAATGCTGGAGTGAATATGCTTGCCCGTAACCAAAGCTCCTTGGTTAGCACATATTCTTAAAACAGTGGTGCATGTGCCTTTATCTGATTTTAAATGATTTACTTGTTCAAAAAGTTTAATGCTAACATTGCCCTTCTCATATTGCGCATATCCCGATATCAGCAGTGACCATGAAACATCATCTTGTAAAGTCATTCTGTCAAACACTGCTTCAGCCTCCATAATACTTCCAGATTTTATATACATGTCAATAATACAGTTCCCTAAAAAGATCTCTGTGTTCAACCCAGATTTGATGAAACTAGCATGGTATCTTCTTCCATGGTGAAGATTTCCTGCACTGGCACATGCATTTAAAATGTTGCCACAAGTGACGCTATCAGGTTCTATTCCCAATGTTCCCATCTTTTCAAGAATCCTAATGGCCTCAAAGAGGAGCCCATACTGGCCATAGACTAAAATTAATTCACTCCATGAGATTACATCCTGGTCCTGCATTCGATCAAAAATTTGGCATGCATATTCTATGCTTTCACACTTACCATACATGTCTATGAGTGCGTTACTTATCACAGTGTCAGAAGATTTTGTGTTAGAATTTAGAAAGTGAGAATGCACATATTTTCCCCACCCAAGAGAATTTTCGCTGGCGGCTGCAGTGAAGACACTAACATATGCAATGTTGTCGGGTGTGAAGCCTTGCTGTTGCATCAGCCAAAAGCAACGAATAGCCTTGTAGCCCTCATCAAACAGGGCATACCCCGAAATAATTGCAGTCCATGAGACAATATCTGGTGAAACTAGCACTTCAAATAATTTACATGCTTCTTTCAGACTTCCACACTTTGCATATGTAGAAACTAATGAATTGCCCACAATGCTATCATTTTCCAATGCGGCTTTCATAATGCATGTATGGGCGTACTTTCCCCATGCTAGAGCGCCAACGCTAGCACAGGCACACAGAAAACTGACATATGTAAATTTGTTGGGTTTCAAGCACTGCTGCTGCAGCTGGAGAAAAAGTTTCATACCTTCATTTCCATTCCCATGCTGAGAGTACCCTGTGATCATTACTGTATATGATATGAGGTTTCTTGTGCACATTTGATTAAAGACTATTCGAGCATTCTCAATATTCCCACACTTAACATACATATCAATGAGTGTATTCCCGATGGATGCATCTTTATCCAACCCTGCATCTGCAACTTGAACATGGATATATTTTCCAAATTCTAATGCTCTTAGATTACTACATACACGCAATATGCTGATGTACGTGACTTTATTGGGTTTGACACCCAGATTTAGCATTCTATTGAAAAGCTCAAGAGCTTCATTTCCAAGCTCGTGATCTGCATATCCTGAAATCATTGCTGTCCATGCAACAACATTTCGCATGTTCATGTTATTAAACATTTGGCAAGCATCATCAATGCTCCCACATTTTGCATACATGGCCAAAATAGCAGATGAAACAAAAACATCCAGTGCACATGCACCACTAAGAAGGTATGCATGAATGAATTTGCCCCATTGCAAAGATTGAGACTGAGAGCATGCACTCAAAACATTGACGTAAGTAACATCATCTGGCTGCAGGTCATACTGTTGCATATGGCCGAAAAGACCAATACCTTCTTTGCAATCTTTATACAGCACATGGCCGCCTATCATGATTGTCCATGTAAATTTATCTCGTTCAACCATTGTATCGAAGAAATTGCGGGCATCCCTAATACTTTCACAGCTAATGTAAGTGTTAATGAGGCAGTTTGCAAGTAAAATGGATACTTTGAAGCCACTTTTGACGATGTGGGCGTGAATTTGTTTGGCACTCGCCAAAGATTTCCTCTGGATGCATACTTTCAGATGGAAAAAGTACGCATTAGAGTCCACTGCACTAACAAGTTTCACGTTTCTTGATGAATCTTTTGTAAAACATGCTTTGGGGAGAGATTTCGCACTTTTCTGAATTAACAATCCATTTGAAAAAGATACAGGTGTCCTTTGACCTACTACAGGATTCTGCATTCAACTCTTTCGGCTTGTATATTATTCACTGATCTAAGGTTCAGAGAGTTGTTGTGCCAGAAAGATTGGCGAGGTGCATCTAACGAGTTCAGAAAAACTAAACTAAGGCATTCCGACTTTCATGGATGCAAACTTCAAGGAAGAGAAGCTTACCTTTGGGGATTAACAAAGAAGTTGGGCAATTGTTCCTTTCATAGCTTCAGGACACCGTTTCTGTCCTCGCTTGGAGGAAATTTCAGGTTTCAGGCAAAAGTTTTTTCAGCTAATAAGAGGTCCATTTACGTCAAGCTTACTCTGGCGCATTTCTCGTAGAAAGGTGAAGTAAATATTAGAATATCATATTTATCAGTGTATCACCGCCTCACATTTCTCTTATTCATTTCCCTTCCCTCATGCTTTAGAAGTGAATCTGAAAACATTCTCATTTATTAGGCATGACCTTTTGGCCTATTATTATTGTATTGTAATTCATTGAACATTGTGATTTAGAAAACTGTTGTATCTTGGCCTACTATGATCGTGACCATGCTATACTCCTAAGCATTTCTTATCTATGTTTTACATGTTGCTTGGAAGCTATAAAATATTTCAGACATAATAAACCCTCAAGATATATACAGACATAATAGACCCTCGAGATATATAAGAAGGGGTATGTATTTCTTCTTGAAACATGTTTCCAAGTTTGTTTGCTAAATGGTGTAAATATATTATTTGTTGGTATCCAAAAATTTGTGGTTTATCTTTTTTGTTCTAAAGTTTTTCTAGATGACTTGGTGCTTTCTTTCTACTTAAATTGTTAGATTTGTGGTCTTAACTTCTACAATTTTTATATACCGTTGATGCTAGAGTTCGATCTACTGTAAGTTCAGCTCTGTTTGCCACTTGGCATGCCATTCTAATCAATGCTTTGCAATCTCAGTGCTCTGCAATTTCTTCACTATATAGCCCTTTAATATTTTAGAAAGTTGATAGCAATACTTGAGAAACACCGGCGTTGAAGACTTCTAGAGAAAATTGCTTTGTTAGAAATGCCTGTAAAGGTTGGGTGACGATTTTCTACACAAAGATGCACGCAGGAACAACAACAAACCAAGTCAAGGAGAATTATTAGTCAGATAGGTTTTACAAAGGTCTGGAGCTAACGTTGTGAGGCAACTGTCTATCTCGGCAAGGATGATGCTGAGAGATTTCAATCTAAACTTGGCACCATATTCTCGCCAATACTTGGCAAAGAATATTGCGCATTGAACCCGTCTTCAGAACTGCTGCTGCATGTGTGCAAGCAGCGGCCTCAAGATGGTATCCATACAATTAGTATTCATAGTCGAAGAACAATGGGACTCAGAAAAGTCGGCCTATGTACCAATCTGTCATTATGGAAGATCAAAAGTATTAGGTAGTCATTGTTATGCACAGGTTCAACCTTATAAGACTATAAACCTTAAGTAGTCATCTTTACCCACAGGCCCAAGCTTTAACAAGAAATGAAGTTTAAAGTCTTTCTCATCAAAACTAGCCTTCAACAAAACTGGCCCCTACACTAATCTGCACTAATCTGTTGCATATTCTTAATGCTATGACATGCATTTCTGTAGCCAAAACATGGCACACAAGTGGATAATCCTTCAAAAATGCTTGCACGAGGGACATTCTTGTGGAGGATACCTCAAATCAAGCGATAGAGAAGGAGTAATGTATTGTCAAGGACTGTAATGAAGCTATTTATTCAGAATGGACCCATATACACAATTGATCATGGAAGTAGTTTATCCATTTGTTGAAGCACCTGTTATGAATAGATGGGAGCCACAAGATCCAGAACCGATGCTCAGATTTTTGAAAGCTTGGGAAAAGCTTTTGGAAAGAATCAAAGCCCTATGAGGGCTTCCAGCTTCTAAAGCCATGATTATGAAATAAGGCTGCCGATTTCTAACCATTTAGACTTAGTATAGAACAAGGACAGAAATAAGATGCATGGTTCCATTTTTGGAAGCCCTAGCAAAAGGTGCCTAGTGCAAATTCCAGATGCTTCTAGACTTCAAAACTATAGGTTACAAGAATGGAGCAGGGAACTTCAGTGCATAAACAAAGGAAACATTACCCAATCTTCAATTCTTGTTCCGGAGAAGGTGCCATTCTACTGTAATACACGCCAGCTTGGGATTACTGTTATTTTAGGCTCAAATTATTTCTAGTAATTTCACCTCAACCACAAACATAATTTATCATAGACATAATTTATCCAGAATAAAGTTTATCCATTACACAGTTTATCTGCTCAAAGATTACAAAGTTTTTTTTATCAAAGTTTCTCATTACAAACACACTTTCTGGTCATTACAAACAGTTTATCTGCTCAAAAGTTTATCAACAGAAGATTGCATTGTCATAGAGTTTTTTCTCAAAACACATCAAACTGCCAATAAAGAATTCGGCCAAAAGAGAAGTGTGACATTCCAGCATAATATACGATATGAATACGTATATTATACTGCCATGTCACTCATACATGTCTCATTGACGACATGTACTTGGAAACCGTAAAGGGTTGCACCCTGGGGGGCAACTTCTTATGTTGCATATGCCTATAAACATGTGCATATAACCCCTTTTTGCCACATGGCAAAACCCCACATGACTTTTGGCCGTAACCCTAAAAGGGTCACGTAAAAGGAACCAAAAGGAAAACCCTAAACCTTTTTTCCTTTTCACATTCCAGCTCCCAAGAGCCATTCCGGCCAAGTGCCAGCGCTATTCCGCATTGCCAGACGCTGCCAAGCTGGCTTTGCACAATAGACCTTCAGGATTTAGTCGCCTTTAGCCCGAATAGGAGCATGGACGCTTTTCAAGCAGCTGGAGCAAGCCAAGGATTAGGTAAATGGCTATTCTGTTGTGCAATACCGACTTCCAATCCGGCAATGAGCTCGATTAGCATGTTGGTTTAACCTTAGAGGCCTTATAGATTCTGAGATCACAAGCCCTAATAAAAGAACCTAACTATGCATGTTTAGGTAGATAGATTAGATGTTATTCTATGTTTTAGTCTATGGATGATGATGTTCTATTCCATGCATGCTCCTGTATATTGCGAAGGTGGATAGAGACCTTGAAAGCTTTAGTAGTTGATGTACCTAGATAGCCTCATTAATCTCCAATTAATGCGGCCTGTGCATAAGAGCCCGCCTGGCTGTGGATGGCGGAGCTAGACTGGCTGACAAGGAAGACTTGTCCGGTTACAGTTGATCCCTCTGGTGTACGTAATGGGGAACACTGTGGGCTACGCCTAATAGTTTGCCACTGAGTGTGGGCAAGGTATGGGCTCGACACCTCTTGGGTGATGTGTCACCTTCAATGGGGTTGAAGTCATAGACGAGTAGTGGCTCTCTAGCTTGCCTGTAACCGGCATGCATCTTCTGGAGGGAGTGATCTCCTCCTGCCTCATTGGGAACTAGGGAGATATAGCCCAGTAGTAGCCCCTTTGGCAATGCACCCGGTAGGCTACGGTCAGGCTCCACGGCTTATCAGCCTATCTGCAAAGCATGCGGGCAGATGGAGTGGACTATCCAATGGCCATGTTCTTATGCCAGCTCAATCCATTTGCCATGAATTCTCTCTGTATTGACTTCTGGAGACCCAAGTCGTCAGTCGACCCCCATGAGTCTGAGCCTTGGGTAGGATTCCCCTTATGTTAATGTTACTGATGTTGTTGTCACAGATATTATGTTATGGGGAGCCACCCTTCGAGGTGGATATATATGTTATTTTATGCTATGTGCTCATGTTTGATGTGCTTTTGCAGCTAGCTAGGTCCTAAGGGAGACGAGATGAATGACACATCCGTTCTTCCCCATTGGATTCTTGTATGTTAGCAAGGATCTGATGTTAGATGGACGGCCTCATGTCAACGAGGGCATTGATAGGAGGGATGAACTCCAGTTCTGTACGATGGGAGCATTGTATACGAGCAGGGGATGTCATAATGGTATCAAATCAATGATCTTGGAGGACCAGGATTGAGCACTGGCCATTTCCCTAGTAGTACTAACAATCTAGATCTTCAGTCTTGGAGTTGAAATCCCAAGCATGAACCTCGGGGAATGGGGAGGGAGAAATTTCTTTCCCATCAGTAGTGTAAAAGAGCTCAGTGAATAATAGTTAGTGAAAAATAAACTTGAAATTTTAATAAAATTTGAAAATTTTGGCCATAGAAAGAGCGAGCACTCACAGAGTGCGCTCAGAGCCTTAGCTAAAAATTAGCTCGGGGCTCTCGCGCATTGTGTGAGTATTTGACCATAGTTCACCAAGAAATATAGACAATTAGAGTAATTTGATAGTATAAAGAGGCTTAAAATCAAATTTTAAGCTAGGAACACTTAGCATACCTCTAAGAAAACATAAATTTACTTAAGAAATAGCGATCATTCACAGAGTGCGCCCAGAGCCTTAGCTAAAAATTACTCGGGGCTCTCATGCACGGTGTGAGTATTTGACCTGGATCTACACCAAAACGAGTCCAAAACATGAAACTAAGGGCATATCCTAGCTTAACTCCTCGAGATAAGTAAGATTTTGCCTTCATACCAACTTTTAGAGTCATCTAGGACCTAAATAGGTGGCCACCACTCACATAGTATGCCTGGAGCCCTACCTAAATTTTAGCTCCAGCCTGGCGCACTATGTGAGTGGTCAAAAGTTTTCATAACTTGAGCTAGACAGCTCTAAATCACCTGAAAGTTGTTGTGATAGGACCATTAGATAGTCTAGAACTCATTTATGGCCTCAGATTAGGTAGGAGTGTTATATTCTACCTCAAAAAGACAAAAATTGCTCAAACCTTAAATTTTGCTTTCTAAACTAGGGTTTGTTTATAAATAGAAGCAATACCCCACTGGAACCTTGCAAGTCCTTCTCTCATCTCAAAATTGATGCCTTACTCCTGGATAGCAGTGCTCAAGAACATTTTTTTGTTATAGTCATCTAGACCCTCAGCATTGACCTAACTCTATTGTCTTTCCAATAGAATTTGACTTAGCTGCCACATTGACACTTCCTATTGCTAGGATATCAAGAAAGGAGCTAGAGTCTAGAGTTGCCCAAGTCACTTCATATGTAGAGTATTGGAACCCCCCAAAACCAACCTTTGCTATGATCTTAGAGTATATCTCAAACATCATGAAGGTTTTGTAAAGCCAAGCTCAGTTCATGCCAAGACCACATGTCCTAATATCCATAGACTTGAAGGCTATAGATATTAATACTGGCCAAGCCATCTTGATTGCTTATAGAGCCCAAGATATTGTAGGAGAGCCCTTCAAGTAGTCATTTGATCTGAACCCTTAGACTCTAGGATATACAAGTGTTCGCTTACAGAAGAGCAAGAGGCACAATTTCTTGAAGACATTGAAGATCGGCGCCAGACTATTAAATGAAGGGAGAGGAGAGGAAGGCGTATCTAAGAGAGGAAGTTATTAACCATTAAACACCTTTCGAGAACAATGAGGCATGAAAACATCAGCCATTTGGCTTAATTTTCATCAATAACATATAGCACCATCCATCGCAGCAGTCCTCTGATCATTGCCACCGCCTGCCATAATCAGCCAGCTAACAAGGCAGATTCACTTTCATCAACGGCGATATGGAGTTCAATGGAAGAACAAATTGATGAAATGCGTTTCGGAACGGTGAAATTTATTTACATTGAAGAGCCGCGAGCAATATTCCGTCAAATGACAATTCGCACCACAAGAGTTTATGAACCGGAGGGAAGACCATCACGCATGTCGCAATGAAGTAGCCAAAACGATGTTTGCCAATAAGTTATTTTGCTGACACCCCAAAATACCGTCCAACCACATCATTCCTAATAGAGTTATTCTTGAATGCTTCCATTCATTTCAAAACAGATATCGGTTGAGAAGAGTGAGAAGGGTCGCGCCCAACAAGAGTTCGTGATCAACGCCCGCAAATGAATAATTCGTGAGTTTCAAACGTGCCCCAAACAAAGGCTGACTAAAGAACCAACCAAGATCATGGAACTGAAGGCTTATGATAGAACTAGGCAAACGATACCTTGAAGATCAATCTTAAGAGGATGAGAATATGAATGGCCTTGTTGAGAAAGTAAGAGAAGCACCATATTTTGAGTATTATTAATATGGATGCTAATGAATAGAGAATCATAGATCCAGACAGGAATCTTCACTACTAATTGGCTCACTGTTAATGCAACTTATTTGAAGAAGTTTTGCTTAATAAAGTGTCGCCTCATATTTTATTCTTTCAAGATCGTAAAACAGGAGAATCACTGCCATTTTATTATGCTTAGCGTTTATAATAGACTCCCAACATTTTTTCCTAATGAACATTGGGTGAAGAAGAACAAGAAATCTGACTGCGGTCCGTCCATCTGGTTTCTATGCCCAAGTCCTCATTAATGCAATTGATCCATTAATGGTTTTGGTGTCATCACAAAACTCTATCCTGCGGAGGAGTAATGGACAAGTTGAGAAGAACCACGATCCGTCTGTCTGGCAGGGCACCTGGTGATGGAGTTGATTGTGCTGTCGCTACGGTAACAGCCCAGGATGGGAGGTACTGCGCGATCTATTCCACAGCCGTTGTTACATCATTTCTCCTCAGATTCCAAATGATCAGGCTTTTGAATTTCATTTCTCCAGGTTGACTGGCACTCAGGACCATCTTTGGTCAAACTATACAGCCATGCCCATGAACGGGATCTATCCCCATGATCTCCTCACATGGTTCCGTTTAGTCTGTTCGGAACCTCATGGAGTCCCGTGAGGACGCAGCCGCAAGATCAAACAGAGAACTCCAGATTGCCATGGATTGGTGGTAAAGGAAACTATGAAGGAAAAGAGACAATGAAAACAAAAAGAACAATGGAACAACACTAAACTTTGAGATCAACAGGATATGAGCTCTGCAACGAGAGAAGGCAGGAGCAGACAGGCGATTCAAACTCTATTCATCCCATGAGGGCCGATTCACCAGAGAGGCTGTCCCATCCGCTCAGGGAGCACTTCCTGTCAAAGTCTGGCACAATTCTTGAAGGAAGGCCCCTGATTGTGAAACTGTTGACGGGAAGTTCTTGAGGACTCTGAATGGCATGACAGATAACTTGCTTGCCCTGCAAGGCCTCCTTCCCAGAACTGCACAGCTCTGGATCAAGGTCTGGTGGCGGGCTTGGCTCCTTCAGGCCCCTGGACGACCTGACCCGCGGTTCCACTGCGGGATCCTGGTCTTATCCTGTCCATCCGCATCCGCCAGTCCGGACGGCGGATCAACCTCCCCACCAACCACACCGGCAAGAAAAGCATAGCAAGCCTGGTAAACCCGGTGAAGCGAAAAGCGATCTCACGGGACGAGATCCGCCATTGTGGTAATCGTTGAAGAGATCCGGCGGTTTGAAGATGTTGAGCCCGCGCGATCCATCACCGAAATCCGGATGCACATACCCGGCGGCGCGATGCGTTCGGCGACTTAACCTGGTCTGGCAGGCGACCGGAGTCGGCAACGACGCTGCGGTCGCAAGCAATAGCGCGATAGACGCCTTCATTCTGGCTGGCTTTAACAGAGGTGAACAGCGCCATGGGGTCGCTGACGGAACGGCGATCCCGAGGTGGTGGCATTCAAGAAGGTAATTGGGCGGCGATGGCGAGCGGCGTTGCCAACGTCCCACGTCATTGGCGAGGTTCAATTTTCAGGGTCCAGGTACCATCCGGTCTGGAGCATTCCATTAAAAGGATCCCGGCTTTAGGTCCGTGAACCTCGAGAGAGACCACCGGCCATGGGCTTTTCCCGCCGGATTTTGGTCTGCGGCGGGAAGACGCCAAATTCAGGTAGAAACTCAGCGGGAGGGACCTCAGTGGCTATGGCGAGAGGAGCGAAACCGGCGGGTTGCCGTTTCCTATCAATGGAATATGAACCTGATCATACGGCACCACTTCCAACCACATAAAGTGAAATGGTATAGAGGATAACTCAAATCCGGGTATGGTTCAAGCTTAAAGTGGCAATTACGATTTAGGCTTCCGAACGTTTATTATAACCGGCAACTCAAGATCCCCAGAGTGCTAAATTTTTCACCGCTGCCGCTGCCAATATAGGTATGGAAGTAAGCCAGTAGCTGAATTTTGTTCAGAGCGCGACCATCATGATCCCGTAGGCTGGTGTCCACGAACACCCAGCGGAGCATTAAATGTCGCGAAAATCTGACGTTCCCACCTCCTAAATCGGTTCAGGAACGCCGCATAAAATCATGAAAATAAATACTCCATGAAATCAACGCCGAAAGATGACCAAAATCCGTGACCACTATTTCAACGCATCTGGCGAGATCCCTGTTCCCACGGGCGCGATCCACGATCCTTGCGGAAAACCGCGGTCTGGTCTCACCGTCTCACGCGATACCGTACTCGGCGAAAAGGTATGCAAACCAATAACCGATGGACCAATGGCAGAGTATGAGAAATCAGAATGCGTCAAAATCAGAGGTCTCTCTGTTACCTTTGGCTGCCGGGTTACATTGAACGTCGGTCGGAGTTCGGATTTCGTACGCCTGACCGATGGCCTTTCAGCAGATTTGATTCATGGGTCTGTTCGGTGGAGGAAATCGCGTTCGAGAGAATTTGCCCAGGAGGCAAATGGGCAACCGGCAAGTCACTTCACTGACCTGCTGCGTCCGCACGCAGTCTGGCGATATTTTGACCCATTCTTGGCAAAGGTCAATTGGCCTGAGGAGAGGGAGCTGCTCTGCCAACGAGCCTGTCGAGGTTGGAATTTCGCCGCGCTGGTGAAGTCGGCAGGGTTTTATCTGCCCGGTCGATGGATCCTTCTTTGACTCGCCGCACCAATGACCGCATCCCGCCCGACGCAGCTGCGCTCGTCCATTCCTGCGTACCTGACCTCAACGCCGCAGCATCCGTGCTGAAGTTTTGTTCTGTACGGGATTGAACTCTGGTTGTACTGAAGACCCCTTGACTGCCTCCTACCTACAGGTTTTGAACCACCATTCTACATGATTCTCATGGTCCTTAAGTTTCAGAATAATTACTTTTGGGGACATCTGTCATATTTTTTTTTTTTAATTTGAAGGCTTTAGTATTGTATTGAAATTAAGGATTTTATACATTTTCCACATATGTATACACATAAACAAACCCATTGGGCAGGGTTTGCCATGTAACCTCCCAACTACAAAACAATGAAAATTTCAGTGTCATCATAAGTCAACTAATTAAAAGCTCTACAGAGATCAAGTTCAATCCTCAGAGAGGGGTCTATTCTGCAATTTTCTTTTTGGCTCGGTTCTTGATGGTTCTTTCTCCCATTCCTTTGGTAAGGAATAGATGGACTGACATTTTGTAATAAGTGAGTTTCCTGACAATCTTCCTTTTATCTTGAATTTAGATGTTTTTGCAATTACATATGATAAGTTATATTTGGAAGAGTCCATCTTGAATTGTTAATCTCACCTCTAAATCTAGTAAGTTACACAGATGAGGAAGGTTTATTCTTTCTTTCCACTAATATATTTAATGTTAATGGTGAAATTCAGTAAAAGTTGAAACATAGAATTGAACGTTAAACCCAACCAATGAATATCATACTTGGTTTGCCCATGATAGCCCAGGGCCAAATGAATTTCCTCTCTGAGATCAGAATTCTCCTTCTCAGATTTCCCAAAGAGAAGGTAGACACGAATTTATGGCCTCTGGTAGTGCGAAACCACAGTCATGTTCAAGGACTGCAAATCAAGCTCACTTTCAATGAACTCAGATCCATTCAGCCCCATAAACAGTCTTTAAAGAGGATTCTCACCTCCATCTTGATGATCTAACACAGATGGCTTAGAATCATATTCATTCTTGTCCTTCTGTTTGCTGTTTAGCCTGGTGCCGGAAAGGTTATGGAAGGCTTTCCACTTGGATGATCTGTTTCCATAAAAATAGAGATTCTTTTGATTTCAAAGATCCCAATCATTTTCAGGAATCGTTATGGTTCGATCCTGATGGTGAATTGAGAATGGCTTTTAACCCTATAACCCTAACGCCAGGTGCCACAAGCCTCCAACAGCCACCGTCTATTATCGGCCTGATACTTCTATTTTACAAACAAGGTTCCTCCCAGATCAAGATAAACCCAGCTATGATGAATAAACCATTAATAATATCTCGAGAAAAACAATTTCTGAATCCATTGTTAGAGACAGAAATGAGAGGCCAAGCAAGTGTTAGTCATCAAGAATATGATGACCGTGGGTCGACCGGTGGAAAGGCTCTCTTCAAGTAAAGGACTTCGACGCAACCACTGAATTCACTTCAATAATTTAGGTGGAACTTGGGGACAGCAAGCGGAAAGAAAATGCAAAGGAAATGTATTCAAGTCTCCACCAAAGCATTGGTATTTCCCCCAATGTGAATGCTCAATTTAGGTTTGACCTGATGGATTGACCGATCCCATTGTTCCTGAGAGTTTATTTTGGTTCGCGTGATGCTGGCTTCAATGGTCACGAATCCTCGGGGTAAGGGACCACCTCATGCTTTATCACAATGACTTCGTCATGGAGAATTTGGATCCAAAGATCTTCTGTTCCTACCAAATTCACCACAATACTTTGTATTGAGGATCTTTGAAATGCCATGATAATGGACATTGAATATCTGTCAGCTGACACAGGTTGGTTGGAGAAGGAGGTGCAGTCCTGTTGAGATGAGCCCTGACTCCAGAATTTGATGAAGGAAATAGAAGTAAGGATCTCAGGAGAAAGAAGACGCAATCATGGCGCAAAGCCCTGAACACACTAGAGAAAGAGGGTGCGAATACAAATGAACTTAATCAGCCACCCA